>JAPKLW010000273.1:560739-584279 GCA_026898455.1 Plectranthus barbatus | reverse complement strand
CTCCTCCATGATATGGCCCCACCTCCCAATGTAAACACATAGCCAGAGGTGGACTTCTTTTCATCTCGGTCTGCCTGGAAATCCGAATCAGTATAACCCACAGGGCACAACTCATCACACTGATAAACAAGACAATAGTCCCTTGTCCTTTTCAAGTATTTGAGTATGTGCTTTACCGCGGCCCAATGCGCCTGTCCAGGGTTAGACTGGTATCTTGCTACCATGCCTACAGCAAAGCAGATATCCGGCCTCGTACATAACATTGCATACATGAGGCTCCCCACGGCCGATGCATACAGCACGTTGCTCATCTCATCTTTCTCCCTTTGTGTCACCGGACACTGATCCTTGGAAAGATGTATGCCATGTCTGAAGGGTAACAGACCTTTCTTGGCATTATGCATGTTGAAACGGGCAATTACAGTATCCACATATGACCCTTGAGACAAGGTCAGCATCCTCTTATTGCGCTCCCGCAATACTTTTACCCCTAGGATGTATCCTGCCTCCCCAAGGTCCTTCATATGAAACTGCTCGGATAACCACTCCTTTATGCCTGACAATACTTCCACATTATCGCCAAATAGGAGAATATCATCTACATAAAGTGCAAGGAATACCACGCTTCCGCTGACACACAGACAGTACACGCAACTCTCGTTTGAACACTGTGAAAATCCATAGGATTTAATCACCTCATCAAAACAAAGATTCCATGACCGCGAAGCTTGTTTAAGTCCATACAGCGACTTCCTTAGCTTCCAGACCAAATGTTCTTCGCCCTTCTGCACATAACCTTCTGGCTGTTGCATATAGATATCCCTACCTTCCTCAAGGTACCCGTTTAGAAACGCGGTTTTGACATCCATCTGCCAGATTTCTAGGTTCTTATGTGCTGCTATGGCCAGGAGTATTCGAATGGACTTAAGCACGGCTACCGGTGAGAAAGTCTCGTCATAGTCTACACCCTCTTTCTGACTATAATCTTTCGCCACCAGCCTTGCTTTGAAAGCTGTAACTTCCCCATTCGATCCTTTCTTTTTTTTGTATACCCATTTGCATCCTATGGCTCGATGGCCATCCGACAAGTCAGTTTTCGGTATCATCTAGTCCGTTTTTCGGGATCAAGTCAGAAGACTCTCCCACGAACATATACCTCTCGGGTTGGTGACTAACCCTCCCACTGCGATGAGGCATCTGAGCTGTGTCAGTAGTTAGCACAGTACGCGTTGGTCCCACACCTTGCATTAGTGGCAGTGTTGGTATATTCTCACCGGTTACAGGTGGATCTATCACTACACTGGGCTTTCCTGATGGAATTGCTTCTTTACCCTCAAGCTCGTGGAGGATAATTTCACTCTTGGATCTGTGGTTTCTTACATACTCGTCCTCCAAGAATCTCGCGTTGGTACTGACAACGATCTTCTGATCCTTAGGACAGTAAAAGAAACCACCTTTCGTTTGCCTGGGATATCCTACAAACAGCATCAGCTTACACCTACTTTCTAACTTATCAGGTTCCTTTGTCAGCACATATGCTGGACAACCCCAAACCCTCACTCTGTTCAAACTTGGCTTTCGCCCATACCAGAGTTCCAGAGGTGTTTTAGGAACTGATTTAGAAGGTACCAGGTTAAGAAAATAGGCCTTTGTTTCCAAGGCATATCCTCAAAACGAAATCGGCAAGCTTGCATAACTCATCATCGACCTGACCATTTCCAAGAGAGTTCTATTTCTTCTTTCCGCTACACCATTTTGTTGAGGGGTTCCCGGTGCAGTCCACTGGGATGTAATCCTGTTATCTGACAAGTACTGCAAGAACTCGTTGCTGAGGTATTCCCCACCACGATCAGATCGTAGTGTCTTGATAGTCTTACCTAGCTTCTTTTCTACCTCAGTCCGGAATTCTTTGAATTTCTCAAAGCATTCAGACTTATGGCGAAGCAAATAGACGTATCCGAATCTTGAGTAATCGTCAATGAATGTGGCAAAATACTCATAACCTCCACGAGCTTGCGTGGACATTGGTCCACATAAGTCAGAATGGATTAGTTGCAACACATCCTCTGCTCGAGACTGACTTGCCTTAAAAGGCCTGGTCGTCATCTTTCCTTCTATACAAAACTCACAGATTTGATGCGGTACCACTTGGAAAGAATCCAAGAGCCCATCGCATGCTAATCTCTTAATCCTCTTTAGATTGATGTGACCTAGTCTCAAGTGCCAGAGATATGTTTGATCCTCATCGGAAGAAAACTTTCTCTTTAAATGATTATTATTATTGGATGAGTTTGCAACATTCACGGAAGATTTATGCATACAATCAATGATATAGAGAGAGTCAATGAGTTTGCCATGACAGATAACACCGTTATTACCAATGATAGAAACTCCACTATCAAAAATAACTGAATATCCATCTTTAAATAACTTGGAAACTGAAACTAGGTTCCGCCGAAATACCGGCACATATAAAACATCTCTCAAAATCAATACATTGTTTTCAAAGCATAAAGTAAAATCTCCAACGGCTACTACTGAGACTCGCTCTCCGCTGCCCATTGGGATGGTAACTTCGTCATGCTTCAGCTGCCTTGTCAGCCTGAACCCCTGCAAAGTATAACAAACATGGTCAGTAGCTCCAGTATCCACTACCCAAGAATGGGTAGTAACTGATGCTAAACATGTTTCTGTTATAAATGCACATGACGTACCTTGTCTACCCGTGCTTGGCACTAGACAATCTACTTCACTTCGCTTGCGTTTGCATGGCCTCGTGATAGCCTCTGCCTGATCAGCCTCTTCTAACCGCTTAAGCACTTCCTTTGCTTCAATCATAGTCTTATCAAAGACCTTCATGAATTGAGCAAATTCCGAAGCTTTCTGGTCAGATTCCCATTGCTCTAGTGCCAAGAGTAACACTGGAAGAGTGTATTTGCACTTGGTATCGAGGGACTCGATGAAATCACTATAAGAATCAGAGAGAGAGTGCAGGACGATATTGACTTTAGCCCGTCTAGTGATTCGTCCACCTCTCTTTCTGTACCTTCTCATAATTTCCATCATGCTGTCAAAATGCAGAGATAACAAACTCCCATCAGTCATCTTCTTGCAGACCAGGTCTTCCACAAGACTGTAACTGACAGTTCGTCTCACCTTCCCATATACCCTTATTAGATCCCTCCATATCTCAACAAAAGATTGGTACTGATCGTATTTGAGCCTTAGTTCTCTGGACAGAGTTTTCTTAATGAGAATGCGGGCAAACTCTTCAGAAGTCCTCCATCTTTCATAGAACACTTGCTCATAACCAGTGCAATTCCAATACTTGGGAGATAAAGGATCCATATAGAGTACACGAGAATGATTTGCAATGTGGAGTATTTCCATGAAGCAAAACTTCCACTCAGGAAAATTCGGACCGGTTAAAGGATTTGATGTCAAGAGATAAATGATATGATGAATAGACATATCTGAAAACAATAAATTAAACAGAAAAAAATATAGTCGCAAACTATTGAAACAATTAAATATTGAAACCTTATGATAAAGCAATATTAATGTTTCTTCCAATTTGCCTAAGTATTACTATTGCAAGCCACACATGTGGACGTTTACAACAAAACACTTAACCAGACTGCATCTTTCAATTCCAGTCCTTTAATTCCAATCCATGCCCGGGTTCCTTAGACAAATGGAATTAATAATTGGAGACTAACTTAAGACCATATTATCCTTCTGAGCAGGGACTTCACATATGAGTTATACTCTGGACAATATCTAAGCTAGCTTACCACCAAAGCCAACCCTCCCATATAAGGATCTATTAGAACACACCCGATCCCTATAATAAGGTTGTCTCATTTAATTCAATCCCTAGAGAACTTATGAAAATTCAATACGCAAGCTACACATGTAGACGTTTACGCATGAACTCCCACTTCTCACATGAAATGAATGTTTGTTTTAAGAAATCCTATCCATTAGAACTTATGAATAATAAATTAAGTAAGCTACACATGTAGACGTTTACCTAATAAATTACCCACTTCCAATAAAGGATCGCTTTGTGGAGGTCTTATTAAAATATGAGCTTAGTAATTTTTAGTTCATAAGGTTCAATTGCACAGATTATTTTACGTAGCCATAATTATAACACTGCTAAAATTCTATCATGCATAGCATGAACCCCGAATTTATAGTTATAATTAATTACATAAAATAAATCACATAGCATGCTTTAAAGCTGTAAATAAAAGCAGTAAACGTGCTCTCTATTATCTACAACATGCTTATATGTTGCGCAATTAATTTAAACACATATATCATGCGAAGACAAATAATAAAACAAATAAAAATTGTCCTCGTGGCCCCATGATACAAAATAAAATAATTCTAACTATTACAAGTTGGAATTAATAATACAGTTCTTCGACTGGGCTCCCACTACTTGGACTGAGATCTTGATTTATTTTCTGAAACTGGGCCTCCAAGATTTGATCCATCAGAAAATTGGACAACTGGGCCAGTTAACCAAATCGCAGGCCTAGGCACACATTGTAAGCCCAATAGCCCACGAGAACTTAGCCCGACGAGTCACCACCAGCGAACCACCGCCGCCGGCGACTCGCCGCCACCGTGAGGGCTCCCGGAGTCGCGCAACAGCCATGCACGTACGTGCATGGTTGTAGCCCGCGATCCGCCTCCTCCGGTTGTTGCCCGTTTTGCATGCCGCCACCCCAGCTTGCCCTGACCGTCGCCCGAACCGCCGTTCACTCTTCTTCTCCTTCATCGGCCTTCTTGACTCACCGGAATCGCGCAAGATCGGAATCGGAGGCTCGCGCAAACCACGCGAAAACCTAGGGTTTTTGCGTCCGGCTCACGTCCAAACCAACGTCACCGTCCAGCCCGCGATCCGGGACCGAGCCACCACCGCCACCACCTTGCCCCCAGCCGACGTCGACCGAGGAAGGAGGGACCACCGGCGGCGAGCGCGCAGGGGCGCGAGCCTGCCGCGATCGCGCGCGCTCGCCCCCTTCGCCGCGCGCCGCCGCTGCCTGGTCGGCCGCCGTCCTCTCCCTCGCGCCGCCGGTGCCTGGACCTGGGCCCCGCGCGCCGGCCCTGCTGGCCGTTGGCCGCGCGGCCAGCTGCTCGCGTGCATGCGCGCGCGTGCGAAACCCTAAGGTTTCAGCGCCGCCGCCGCCATGCATCGCCGCCGTTGTGCGCCGCGCGCCGGTCCACTGTGCCCTGCCATCGACCGCCGTGCATGGCGCCCAGCCATGCCGGCACCGTCGTGTGTTGTCGCGCGGTCCTTCATTCTTCGTGTTCTTCGATCTTTGTTTTACAGATTCAATTTTGAAATAAAATTACATTGAATAATTCTAATTACAATATAAAATCTAAATCTGACCACGGATTTATCTCGTGGGTGAAAAACGAATCCATATAAATGGGCGGATTAACCCGAGGAACCACGAGGACGAAAAAACATACAATCAATCCATAACCATCCATTGCATGCAATCAATAATAATAATCAAGCATATTCATAGGCAATATTATTTTTCCGATAGAGCCAATTAATTAACCTGGCTCTGATACCAATTGAAGGGATTCGTGAACTGAATCACGAAGTTCGTTTGCCAAGGATCGTTAATTGGAATATCAAAAATAAATTATTATGCCTATGAACAATCCTAGCATTCTCCTATATTATTATGCATAAGAAGGTTATACGGAATACCTGGATCGATGAACTCTGAAGAGCGCGTGCGCGGAGATGCCCTTTGATCTTTCCCACGCACCAAGATTTAATTTCCTAACAGATTGAGGAAATTAATCTATAGAAAATAAATAAATATTTTCAAAAATGAAGAGGAGAGAGAAGAAGAGAAATCCTCCTGATCTGATCTTCTAATCTGTATCCCAACTCGATCTGAAAATCTGGTGAAGATTATCTATCAGATCCCTAGCCCGGTTGAGAAGCAGAATTTCCTCCTCGTTCTCAGATCTTGGTCGATCACTTACAGTTCCCAAATACTGGTTTGCTGTGTGCAACTTATGATCTTGTGTGGTGTAGGTGTGTTGAGATCTGAAGAACTGAGGCCTATTTATAGGAAATTCTAGACTCCTACTGGGCTTGAGTTATCATGGGCCAGACCAGGGACCAGAATGCAAATAGCAAATAAGGCCTATCAATTAATTAATTCCCATATTCAACCCAGAATATAATTAATTAATTATTATTGATTCATGCCACCAGAGAATCAATAATGTCCTACCTATTTGCTACCACTTTTTGAGGAACGGGTTGCATTGGACTCGGTTTATCCCCACATTTAAGGTTACAGACATTCGTTAATTAATTTAAGCTCTGACAAGCTATTTAATTAATTAACATCTTTAATTCCTGAATCAATCCACTCAAACCTTTTCACTTATGCTTGAACTTAATCAGCCTGCAGGACTTTAGCATAACGAACCTTTTGAGCTGTTCAGGGAATGTCACCATCCTATACTGGATGTGGTTACCTAGTTCAGATACCAGACACTCATACACAAATTGATATCACCCAAGACTGCAGATGTACAGGCTCAACTAGAACCTTCTCTACAACTCAAAGTGATATACAATATATGTACACTTCTGTATCTTCATATAGGCTTAAGATTCCATCGAGTCATAGAGATCTAGATTCTTTTATTGTCAGATAAGAGAATCGATCTCGACTTAGGTCCTCATTAATGTGGGCCCCACACCAGCATACCAGGACATCCAAGATAAGATGCTTATCCGCATATGCTGCAGCCTACACCGACAGTTTATCCTGGAACTGTCTCAGCTGTGATGACTATTTATATCTCGCTAGGTCAAATGATCCATACGATCTTCCGTGATCTTCTACACACCGTATGATCTCCCTATCGACGAGATAAGAGGATAATTGTGTTTGCGACACATGTTTGTTAATTCAGACAGGAGATGAACATACAACAATTATGATTACCAGTATATTAACCAATAAACCTTGTACATAATATACCAATCATAATGCTTTCAGTATATAAATCCATCAGACTTTATGCCACGGGGTTCAGAGGTTCCAGCTAGGTCCGAGTGGAGAGTGTATAGATTGTGGAGAGCTAAGATACCGGACATGGCGTGAGTTTTCATGGGATGGGAAGACGGAGGAATGGGAGGGTGATTAGCGTCAGTCGGCGGTTGAGGTTCTGGAGGATTTCTTGGCGAAAGAGGAGGGCTGGGAGGAGGAGTTCGGGGAGGGGACTGTGCAGGTGGAGTATGGATAATTTGGGTCTGAGCGTCACATAGGGGACAAGGACCCGTAGAGGTGGGAGTTGGTTGTGTGTGCGACTGAGAAGCAGCTGGTTGAGTGGGCGGCTGAGAAGCAGTATTGGGTGGTGAAGATGCATTTGTGGAGTAGTCAAGGAAAGTGGAAACAGGTAGGCTGTGAGCTGATGTATGAGAGGGAGACTTTTTGTAAGGAAAGTGAGATTCATCGAAGCGAACATGGAGAGAGATGTAAACTTGCGAGGTAGTAGGATCCAAGCACCAAAAACCCTTGTGGCTAAGGCTGTAACCAACGAAAATATTAAGCAAGCTGCGTGGTTCAAATTTGTGCTTGACATAGTCTCTGAGACATGGGTAAGCACGACAACCAAATATATGAAAAGAAGGATACGATGACGATTTGCGAAATAATACCTCATATGGCGACTGATTTGTAAGAGGCGCACATGAAATACAATTTATGATGTAGATTGTCGTGCTGAAGGCTTCAACCCACAGAGACATAAGAGAAGAATGGAATAGGAGAGAGTCATATTTTTGTGATGTGTCGATGTTTTCGCTCTGCACGTCCATTTTGGGCTGGGTTATACGGACATGATAATAAATGATGAATCCTACATGTAGAAAAATAAGTTTGAAGTCGATGGTTTGTGAACTCGGTTTCGCCATCGCTCTGAAACTTTTGTATTTTACAGGAAAATTGAGTTTCCACAAATGATTGATAATGCAAAAACACATAAAAAAATCCGACTTGACTTTAAGGGGATAAAACCATGTATATCGCGAGTAATCGTCAATAAAAACAACAAAGTAACGATACCCAGATACAGAGGAAATAGGCGTAGGACCCCATAAATCGCAATGCACAAGTCCTAAAACACGCGAAGCATGAGAAGACGATGTAACAAAGGGTAGGCATGAACTTTTAGATAATTGACAAGAGTCACATAAATGAGGTGAAGGCAAGATTAAATTAACAAAAAGCAAACCACGTTTATTCAATGAAGAAATAACATAATGCGGCACGTGGAGAATGCCATAAAGTAAATGAGCCAACAGGCTTCGTACTAGAACTAATGGCAGAAAAAGCAAAAACTGGTGAATTCAAAGCATATAATCCTCGATCAAGCTTGCCTGTCGTGAGGAGTCCGCCAGTTTCCCGATGTTGAATGTGAAACTGAGAAGCAGTGAACAAAATGTTAACAGGATAGTCGGTTGTCAACTTGCTTACTAATAAGAGATTTTTAGTGAAACCTGGAACAACAAGAATATCATTAAGAGCCAGATGTCAAGATAGAGAAAGATAACTAGTGTGGGAGATAGGCATAGTCGCACCATTACCAACGGCTACATGATCATCGTCGGAATAGGGAGTGGAGTGATCCAGAGCAGACGCATCAGAAGTAATATGAGTTGTGGCACCCGTATCAAAAAACTAATTAGAGACATTAGATTGAGATAAGGAACACCAAGAGGAGAATGCCTCAACAAGATTAGCCGTGGGTGGAGGGCATTGAGAAGGATCATAATTGCGATCAAAGCGATGCGGACAATCAAAGGCGTCATGACCGTTGGCGCAACAAAATAGCACCATGGCGGGCAGCATCCACGACTTTGTTTACCACGGCCGCGAGAGGAAGAGGAGGATCCCCGATGTTTTTTAGTTCCAAAGGGTGACCCTTTGTTACGATGTGAGGCAATGAAGGCAACAGGTTGTGAAGGGGAGTCGTCGATCGTTTTCTGAAATAGTTCGTGATTGAGTGCACGAGACAGCAAAGTTGGAAAATCAGGGAGACGGTCTTGGGTGAGTTGCACCGTGGTGAAGGCAGAAAAAGATGACCCGAGACCGCGGAGAAACCAATGAGATTTATCCAACTCATTCAGTGTGCGTCCAATGGCGGATAACTGATCACATAATGACTTATACTTGATTCATATTCTGCGATAGAGAGTGAGCCTCTCTTCAGGGATATGAGATCATCTTTAAGGCTTATTTTGCGCGCTTTCGAGCCATGACAGTCAGCACGAACAAGTGCTTGCCAAACATCCTTGGAAGTTTTGCATCCGATGACGACGAACATCGACTCTTCAGTAAGAGTGGAGACGAGAAAAAGCTTGAGCAATTGGTCACGAGCGGACCACGTAGCATACGCAGGATTAGCCTCCTTGATGCTTGTAGGAGAGATTATATCGGTTGGAGGAGGAGGTAAGTTGTCGTCAAGAAGAGGCATAATTTTCTGCGTAACGAGCAACGGCTCGAGCTGTGAGTGCCACAGTAAAAAGTTGGAGGAGGTGAGTTTGATGTTGATCATGTGGATCATTGTAGAGAGGGGAAGAGTAGGGAGGTCAATATCCGCCATGAGAGATGAACGAGGCACGGACGGAGATGAACGAGTAGGATTTCAATCCCAGGATTTGGCTGATACCATGTTAAAGTAAAAATAAATGTTCTTTTTGTTTAATAAGATCTCAAGTACAAATATTTAAAGATACAGCACGAGCGAGAATATAGGAAAAATATAACTACCAAAACTATTTACAAGGGCTATCTATATCTACTCCATATCTTCAGATTTATGTTCGGCACTTTCATGCTTATCTTCTACACTAGCAGTAAAAATTGACATAATAATATAAAAAATTGATTATATTTGGGGTATATTGACTCAATAAATTTCGTTTGAGTTCACTTAGTGAAATTTATAAAGTAAATTAATCAAACTTAAGTTTAATAGTATTCGATTCATAACTTCATGTGTTTAATATATAAAATTATTTCTTTGTGAAATTAATATTTTGTAATTTTAATATTATAAGTGTGGTAAGTTTTTAATTAACTTTGTTAGTTGAAAACTGCCAAACCAAATTGAGAAACAAAATAAAATACATAAGATTATAAAAGATTTGTATAAAATATGAATTTATCAATTACCTTTAAAGCACAACTACTAGTTAAAAGAAAATTATGAGAAACTTGGCAATAAGATGAAAAATAATGATTTTTTACGTTATTTTATGTTTATTGTAATTTGAAAAGCTACTACTAGTGCTGTAAAAATAATATGGTAAACTCTCAGATGAGACGGTATCATCACTTTTATTGTGAGACGAATTTAATGATATATTCAATTTATTAAAATAATGTATTTCTTTATTGTAAATGATGTATTTCTTTGTTGCAAATAATATAATTTTTTAAACAGAAAAAAATATATATTAAAAAATGAAATGATGTATTTAACTTATTAAAATGATGTATTAAGGTCCGTCTCACAATAAAAAATAGTGAGACAGTCTTTTAGGAGACCAACTCAAATACTCCCTCCGTCCCATAACATTAGTCTTGTTTTCCTTTTTCGTCTGTCCCAAACATTAGTCATCTTTCCTAAAATGGAAAATTAATACACACTCACTAATAAAATATTAATTTCCTCTATCTCTACTCGCATTGTTATATGTGCCGAAATGAAACAAGACTAATGTTATGGGACGGAGGGAGTTATATTTATCATCAATTTTAGAAGTATAAAAGTTAATGAGCTATATCTCTCTCTCTATATATATATATATGAAACTCATTAATTATTATTGAGAAAAATAGGAGAAACAATACTTAATTTTTGTTTGGGAAGGTCTCAGGTTAGGCACGCCTAAATGATTTAGACGGATTTTATCCATTAACCCAAACCAAGCCCATCTAATATACCCTAATTGGGGATTAATAAACCCTATTTGTGATGGGTGAACCCATTTGGGTATGGATAAAACCCTCCTAAACCATTTAGGCGTGCCTAATGCAAGTTTTTGCCTTTTTGTTTATGTTGGACTAAGTAATACTATAAAATAAAGAAAATTAATAATTTATTAACGATGATTGTGGATTAAATTTTTATTTTTTAATTAGGCTAATAAATAGAACATAAAAAAACGAATAAAGTAAGAGTGAGAGAGTAATAACAATAATTGAGTTTAATTTACTTTAATTGGATTGTGTTGGGATAAAGATAAAAATATTATTTATAATTGGATCTATTAGTTGAGTACTTGAGTTTGGACTTTGGGCTAAGAAAAGAATTGATATAATTTAGCTTATTTACATTTTTTTTTGGTTACTATAAACCAATTTTGAATTTGTTGACAAAGATTTCTTGACACAAACACCACAACAACATGAGAGTGAGCAATTAGAACAAGAAATCATCAATCACTTCATCAACAAGACAAGTTAGTATCCTATTTCCTATGTCCAAACCTTCTTCAAATGTTTCAACTTCAAACTCCACCCATTTCCCACTCTTGTAGCTCATGTCTCTCTCCACCACCTCATCCACCATCAACTCCTCCATGTTTCTCCACCTCCATATTTCTCTATACAGATCATCTGCCACCCATTCCCTTCCCTCCAACCTTGCCATCTGCTTGCCCCAGAACCTGCGCCCGCCTCCAAGAAGCCTCCCGCAGCTGAGTTCCAGGCACTCACACACACAATCGAACAACACCTTGCGTTCAAGCACGTTGTACGAGTCCATTTTCTGATTCTCCAGCTCATCGAATACATCAGGGGCTACAATTTTGTGAGCTTGTCCCAGAGAGAACTCCTCCGACAACAATTCTGCACGGCTAAGGATATCTCGGATATATTTTAGCTCCCAGTTTGAAGAATCTGCTACATATAATCTGGAAGAAACTGTTTCGGACATCGTCCCAACAGATAGTGAGGATGCAGTGTCTGATATCTCTGGATCTCCTTCACTTAGGTGGGGCTTCCTAGTAGATTTCCAATTCGTTCCATCACACGAATCAAGTGATAAACATGGGATTGGACCTAAAGAATCATAGTATCAATAAGAATTCAAATGTCTGAACAAATAAAGAGAAACTAAATGATAAACAAAGACCATAATATCGCGCACAAAGCATATTATTTGACTTTTTTGGCTGGAAATCCTGATTAGTGAAGATAAGCACAAGGGAAACAGAACAATGAAGGATTCTAGTGAGAACAATACTAGGACAGCAGAGAAGATACCCATTTTTCAATCAACTCTGAAAACGGGGGAAGCATATCAGTGAGAGTGTGTCATTTTATACAAGTATTACTCTACCTCCAAAAAAGAAATGTAAAATTCCATTTGAGGAAATTAAATTCAGTAGATTACATTTACACTAAATTCCAGTAGATTACCACCTTCCCAGCCTGCGGCGCACGATGCAGTCAGATTGTCTCTCTTATCTCTACTTAGAAGAAAACTAAGTAAGTTTATAAAGTTAGAGCTCCTAGAAGAAAGTGATCAGATAATATTTTGAAATTTGATGATATGCATATTCTTCATGAAACCAAAGTTGGTTGTTAATAGAATATGAATGAAAAGGATAAACAAACAGGATTAGGTATTTTACCATCATTACTCGAGCTTTGATCGACATCAAACGAATCATAACTAGCTCCTGACAGAGAAGGCTGACTTAAAAGTGAAGTGGAATCTTGCGAATGAAGGTATTGCTGAACGTTGTCACTATCACCAACCCCTCGAAAGAGTTCTAGTCCCTGAGAATCAAACAGGCACAGGCCACACTATCATTCTGATATACAGTAGAATATTTTTAAAAATAATAATAAAAAGTACAATGAACCCAATATACAAGCGATGTAGAAAATTACGAGAGAAGAAGCCACCCATTCAAGAAACCTATGCACATCAACATGAAAAGTATGAGAATAAGAATATTCAAGGGTCCCCTATAGCCGCATATGTTTTCAAAAATCTTTTGATAGTCAAAGGGCACTCCATTTTTCCATTTGTGATCATACTTTCACCATTTCCGCTTGGAGAAAGCCTCAAGTTGCAATCAATTCTGATATTACTCTAACCCAAGTGCTACTGGTTTCAAGCACACGATCTAATTTGTTTCAATTTTACTACTTCAAGCAGAAGTACATGTATCAGCTAAAGATTACAATAGAGACAGGGTAGTGCCTACAAGCAAAGCCAACCAAATAAGTTGCAACTGATTTTTCCACACCAAAGCATCATGTTCAGAGAGAGTGATATTATCAACTAACAATGGGCGCAAAGGTGTAACAATATAATATCATTTTCTCAGTTCAAATTAGAGGATAAGTTGATGCCAAGATATCTAAGAAAAAAATGTTGTCAAGGGAAAACAAATAAGATTTCACAAATGCTTCATATATTTCAGACTGGGCAATGACAAGCCACTGACTCCAGCGAGTGGATTTGTGGGCTAGCCAGATGTCTCTGTTAATCTTATCTGATGCTTTCATGTGGAGGGTTGACCATTTAAAAACACTTTTTCTAACATAATGTAGCAGGATAGAACTGATGTAAAACCTGAGTAATTACAGTCACAGATTAGCTGTTGCAACAACATCAGAAAGTAAAAGATGCAAAGATCCCAACTTTCTAAAAGAAAAAGAAAAATAATCATACATAGTTAGAAGCATCCCTGAGAAGTAATGATCTATTACAAGAGAGAAACATCCCATTACTTCTCAGTCATCTCTCCTTTAAACATGGAGTTTGAATTAACAGAAGTATTCCTTTGAGTTTTAAGCTCAGAACTTATGTATCTACATTCTCACTTACTTACTGTGATACTACCAGAAAAAATAAACAAAATACACAGTTAAGGATGATAGATTCTTTCATGAGACTAGCAAAAGAAGATGCCAGAATTACCTCGCTTGCTTTCTCAACTTGGATCCAAAGTTTGTCAGCAGAATTACAATCAGATGCATCCTGGGATTCAAATTTACTTGTGCTGGTTGGACTCATGTTTCCATAGTTATTGGCATAATTGGACAAAGAAGATGATCCCGACATGTCTTTCTGGGAAATTTCGACCTTAGAAGTCAATTCTTTAAGTTTTTTATCCAAAAGTACACTTAAAGCATCTCCACCTATAACATTCAACCCAAAAGAGGATGCAGCGGAAGTTCTTGAATCGGATTCAGGTACACGAGGATCATAATTGGGAGAAGATGTACTAGTTGCTTCCAAGATTACACCGCTTGCATTAGACCCACCTGACTTCTTGATTGGAGATGTAAATGTGAATGACACGACATCCAAACTACTTTGCTTATCAATTGCATCCCAATTAGACTCACCTTCAAAAGTAACATTACATTTTACAGATTTTTCATCTTTCATAACCATATCTTTCTGGGCAACACCACTAGACTGAATATTCCCATCAATAGGCAGTCTTTTCTTTGAAGTTGTCTTGGCTTTCAACGAAGAAACCTCTCTTCCAGGATCCGCTACCACAAAATTTGCCTTCCTAGATGTCACCACATCATTGACAACAATCTTATTGACAATCCTATTAGTTCTTCTGTTAATGTAATTGGCAGACAAATCAGACCTTTGTCTCTCTATTGGTTGGGAAAAAGAAGCTTCAAGATCGTCATGTTTGGCTGAGGCTCGATTTTGCTTCTGATTATTCAACCTGAGCACCTCAGAAGGCCTTCTTGATGAGCTTTGCCTTTCAGATTTCTTTATTGTATTTGGCAGATCCCTGGGGACACAACCGGTATGTTCTTTTTGCTTGTCAGAACCTCTGGTACCAGAAGAAGTCATCCCATCTTTCTTTTGAATATTTGGTTTTCCCTGAACTGCAAGAGAAGCTGCTTTTTCCTTATTCTTTGACCTTTGAGAACTTGCCCTTTTAGATTCTTCAAATTCCTTGTGCAGATAACTATCTTCTAAAGGGCTCTTACCCCGAACATTGAGTTGCTTCTTGATATTTTTAGAACTCTCACCTTTCACCTTTTGGGATGCATCAGCTAATCGAGATGATCGTTGGGCAGACTCCATCTTCTCCTTCAAATCCCGAACTCTAAATGGAACAGAAGGGGACCCAATGGACGGAAAGTTGCCTTTACTGGCTGGCCTTGGACTCTGCTCGATTATTTTGGCCGCTGCCTCAATTATGTAAGCAGCATTTTTGGGTGGAATGAATCCAGGACTTTTGATAGGTGATAGGAGCCGGTTGTGAGTAACAGAGATGGGCTTAGCAGATTTGGGAGGCAATACCTCTCTTTGAAACCTCTCTAATGGCCGGTGCTGCACCTTCCGCAACCTCAAGTCCAAAGGATTCCTACTAGATCCATCTAATTTATTTCGCACACTCTCAAAGATTACAATGTCATGTTCACTATGAAATGCAGGAGAAGCCATCAAGTAACTAGAATCTCTGAATGAGTGAGGCTCAGTAAATGGGTTAAAACACGGTTCGTTAACATTTGAATTCGGCAAGGAATCCAGTCCCATAAGACGTGCCACAACCCCAGGTGCTTTTGTTCCCTGTTCTGAGTCTCCACTAACTAAAGAGGTGTAGGGATAATCACCCTGACATGCGGTCTTAAGCGGGAAGCCCTTCTCAAGCGCCTTCATACAAGAACACAACAAAGATTAACTCAGTATTTTGTGCCTACTGCCTGAGAAAGAAATTCAAGGGACTTACTGGCTGACGAGGTGCAATGACTGAACCATGATAGTTATCTTTTCCATGACTTGAACTTTCTGCATAACAAAACCAAATGTTATTCAAACAAGCACACACACAAAAACAGAGTTAAAATAGGAACAAGAATTACCAGTTATATCAGATTTGCTTGAGAATAGCTTCTTTCTGGATTTACCATTCCAATCGAACAACTGAAAAAAGCCCCCCTTTGCTCCTCGTTTATCAACCTCCATTTCAGTTCCTTCTTCCAAGCATAAAATCCTCTAAAAACCAACCAGATGAATCAATTGATATCTATCTGCTAGAGTAAAATCAAATGTATTCAATCTCTAATCTTAGAACTTCAAGAAATCAAAGAGTGGGAAAGAAAGCATATTGCAACATTAGAAGTCCACAAAAAGGCACGAAATTGAACCCCATATCAAGATTGATGAAACCCTACTACAGCATTTTACAAAACAAAATGCATAGATAACCACAAATTCTTTCACTACGCAACACAAAATACAAGAATCAAACTGTTACCCCATTTCCCCCAAATTCAAGAACGCACATAAACACAATCACGTCAAAGATTCAAGAAACAAAAGAAACTAAAATCCCACTTCCTACCAAAAAACGCAACAAGCACGAAAAACCAAAATGTCAAACCTCATTCAATTCCAACGGTTATCATAAATATCCGAATTTGTACAGATATCTGCTCCCATGCCACACAATATCAGCTACATTGAACTGAGCAAGACTCAATTTCAGTATTTCAACGCACAAGGAAAAGAAACGGATCGCCCAGACAAACCTGCGAAGCTCATATTCAAAATCTTGGCATCGGTAATGTCAAGTAGACTCCCGTATAGTAAAGCTTCAATCTTTCTTGTCAGCAACAGCAGCATTAATGAGCGTGTATAAAATGAGAGCGGAAGTAATGATCTGGGATGTCCTGCAGCAGAAGTGGATATGGGTTTTTGAATTTCGATCTTCAGTGCGAGACAGAGATTTGAAAAATAAAATAGTGAAAAAAGTGTGGAGAGAGAGAGAGAGAGAGAGTCGCAGTCAGAGTCACCACAGTTATGTAATTTAGTTTACATAAACTAATATTGCACCCACGCCATGCGTGGGAATTTAATTATTTGTATTTAAATAATAATTAAATATTTAAATTTTAAATATGTGTAAATCATAAACTTATATAATATATATATAGATAGATAGATAGGAAGAGAGATTACAATCTTCCCGTGAGAAAGTGAGAAAATATTGATTAGTTCAAGCAATATGGAATTTCAAGCAGCATTGTAAACATAGTTAAATAATGTGGTAACATAATCGAGTAACTTTTTCACCGTCTAATGGGAGATTTTGCACACCAGATCCACTCTCTATAAACAAATGTATGAATTATAAATAAATGGATTATAATAATTCATAATCACTTGATCATATACAAAACTTTTATCATTGCACTTTGAGGTCAGTGATATTTATAGTTCTATCTATCATCTCCCATAATTTTTCTATATAAACACAACTCACCACTACTTGTATCGAGTATACAACATAATATTTTTTAGGATATAAAAATTATAATTTTAAAACTAAAATTATTATCAAATGAACAAAAATTAAAATTAATTTGGATTGAAAAGAAGCTCACCACAATCTTCAGTTCAATTCAATTTGCAATTTATGGTTCAATTTTACTCAATTTATTAATAATTGGTGTTATTTTCTATTACTTTGAAATCTCTTATCAATTCTTTTTTTTTCTTACTTCTCTATTATTTTCAGGACTTTTTATTATAATATATATATATATATATATATATATATTTGTCATTTAAAAAATATTAGAAATTTCGTAGGATATTGAGAGGAACAATCTCATGTAAAATGACAAATTAGAGAGAATAAAAGAAAATTTACATATATATTTTCAATATACGTATCTTCTTCATTCTTACACATCTTAAGGAATTCATTTTTACACCATTAATTATGAATATTCAATGTACATACTAATATGGAGCCAAAATCTATTTTTAATAACATAAAAATATATAAGCATCACAATGTTAAATTTTAAAAATAAATTTAAAGTTTCTTAAGATAATAATTACTACTTAATATTAAATAATTTTAAAACTTTTTTTTTTATTTATTATCATTTTATTAATATATATAACAACAAAATTATATAGTCACTACTTTATAATAATTAAAAAATTAAGCTAAAATTTATTCAAAAATGTTATGCTTACACATATAGTCATACACGTAATCTTATTACAAAATATTAATATTTGCAATGCTTTTTTTACTCATATAGTATATTAATCATATAATATATTGTATTTTTGTTTTTGACTGTCTAGAAATTCAATTTTATGTTTAACACTAAGTTTGATTTGTACACATTATAAATATTATTATTAATTACACAAAATATAAATAAATATATTTTATTATATAAGTGGAATAAATAATTAATCTAACATAAAATGAAAGAAAACTAAATTGAAATAATGAACATCCGAACAATAAAACATAGATTAACAATGAAATTAAATATTTTATATATTTATAAATAAAGATGTAATTAACTAATGAGATTCAAAATATAAATTCCATGTAATAATATGAAACTCTTATTGTATATTGCAACACTACATTTTTAATTAAAATACATTACTCAAACTTTTTTGCTATAATATACACTCATATACATTGATTGAGTTACAATATTAGTGGCTAGAAAAAAAAAAATCTTTTAAAATCATCCGCCGTCTTTGCAATCTTTGCAACCGTTATGGTCTAGACTCAAATTCAACTGTGATATTGAATCTCGATCCTCCCATAAATCATCTACAAATAATCAAATAAATATATGAAATATACAATAATAGCACAAAACTTATTTAAATCAATGATAAACAATGTTATATTATCTCATATATTTGTAATAGCCAAAATAAACTATCATGAATAGCAAAAAATTTAACCAAAATTAAAGAGATTGAACTTTTACCTTGTAATTTAACTCTTTTGAAAAGCTGAAAGCTTAAATCAATTGTAGTAATTTTAATAAAACTGGTGTAGTATTTATAAAGTAGAATATAAGTTTAAATGGAATGTTCACCATATTTTAAGGGATTAAATTAAATAATATACTTCATTTATGCATAGATTTTATGGTGTAATTAATTATTCCTAAAATGTTTGCACAACATAAATATGATAAAGGAAATAAGCTTGTCATATTTTATATTTTAGTTAAAGATATTTCGTTAAGGAAATAATATATTTATGATTAGATTTATAAATCATAGCTTGCAAAATCCACACTTATGGTAAATTCAAAATTAAAAATCAATTATTTCCAATAATATTATAACTTGATTTTAAAATCTAAAATAACAAAGTAAAATATCTTATTGAAGAAAATGAAACGATTTTGCTGAAAATAAATGTTATTATATGGTATGAAAATAATTCATTGATTATTTAAACGTATCAAATAGAAAGAAATGTTATTGATTGAAGTCAAATAATTTATTTAAGGAATTATATATAATTGATCCCCTTTTCTTATTGACATTATATCTGTTATAGTACATTTAAACGTCTATATTTCAAAATATAGTAAAACACTATATAATTAAATATTTTTAAATCTTGAATATATAAATATTTCATATGCATATCTATTTAATTATCTGAATATAATTGAAATATTAATTGAATTTATTTATTAATATGCATAAGTTGGGGTCAAATAAAAAATTATTGATTAATGTGTTCACTAATTCAATTTAAATTATTAATTACCAAATATTATGATTTTTACCACGCGATGCAATAATATTATTTTGTTTAATATTGGCTTAATTATTTTAAACATTGTTCGTATGTTTTGTTTGATTTATATTTTTGCAAAATTATCCGCCACCACTCTATAATTTCATTTATATATATGTTCTTATAATATATAGATTAATAATTATGGAAAAAATCAATCTTATTGATTTATACACATTTTCCAAAAGTTTTTATTGAAAAAATAATGAAATTTCATTGTGTTAAATATGGAATGTCTTACATAATAATTAATGAATTAAGGTGTTAAATTAATTGAATAATTAATGCAAGTGAATACTTCTATATATTGTCTACGGTATTGTTTTAATATATATATATAGATTGAGTGTGTCCATGGCTACATTTATTTTCAGTCAATTTATTTTACATTATTGTTGAATAAAAGTAAATTAATTCAATGAAAATTCTAAGAATAATCATAATAATCCCACATGGCTGGTTTCAGAGAAATTATTTGAGGCTTTTCAATAATTTCTCGAGTAGACAAAAATACGTGGTATGTATGCTATGGACGAAATTATTATAAGAGAGAATTCAGTTTGGTTTTGGACAATTCTTTATCTTTTTTATGTTCAGTTTATGTTAGAAATAAATATGAGAAACTCAAAAGTGTCAGAGATTGATAAATGTCTAACAATATCGCATGGACCACCAATAATGAAAGTAAAATAGCAATGCACCTACATTTACATCTCATAAAATTGGCATTTCTAATGTTTAGGGTTAATTGTTACATAGGATATTAGTTTTTTCTAATTTAATTCGAATGTGATTCTATTTTCTTTGATCATGGATTAACCCTTTAATATATGTCAATGACTTAACATTAGGAAAATATACCCCAATGTATTTTAGTTAGAGAATTTTATCTCATATTTCCATTTTGTTTGGGTAATTAGATTATCTTTCCTTGATGGACTTAAGAAAATGTTGACTCAAACGTTATATGCTTTCGTGGTGCTGATGTGTAATTCAAATTAATTTTTATGCTTATGCGGCTCTTATATGATTAAAAATAAAATTAAATAAATGTCAAATCACCCAACACTTCCGACCTTTCTTCTCCATTATGAAGCTCAATACCGGCGACATTCAAAGTTCCAGTGCAACATAATTTTGTCCGCCCTCACACAACCCCGAAACCAACATCTTTTCCACTGACATCATCGTCTCGCAAGAATGTCAAATTCTTATTGGTGTTTATGCAATAGCCTCTCACTCTCCTACAGTTTGCGACAATAATTTGGATTTACACTTTATAATTTTACTATATTTTTTTTTTGGCTAATTGAATGGAAATTACTGCAATTTGTCTTGAGCTATTCAAGATTTAACATGTCATAAGACAATAAACGCTATTTATTTATCTCCCGAGATTCCTCTGCGATTTGCATATTTACATCCCTGGATTCCTTTGCAATTCACATTTCGATGCATTGACTAGTAATTTACGTTATGGACTTTGTCGAATTTTCCAATGTTATGAGGAATTTGGAGTTTGACTCAACCGAAACGACAATGAATTTGGATTTGGATGCAAGAAAGTTGATTCAACGGTGGTACATATTTGGTGGAAAATTTATCATCGTGAGTGTAGAAGATGAGCGGGAGTTCGGAGTCAGATTTGGAGATTTTTTGAGTGGTTTGAAGTCAGATAATGCTTGAAAAAACGTGGCTTTTTGCAAGATGACAACGTCTGTGGAAACAACATCGTTTGAGGGCGGAACAAAATCATACTACACCGAAATTTTGAATGTCACCAATGCTGAGCCTGGGAACAAGGAAGAAATGTGGGAAGTGTTGGGTGATTTAATATTTACTAGTTTGCTATCTGCACGATGGTAGCTTTTATATATTATCACAAGTATTTTATTGTTATATTTTATCAATTATATTTATATACAAATGAATAGTATTGAAAGATTAAAAATTCGATAAGTTTAGTTCAAATTTTAAATTTTTTTTGCTAAATGAAAATTCATGCTTAAGATTACTCAATTCAATTGTTTTACAATCTTATTTCTCTTCTCCTTTTTATCTATACACACTTCACAACCAATTATCGTGTCTTTTATTTACAAATATTTGAGTGTTGAAATTTGTATCGTCTCATTTGTTTGTTGCTCTCATCAAAATTAATAGTATTATATATATATATATATATATATAGGGTAGTGATCAGGTGAGAATAGGAGTTACTATGAGAAATAAGAATAAATCTCGCGCGTCCATCTCATCAAATCGACGAACAGGATTCATTCTCAGCATATTGAAAAACGCGGCATTTTTGCCCCAATATCGTGCAGTTTTAGTCTTTAAAGGCTAAAACTGTAAAAATACTCAAACACAAACTGCAACCTGCATTTTAAGCCCGATTTACTTAATTTTTAGCCCAATTTACTTCATTTTTAGCCCGATTTACTTCATTTATACATAAATACGAATTAAAAAAAATTAAGTATCTTCTTCTTCAAAGCAACAACACGAGCTTAGTCTCTATAAAACTCACCAACATCAACAGTTCTTAAAACTATGCCCTTAAAATGCTTCATCTTATTAACACACTTTGGAATAAATGAACATGTAAGATACAAAAATGCACAAAGTTAACACTAAAGATGCACAATATATGTCATGCCCCGATTTATAAACAAGGCTTAAATAAGAGAAATGAGGCACATCGGGTACGAGACTTGCTCTTGAGATATCAATTAACAAGAAGAGTTTAAGCAAATGAGAAAGAATCACCACACTTATCTCAAGTTAAGCAAAAGATATTAAAGTGGTGCCTCCTCAAGAAGGGATCGTAGCTTCTTGAGTAACCAAATATCAGAGTATTTGTGATGTCATCAAAAGGCTAACAAAAGATAAAGAGTTTCAGCAGCGGAAATTTATCAATGAAGTATGTATATGAAGATACATACTTCAGTATCTAACTATTACAAAAAGAATCTTCAGCTCCACTTCGACTGCTGCCTCGTACTCTGGTTCCAAAAGCTTCTTTTAACCTGCGCATTTTAGAAATAATGCGAGGGGCTAAGTACAAATTGTACTTAGTGAACACTTGCCCGAAAACATACATACATATAAGTTTGTCATGCCTTTTTAATCGGGTCGCACATGGGGTTTTAAGTTTGAAATCCTCCCATTGCACCAAAACATTTCATGAATGAGCATGCTCCTTTTTTCTTTGTTAAACTATCTGCAAATGATTATGTGACTGGGAGGTGGCCACCTACCACAGTCACGATGCTAGTCCGAGTAGGGCATGACCCCTAACATGTCAGCATCATAGTGCACTAACCCGAGGTATCTCTTTCACTACCTGGGTACAATCGATAAGACTCGCAATACACAGAGTCAACATCCACGTTGATTACGTTTGATGTTCTTCTCTGAGTGGGGTTCCCCCACTGAGAGGACAGATAGCAAACACAAAACAGTAGGCAATGACAAAGCAGTTTAAAACAAAACATTTCATTTCATGCTTGATATGCTTTGAAAAGAAAACATCATTTTCATGTATTTAATTTGACCCACTATATAGGGGTAAAAGAAAGCCCACCTTGAGTAGGTGCGGTCATGTGATTGGTTGATCTAGAAATGGATCTTCATCTTTCCTTTTCCTATTGCATAAGGAATACGAGTAAATCCTCAAGGGATAATAGATTTATTTAAATCTAACTTCATCAAAATAGTTCTAGACTCTTAATCGATCTTGGACTTCTAACGTTTGAGCCATCGGATAAGGATATAGAAGAATGATTTTGTCAATTTAGTTTGACGGACAAGGTAGTCAAACATTAATTCAATAGCTCGTGATTCAATATCGAGCATTAATTCAAGAAGCATGAATAATAAT
>JAPKLW010000273.1:377041-550739 GCA_026898455.1 Plectranthus barbatus | reverse complement strand
GTCAATATATCGTTTCTAGGCTCATGATATAACATGCTAAACATGCATACGTACTCATAAACTCAATATCAAGCCTAGATCATGACATTTATAACTAGGGCATAAATCATAACATGCTAATATTCAAGAAATAGCTAGAGGGAGGTCCGATCTCTAGGACGTTCGTTGAGCTTCGTGAGCTTGATAACCTTTGATTCCTTCATTTCCTTACTTCAAAACAAAAGGGAATGGAAATCTAAGGTTGGAAAGGGAAAGGAAACGAAGAGAGGGTTCCGAAAAGGTATAGTTTTACCTTGAAAACACTTCGCCGGAGCTTCGTCGGAGCTCGCCGGAGTTCGCCGGAATTCTCGCCGGAAATTCTTTGGAGTAATTTGTGAGAGAAAGTGAAAGTAAAACTTGTAAATGAAGCCTTCTATTTATAGAAGGGAGGCGAGGGTAATTTCGGAATTATCGAAAGTCAAAAAGGTTAAAGTGGTTGTCATTCGCTTGTCACATTGGTCACTTTAACATCACTTCACGTCAACTCCACATCTCTTCACGTCCTTGCATGGGAGACCGTAATATTTCGTCTACCCGTGAATATTTATCGATTGATATTATCCCGATATGAAAATGTCGGGTCATCAAATAAATTATCGATGTTAATTATTAATTTAATATTTAATTATTCTTCTTGAAATAAGATTGGCAATTGAATAAATGCCCAAACTAATAAATTTCCAAATCAAATCGATCGCATAGCTTCGAATTAAATTCGATGACAAAATATAAATTTTGGAAATTCGATAAATACATTTAAAATTTACGAGGGGCGTTACAATATAATAGAAAAAATGAACGTCGATCTGAATAAAACAAATTTTTTAAAACTATATTCATCTATAATTAACAACGCCGGGACCGAACACGAATGCGAAATCCAGAAACAAACAAAAAAAATCTGATCGACAAAAGAAATATAAATCAATTCGAACAAAGAAGGAATAAATGAACATATAAGATACAAAAATGCACAAAGTTAACACTAAAGATGCACAATATAATAGAAAAAATAAACGTCGATCTGAATAAAATAAATTTTTTAAACTATATTCATACATAATTAACAACGTCGAGACCGAATACGGATGCAAAATCCAGAAATAAAGAAAAAAAATCTGATCGACAAAAAAAATATAAATCAATTCGAACTAAGAAGGAAGAATAAATCAAATCGCGCGAAGAAAGGAATAAAAAATCTAATGAGATACTATTTCAGATTTTTTTAAAAAAAGCTAAAATTACAAAAATAACCTTAATTTTGCAAAACTGCAGGATAATCGAGGAAAACTGCACACGGAGTAAAATAGATCATGAGCGTTGAAATCACAAAATCAAAGACTAAGATTTATTCTTATTTCTCATACTAAAAACTATTCTCATATGATCACTACTCTCTCTCTCTCTATATATATATATATAAATTCAAGATATTAAAATTAATTGTCTTAAAAATAAATCTTATAGGGCATTTCCATGTAATAGATGTCATTTTAATAGTTACATATTGTATAATGGAAACTTTATATAATTAAGCGCGAAGGCTTAAAATTTTAATTAATTTTATATTTGAAATTGAAATACAATTGCAACACATTGAAGAGATAAGATTCAATATTTGACGTTAGTCTCAGACTGCCATCATCCTTTGTAAGAATAAATTCTCCTAGTTTCACCTCGTCCACCAAAATCAATAACGTGATGATTTGCCCATGCTGGATGCAGAAATGCAACACAATCCGTCTGGGATTCATGTTGTCGTTCCCTGTAGCCAGATCGTATATTACCAACATCTTCAACATCTCAGAATGCATGTTCATGGCCGCAACATGAATCGAATTCATGCCTTGGCCATCTCTTGATCATATCTTATCATGTCACGCGAATAATGTAAATAATATAATTTGAAATGAGTTAAAACATTGATGCTAGAACATTTAATTTGATTAGTTTGAAATATTGATTTAGCGAATAATGTAAATAACTATATCATTTAATTTGTTTTTGATTCAATGAATAATACAAATAATTAAATTAATATCAATATTTCATTTGTCATCATAAATTCAAGAGATTTGAGAAAGAAACAAAGTTGTTGATGCAAAAGTGAATAAATAAAAATCAAGTTGAAAATTACTCAAATCTTAAATCTTTATACCAATATGAAGAATACTTAAAATCTTATTGATATATTTCATTTGTAATAATAAGTAGTTTGCTACCAGCGTGATGCGCAACTGATATATATTATCACAAGTAATTAATTGTTATATTTTATGAATTATATTTATATGCAAATAAATAGTATTGAAAAGTTAAATACTCGATCAAGTTTAGTTCAAATTTCTAATTTGTTTGTTAAATGAAATCTTTCAAATTCTTCAATTCAATTGTTTTACAATCTTATTTATCTTCTCTTATCTCTCTATACACACATTTCACATCCAATTATCGTGTCTTTTATTTACACACATTTGAGTGTTGAAATTTATTTCGTCTCATTTGTTTGTTGCTCTCATTAATATTAATAATATTAAATATATAGTAGGAGATATATGTATATTTATTGCTCTCATGTAATACATCTCATTTTAGTAGTTACATATGTCATGATGGAAGTTTTATATAATTAAGCTTGGAAGTTTAAGACTTTTAATTGATCTTAGATTTGAACTTGAAATGAAATTGCAACACAGTGAATACACAAGTTTCAAAATCTGACTAACATCAACATGTCTATATCTAATGGCCGAATGCAGTAGAGTCTCACCATCGGGATCCTTTTCTCGAACAAACTGTCTTAGATCCACCTCATCCAACGAAACCTTCAATGCACTGAGATGGCCATGCTGGAAGCATATATAAATACAGTCCGTCCGCGATCCAGCCTCTTCTTTGCTGCAACTGGATCATATTGCACCAGAATCTTCAACATCTACAAATGCCCATTCATGGCGGCAACATGGTTTGGGTTCATGTCCTGACTGTCGTGCGACCACATCATCTTGGTTGCACGTGGAAACAGCTTGTTGGCGATGTCGATGTGGCCTTCGGGTGCCGCAATGTGATGGTGGGACGATTGCTGGAAGTCTAATCCCGAGCTAGCAGCAAATTTATCTCCAAGATTTCATCCATGATGCCCGACAACGATTGCGTCTTGAGTGTGGCTATGTGCAGAAGGTTTCTAGAATGTCAAAAGGAAACATGTTCGAGTAAATATGGAGCTTGTTGGAGCAGTTATCGACATGTATTCACGTCGCCTTGTGCAGCAGCTCTATAAGAATTTTAGTTGCTTCTTCTAGTCCAGTCATCGATCATTCTCCAGCCACAGACATAGTTGTTTGATAAATTAAAACTAAATATTGTGATAAACAACCGAAAGAGCTTAATTAGCACAATAAACTTATATATCCTTCCAGTTCCACGTTTTGCATATTAATGAAGTGGAAGGATTTAGAATAAACAAATGAAATGACCATTAATTGAATGGAATAATAATAGACTATTTTACTTTGACTTGGGTAACGAAAGAGGAACTTCATCAATATACTACTACTAATAATAACAATTAGTTTGACAATTAATAACTCATGTTTCTACATTCAAAATAATAATAAAAACAACTTATAATATCAAGTATTTTGCAACCAGCACGAAGCAAAACTTATATATATATATATAATAACAAGTATTTTATTGTCATATTTTACTAGTAATATTTATATGCAAATAAATAGTATTGAAAGATTAAAAACTCGATCGAGTTTAGTTCAAAGTTCTATTTTGTCTGTTAAATGAAAACTCATGCTTCAAATTCTTCTATTCAATTGTTTTACAATCTTATTTCTCTTTTGTTATCTCTCTACACACATTTGAATGTTGAGAATTTATTTCGTCTCAATTGTTTGTTGCTCTCATCAAAATTAATAATAGTAAATATATAGTAGAATATATATATTTATTCTAGATATTAAAATAAATTATCTTCAAAATAAATCTTATATGGCATATTAATGCAATACATCTCATCTAGTAGTTACATAATGCATAATATAAATTTTATATAATTAAGCTTGAGGCTTAAAATTTTAATATATTTTAGATTTGAACTTGAAATGAAATTGAACACAATGAAGAGACAAGTTTCAAGATTTGACTAACCTCAACACGCATATATCTAATGGCTGAATGCAGTAAAGTCTCACCATCATCATCCTTTGCAAGAACAAACTCTCCTAGTTCCGCCTTGTCCACCAAAACCTTCAAAGTGTTGAGATGTCCATGGTAGACGCGCAAATGCAACACAGTCCATTCGCGATCTATCCACTCATTCACAAGATCCTGATCGTATACCACATCATCTTCAAAATCTCAGAATGCCGCAACTTGAATCAAGTTCATGCCTTGACCATCGCGCGACCATATCATATCATCTTAAGCGAATAACATAATTTGAAATGAATTAAAATGCTCATGCTTGAACATTTAATTTTATTAGTTAAAAAATATTGATTCGGTGAATAATATAAGTAATATATCATTTAACTAGTTTGAAAAGTGATTTAATGAATAAAACAAATATAAATATGTTTCATTTGTCATCGTAAATTCAAGAGATTGAAACCGCAAAAGGGGAATAAAGATAAGTTAATTTATATGATACAGTTGAAAATTAGTCAAATCTTAAATCTCAATATCAATATGAATAATACTTAAATATTTTATTAATACATTTAATTTGTAACACTAACTAGTTTTCTACCTGCACGATGGTAGCTTATATATATTATCACAAATATTTTATTTTAAATTTTATTAATTATATTTAATACAAATGAATAGTATTGAAAGATTAAAAACTTGATCAAGTTTAGTTCAAATTTCAATTTTTTTTCGCTAAATGAAAACTCATGCTTCAGATTACTCAATTCAATTGTTTTACAATCTTATTTCTCTTCTCCTATCTATCTATACACAATTCACAACCAATTATTTTGTCTTTTATTTACACACGCTTAGGTGTTAAAATTTGTATCGTCTTATTTGATTGTTGGTCTCATCAAAATTAATAATATTAAATATATAATAGGATATATATATATATATATATTCTAGATATTAAATTTAATTATCTTAAAAATAAGTCTTATAGGGCATATCTATGTAATAGATGTCATTTTAATAGTTACATATTGTATAATGGAAACTTTATATAATTAAGCACGGAGGCTTAAAATCTTAATTGATTTTAGATTTGAACTTGAAATAAAATTGCAACACATTGAAGAGATAAGATTCAATGTTTGACTAAACTCAACACGCCTATATCTAATGGTAGAATGCAGTAGAGTCTCACCATCGGCATCCTTTTCTCAAACAAACTGTCCAATATCCATCTCATCCAACAAAACCTTCAATGCACCGAGATGGCCATGCTGGACGCACAAATGCAACATAGTCCGTCCGCGATCCAGCCTCTCCTTGTCAGCAATTGGATCATATTGCACCAGAATCTTCAACATCTCAGTATTTTAATTGTTTTTTCTTGTCCAACCATCGATCCCTTTTCTCCAGCCATGGATGTTTGACAAAATTATAGTTCATGTGCAACAACGACTGCGCCTTGAGTGTGGATGTGTAAAAGGTTCCTCGAATATCGAAAACAAATAAGGTCAACAAGATGTGGAGCTTGTTGGAGTAATTGATGACATGTCTTCGTGTCACCTTGTGCAACAACATTGTGAAGCATTTTAATTGCTTTTTCTTGTCCACCCATCGATCCCTTTTCTCCAGCCATAGATGTTTGACAAAATTGAATGTGATAGACTGCCGAATAAAGTTATTGCCAAAATACTATCCTTCAAGTTCCACGTTTTGCATATTAGTCGAAAAGAAGGATTTTTCGAGTATTAAAAAATCAAATTAGCAAAGATGCACATGATATTATTTATGGGTTCATCGAGAAAACAAAATAAACTTGGACACGCATTGTCAATTAAATTGAATATTTATTTTAATTACTAATATTTCATTGATTTATTTTATATGTCTACAAGAATATATTAATTATTGTAAGACAAACTTTCTCACAATTTTAGTCTATCGATATTTACTGATACGCTTCTTAAATATGTTCAAGTCTTTCCTCCAATCTATTTAAATACATAATCGTAAAATCTTGAAAAATATTATCTATTGATATACAAAACAAAGTTATATTAATAGAAAAATGAACATTTTACTTTTTATTTAAACATTGTTAGATATATCGTAGTTGTTAAAGTCAATTTCACCCAAAACATCAATCCAATTACATATAGTTTATTGAATAAATGATACAACATGAATTTATCAGTAAAATCAGGTCATTGTTGATTCTTCATTTGATTGTCAATTTAATTATATCATTACATAAACTACATACTTATATTATAATATAATTAACCAAATTATATACTTACATATAGAGATGAGATCAGGTGAAAAAACTATATAAGAAAAAAAAATAATGAATTATGTTCAACAGATTTTAAAATCGATAATTGAAGATTAATTGATATTTTATGTTTATGCTTAAAATTTTAATAAAAGTATTAAAAAGGGTAGATTAATCCATTTTTTTCTCACCCACCGCATTTAATTTTTTTCACACTCCTTTCAATTTTCTTTTACCACCGTTGTGACTAGTGTTTTACTGTTCGCTTCCTCGACGCATATTTGTATGTGCAAATTTTTTATTGTAGTTTCATTGTCAATATTCTATTTCTTTCATTCTGTTTTCATATGTATGTGCAAATTTCTGGTTGTAGTTTCATTGTCAAGATTCTATTTCTTTCATTCTGTTTTCATCATCTCCCGCTTTCTCACTGTAATCAGTATTTCTTCCTTGCGCAAGTTTTATGGTTGGGTGATGTTATTTAGATTCTTTTTTTTCTTTAAGTTTATATAAAACTCTAGTTTGATTTTATTTAAGTTTATGTTTCGTTGTTCTAATTTCCTTTTTCAAGTATATATAAGTTTATGGAATGAATTTGTTTAAACTTTCATTTTTTTATTTAATTATTGTATCAAATTCTTGATTAATAAAAGATTGAAGAATATGGCCAGAAAGAGATCTATTGAGCAACAAGGAGGTATGATAGAATTTCAACATATTATTATTATTATTATTATTATTATTATTATTATTAATATTATTATTTTTGTTGTTGTTGTTCTTATCATCATTGTTATTATTATTATTATTTTTGTTGTTGTTGTTCTTATCATCATTGTTGTTTAAAATTGTTAAGCAATTGTTGCTTGATATTATTTTTTTGATTGCTTGATTTGTTGTAGCATGTAGTTTGATGGTTAAAGATTCCAATTTAATGAAATTATTTAAGCATCTGCACCATATGTATGTGGTCTCAAATCACGTGCTAGATTTTGAAAATCTACACTTGAACATTCACATGTTCATACCATCCAACAAATTCTTTTAATAACTTGAATGATTTCATAGGTCCAATGCTAGCACGATAACAATCTAAAAAGAACTTTTCATGTACTATATCAACATTTTATTAACTTTTGAATCACCCATCAACAATTAGTATAATATACTTACTTGAAATACATAACGACCTATTAAAATGCATAACCACTTATCAAAACTAAATCTCAATATTATCCATCTATTAAAATTAATGTAAAAAATTATTCCTAATTAATATATTCATTTTAGGTCCCGTGACCAAAGTAAGTATAGTGTGCAGCGGAAATTTTAAGTTCAAACTTGCACTTACAAACTGGTGGTTCTTGACTAGTTTGTATTTCAGAAAATAGTTTGTCAGCGAGTGGAATTTTTATAGTTCAGTTCGAATATACTTCAACACTAGAATGTGTTGAGTTGTAAACCCTTGCAGAAATGTAAAAAATAGTAAAAAATAATGATTTATAGAGGTTCGGAAAACTCGTCCTACATCATCTCTTTAGATCGTAGTTTGAAAACTCACTAAGCCTGCGTTACAGACCGGTCTCATGATCTGTCGCTAGCTGGTAGATCCTTGCAAGTCCACTAGCTCACTCGTCCAGGCCTCTGGTTCCTTCAACTATGCAGAATTGGAGTGTGGGTACACCACGCAGCCTCCTCCTCCGGAGTTGAGAGCTTTATAGTTCCTCCCGAATTATCAAACTGGTTGGTTAGACGCCCGTAAGAATCCCTGTTGGAGATCTACAGTGACTGTTGTGTTCTTTCTAGGAGAGAAGGAACATCGATAAATGAGACACGGTAGGCTAATAATTATCCTAGGTGATAGAAATGCTCGAGTTTTCACTTTCACAAAGTGTCGGTACTTTTTCTTCGTTTCTATATATTTTTACTCTGGGTATTGTATTTATAGATGAAATGTGAGCATTTCAAATTGTAGCCGTTTAGAGACATTTGAGCATCTTCTAATCGATGTGTCTCTTTTTTTACGAGAGCAGGACACTTTTCTTAAGGCACTGCACCTACTACGTCCTTTTCTGACAAAGGATGTCGATATTATTTTTTTTATCGGAACGGCTCTACTAGTCTAAAGAATCTGAACTGGTTCATGCTTCATCAATCTTTAATGAATATCCATTCTTAAAGACTAATATTTGATGATTCCTCTAACTTTTCTCTTGGTCTCTTCGTGTGAGTAGGAACTGAACTTGTAAGCTGGAGATGATTCAGACCGGTGTCTTCGATTAGTTTCTCTGAGTCATCAGCTCCAAACTGGAAGTTAGTCTTTTCTTACTCCACACGATCCAAACTGAAAGCTGGTCTCTTCTTACTCCACATGACCCAAACCGGGGCTTTGGATTTCCACCCAGTTTGTTTTGATTAGCTTCGTCAGTTCAGTTACAACTCGATATATCCTAACAGAACTTTACAAGTTTATGCGAACTATGCTAATGTAGAGACTTCTAACTTGGTTGTTTCTATACAATTTTTGACACATCAAATCAACAAATAGGTAGGAATACTTCCTAACAATTTCCCTTTTTTTTGTTGTCAAAAAACCACTGCTATTAAGCTGGTAAATGGTCATTTTGAGTTTACATGAAATATTCTATAAAATTCTAATACTCAAAAACCAAACATTTTGATTACTTAGCTTGCCCCTAAAATCTTCCCCCTTAATTTGAGAGATATTTCTCGGTTAAGTTCAAGGGCAAAAAAATTATTACTTTGGAAAAAAAGATTGTTGTCTTCAAACTAATATAAATATTCATATAGTATTTCCATTGTACAAATACGGTGTTGGGGGACCAACAACTCAACTTTAGTATGATATTGTCTATTTTGGGCTAAAACCCTCATGATTTTGCATTTGGGCATCTCTATCCCAAAAGGCCTCATACTAATGGAGTTGGGTGGACTCTTATATACAACTTACAAGGAATCCCTTCATTTTCACTCCGATGTGGGAACATGGGTTTTCAAAACCCAACAATCCTCCCCTCAAACCCAAGGACCACAATCACGTGTCATTCCTCTCGATCATAATTTATCTTGCACCACCATCAACTAACGGGACCCGTCATCTGATCACCACTATTAGAAAGCTTTCAACACAAGGTACCCATTGTATCGAGTTTTTGTTGAGGGCTTCCTCCCCTCGAGCCTTGATCCATCTCAACTCATCTTGCACCATCGTAAACAAAATGAGACACGCCGCTTGATCACCTATAAAGAAGCTTTCAACACAAGGCACCCAGAGATAGTCCCCACTCGAATTGAGGGCTCCCATTCACTCCAGAGTCCACCATCACCTCGGTGCTCTGAACCCTGCTCGAACTAGGGTACCACGTGTTTGTTCCATGTTCACCGGACCAATCTGTTGGGGGACCGACAACTCAACATTAGTATGATATTATTTGCTTTGGGCCAAAATACTCACGATTTTGCATTTGGGCATCTCTATCCCAAAAGGCCTCATACTAATGGAGTTGGGTGAACTTTTATATACAAGGAATCCCTTCTTTTTCTCTCTAAATGTGGGACATGAGTTTGTCAAACCCAACATACGACAATATGCAAAAAGTAAATACAAGGATATTTAAATCCTTATTCTGATATGACTTACAGAGTCTTCAGCAGGGTCAGAGGATCTCTTTCTGATTGTGAATCTTCGTAGGAAGAAATTCATATCCATCAGATCTTCTCCACAGGTCAAAAAGGAGATTTCCTTCTCCAGAAAGACGCCCTATTAATGTCTTCAAAGTCTTTTATGGCCATCATTGTGCACCACATTTCTTTGCAGAAAGGCTCTGTTCCACTCGGCTCGACACACCGGGACTTGGCTAACAAAATCTAGATACATTCCATTGAGTGGTTTGAGAGTTTCTATGGAGATATCTAGATTAAACTTGGGCCTATTAGAAGTGTTCCATTTCTTCCAATGAGATTTTTCTGGTTCATTTTCGTCAGCCACATACTCCACAAATCTGAACCCGATAACTGACACCTTGAAGATTTCTCCCAGTGAGAAGGAAGAAATAACGATAACTTTCCTACTAACTAATGTGATGAACTTTTCATCGTCAGAGATCTTTGTGTTTAGATAGAATTCTGCGATTAATTCAAGTCTGAACTGAGTGGGCGCGGTGGAAAGAAAATATTCCAGACGAGCATGGTGAAGTTTTCTTTAAGCTCGAAGTAGTCTCCAATATCCTCCACAAGAATATTCCTAACTCCAGTCATGTACATTACCTTTCCTTTAATGATCTTAACTGATCTATTATCGGAGAAGGATATTTTAATGACTCTATTTTCCATTTCGAGAGATAGAAGATGTTAGTATACTCTGAGGATGTAGAGATTGTTGATGTCTAGAAGTAGGCATTATTCCTCCATGTATAAAGATGTGACCCGTCGATTCATCTTTAGGTCTCACACTTTTTTTAAATCATCATTTGAAAAGTTCAATGTACGAGCATCGAACATCACATATATATATGACGGATTATATTCTGACATATGATTGAAGAAATGGAAGACTTTCACTATGATAGAAGTTGTTTCAAAGTTAATATGTGCTTGGAGTGTTCTTCTTTTAGGAGATTTACGTGTCTGTTTGCATTAAATAATGTGTCGCTTCGAGCAGAGTGCATGCTGATGTGGCATATTCCTATTTCTGTGGCGTGGTAATGTCGCATTTAATGTTGCATGTTTTACTGTGGTCATGACGCTTTGAAACTTCGGCCTTGTCCAAGTTTGTTGACTCGGCAAACTGGTCTCCTCTTTATTTGGTTTCAAGTGTGGCAAGAGCTGGAAAGCTTAATTAAACTGGTAAATGTGTCTAGTTTAATTCTTCTTTAGAATACCAAAACTGAGAGCTTGGACTCAGTTTTATTCTTCTTCAGAGTACCAAAACTGAGGACTTGGACTCAGCTTTATTTCGTTTCTTCAGAAAACCAAAAATGAGAGCTTGACTCATTCCTTTTCAAATGTTATTTCGTCAAACTCTAGAAGATTAAGTTTGATGCATAACTCTCTGAATATTTTTTTGGGGAGTGGCTTAGTGAAGATATCTGCGAATTGATCTTCAATTTGGATATGCTTTACCAAAATGTCATTCTTTTCCATATGATCCCGAATGAAGTGATTTCTGATGTCGATATGCTTTGTTCTAGAGTGATGAATTGGATTCTTTGTAATGCACGTTAGTTATAACAATAGATTAGTACACAACCAGAACTGACATCATAATCCTTCAGTTGCTACTTGATCCATAAGATTTGAGCACAACAACTCGCTGCAGCTACGTATTCAGCTTCAGTGGTTGAAGTTGCAATTGAGTGTTGCTTTTTGCTAAACCAGCTTATCAGTTTGTCCCAAAACTTGACAAGTACCGCTGGTGCTTTTTTCGATCTATTCGGCATCCTCTGAAGTCTGAGTCTGAATATCCAATAAAGTTGAGCTCATCACACCTGGGATACCAGATTCCCATTGACTCAGTACACTTCAGGTATCTGATGATCCTTTTGGCAGCCTCCATGTGCGATTTCTTTGGATTCGTTTGAAATCTTGTGCATAATCCAACGGCGTAGGAGATACCTAGCCTCCTGGCTGTCAAATAGAGTAAGGATCCTATGATGCCTCTGAAACTGGTAGGATCAACTGGTTATCCTTCTTCATCTTGTGTGATCCTCACACTTGTGCTCATCGGAATTATGAGCGTCTTTGTCTTATCTGGACAAAAATTGTTGATGAGATCCTTTGTATACTTCCTTTGATGTATGAAGATCCCTTTTGAGGACTTATGAACTTGAAGTCCTAGGAAGTATGCCATCTTTCCCATCATGCTCATTTTTAGAGTTGTTTTGCATGAGTTGGGATAACTTCTCGCAAAGAGATGAGTTCCTAGATTCGAAGATAATGTCATCAACATAATCAGAACAAGGAGTATGTCTTCAACATCTTTGATAAGGAAGAGAGTCATGTTGATCTTCCCTTTCCTAAAGCCATTCTTCAGCAAGAACAGTGATAAGGTCTCATACGAAGCTCGTGGAGCTTGCTTTAACCTATAAAGGACTTTCCTCATTTTGTAGACCTAAGTACCTTGTTCAATGCCAGGAGGTTGTTTAACGTACACTTCCTCTTTAAGTTCTCCATTGAGAAACTCACTCTTCACGTCCATCTGAAAGATTGTGAAGTTGTGATATGCTGTATAAGCTTAGAAGAGCCTTATTACTTCCAGCCTGGCTATTGGTATGAAGGTCTCATTGTAATCAATGCCTTCGCATTACACGTATTCCTTAGCAACAAGTCTGGCCTTGTTCCTGACTATGTTGTCAGTTTCATCCCTGTTGTTCTTAAAGACCCATTTGGTGCCTATTACTGGATGATGAGTCAACCTATCTACCAAGCACCAAAAATTGTTACTGGTGAATTCTGATAGCTCTTCCTACATTGCATTGATCCAGTCCAGCAATTGCAGCGCTTCTTCAATCTTCGTTAGCTCCGATTGGGAAATGTAGCGAGTGAGCAGAGAATTTCCTTGCCTTGTTCGAACTGGATTTGCAATATCATCTAAAATAACATCTTCTAGATGATGTCTCAACCATGAGGTGTGTGCAGTCCTTTGGAAGTGGATTTCCTCATAGGACCTCAGAAAACTAGTTTCTCAGGCCTCAAGTAGTTGTTTCCCCTAATTGGTATGTTCCTCCTCTCATTTATGAAATGAGATGCAGGTCTCTGGTTATGGAAGTAACCAGGTTGGTTGTTTGGCTTCCGTGCAAAAGGTTGCTTGACCAAACTGATTGGTGAAACTTGCTTCCTTGCAGTAGGAACATACTGCTTAACCAGATTCTTGGGCCGAACTGGCTTCCTCTCAGTTTGTTATTGAGTCAGTTTAGAAATATACTATTTTACCAGTTTTTTTCGAAAAACCGGCTTCATGATCACTTCCTGATTAGCTAGTTTAGGATTGCTGGCAGTCCAACATTTAGCCTTTCTAGCGAGAGTTTGGAAATTTTTTGCTACCCCTTTATCTTTCAATCTTGACTGATCACAGGTATTTCCTTTATAAAGCAAATTTTCTTTTTGTCTGTGTTAGTACTCAAAGAAGATGCAAAAATGCTCAAATAATTTTCATTGAAGCCTAAACCTGTTTTATCCTTGGGGTCTCTTTGAATCAAGAGTATTTCTTCAAGTTCTCTTGAGCTTTTCACAAAGGAACATTTACAAGGTTCCTGCTCAAAGTTTTTTTGTTTCAAGGAATCACACTCCATTTTAAGATGTTTAAAATCATTTAAAAGATTGAGGTGTTCTTTCCTAAGTTTTGTCAGTTCCTCGCTCGCAGATCGAGACTTGTCAATCTCATTGGTTAAAACTGAAACTTGCACTTTTAACGAGGAGTTTTCTCTGGCTAAAACATTTTTAAGTTCATAGAATTTAGAGAATTCTTTTGATATTAGATCAAGGAAAACATCTTCTGTTAGCAATACGATTTTGAGTCCTCTAATATGCATGTAGAAAGCATTGAAATTGGTAGAGAAGTAATTACCTCATCACAAGTTGCGGTTAAGGCTATCTCGGCTTTTTTATCATCATTGTTTCCTTCCTCGATAGTGGCTAGAGATACTAGCAGAGCTTCTTCCTCCAACTATTCGTCTGAATTAATGTATCCACCATCATTGTCGAGAATGTCGGGCACCTCTATTCTTAAAACCATCGCCTTGGCAACGACCCTTGAAGCTCTTCGATTAAAGATCTTTTTGAGCCTTTCTCTCTCCTCTCTGTCCACACGCGGACATTCAAACTTGAGGTGATCTGGATACCCGCATTCGAAGCAAGATCGAGGTGATCTCTTCATGAACCTCTTGTCCTTTGTTTGAGGAGCATTCATCTTGGCTTTTGCTTTCTCCAAAAGCTTGGCAAATTTCTTCATATGCTCTTCAAGCTCTTCCACAGAGCTCTCTCCTTCCATTTGGTAGGAGGTTGAAGTGGAGGATGTCTCTTTCACCAGATTTGACTAACCGGCTGGTCTGTCAGTTTGGAATGGCTTCCTTGGCCTCCACTTGGTGTCCTTCTTCACGAAGTATGCAACATCTTTGGTATGGTGGATTAGTGAACTAGCCACTTGAACAAATTCATTCTTTTTCAAAATTTGGATGTCTCACTCGTGATCTTAGAGTTGAGCAAACAACTCCTTTGTGGGAATCTTGGAGATATCATTCTCCTTCAAACTAGTTGTCTTTACGAACTAGTCCTCCTTTAGCATTTTGGACAGAATTTTGACATTGAGAATTGTTGTATAATATACTCTGTCCAATGCCTTTAGCTCGCTCACGATCGAGTTGAATCTTGCCTCTATGGATTTGACGTTATCTCTAGGAAGCATCTGGAAAGATTTATACTTGTCGACGTAGACTTGGAGATTGTTCCTCTTCATATGTTCAGATTCTTGGCACAAGCCTCTAAGATAATCCTAAACTTCTTTGGTGTTGTCGAACTGCATAACTTCATCGACAAGTGCCTCTGGTAGAGCTGACAGGATCATTTCATGAACAAAGGAGTCTAGTTGGGACCGTCGTTTGTCCTCTAGTGACCATTCACCGTAGGGCTTCTCGATCATCTCTAGGCCACCATCACCTTCGATCTGGGTGTTGACCTTTATGATCTTTATTGGTCAATGCTCGATGACATCAATCATCTCAGGATGTACACTTTTGAGTTGGATGGTGGACAGCTTCTTCCAGATGGCAAACTTCTCCGCCGAATATGGTGGAAGCTTTGCGATATTCATCATTGATGTTTAACCTGCTCGCTAGATAAAAGAAAGTGTGCAAGGAAATGAATTCGGTCCTTAGAGACTCAAAGCAGTTCAGTCTGTGAAAACCGACCTACTCTGATACCACTTGTTGTGTTATGTTTTGTATACAGAAAGCATTTATTACGATGAGTATACATTCAACGGTATTTCCTGTCTGTTAAACAAACTTACATGCGAGTAACAATGGTATCCTCTTATCTCACCGATAGGGACAATCATACGGTGTGTTGTAGATCGCAGAAGATAGTATGATCACTTGACCTAGTGAGATATAAATATTATCACAGTCGAGATAGCATATGAGGATAAGTCTGCCGGTGTAGGCTGCAGCATAGTCGGAAAGAAGTAATCTATCTTGATTACTTGATATGTTGGTACGTGCAGTTGCGTATTGATTGGACCACAGTGAGATGTATTCTACTGTCTGACATCAGAGAATACAAGATCTCATTCTTGATTGAGTCCAAACCCTAACGAAGGTTCAGGGGTATGCACGGGTTGACTATTGCTTTGACTTGCCATGGTGGAGAGCCTGAGTAGCGTGCTCATATACCCGCATCTTGGGTAGCAGCAGTCGTGTATTGCAGCCTGAGACTGGAGCTAGGTAACCATATCCGAGTAATAGGATGAGGACATTCCCTGAGGAGCTCAATAACATTCATCGTGCTAAAGTCATGTAGGCTGATTAAGTTCAAGCACGAGTGATAAGGTTTGAGTGGTATTGCTCAGGAAATAAGAAATTAATTAATTGTGGTAGCTTGTCAGAAGCTCCAATAAATTAATGAATGTCCAGTAACCCCAAATATGGGGATTCTCAAGTAATTACAGCCCGTTCTCATAACATCATAATAAAGGGGTAAGTCAGTATTAATTCTGTGGTAAAAATGAATTAATATTAATTAATTAATTGTGTCCTGGGTTGTGGACATGGGAATTAATTAATTGTTAGGCCCACTTTATTATTTGCATTAGGTCCGAGGACTGACCCAATTAAATATGTTGAATGGAGCCCAGTAGCCATTAGGGTTTGCAACCCTAGGTCTATAGATAGACAGTTTTCTCTCTCACAAACCCTAGTTTAGTTCAAAATCACCAAAACCCTTGGAGAGAGAGAGAGAGAGAGTGGGCGGCGCCTCCTGTGTGACTGGGAGAAGAAGAAATTTGACTCCGACTTTCACATTCACAGTCCTGTGGAATCCTCACCAGTAGCAGGATTGAACAGCATTGAGATACAGATCTGAAGACCTAATCTGGAGAACAGATTACTCTCATTCTCTTTTATTTAATTAAATCTAGAAATTAGATCTATTGTTAATTTTTGTTTCCACAGATTTAATTAATTCGCGTGGTTGAATCAAGGGATTGGAATTCAAACACAAAAGATCGGAGCAAACACTACGGAGTTTAGGTAAACTCAAATCCATTGCATTAAATTCATAGGAGCATGCTAGGGTTTATCGTTTGTTTATTGTTCTCAACATCCATGAATGGTCCGACTTATTTGGATTTGGTGATTCGGTTCGCCATGAAATCCCTAGAATTGGTATCAAAGCAAGGTTTCCGTTTCATGGCTCTGTTGGATGAGCAATTTAATTCGATTATGCATGTATGAATTATTTAATTGCTTTGAATGGTTTGGTTTTTGTTCCTCGTGGCAACCCATTTGATTTAATCCGCAGTGGTTTATCCGTGTTCGGATTAAATCATTTTTGTAAATCACGAGAAAATTCGTGATTAGATTTGATAGGGAAAATTGTAATTTTATTTTCAAATCTGTAATTGTATGGGTCCAAAAACAAGATGGAGACCGGCGAGGCGACTACGGTGCACAATGGCGGCAGGAAGCCGTGGAGGTGAAGCGCACGGCGGCCTGCCATGATGTGCGGCCGCAGGCGATGCAGTATCAGTGTATCAGTCGTGGGTCGAGGACCTGTGCCGGTGGGCTACGCGTGATGCGATGGCACAGCCATGCGGGCCGGCGGCCCGCAATGGTAGCCACACACGACGGCGTACGCGCGACGCGCGGCCGGCCGACCGGCGGTAGCTGTCGCCAGCTGCTGCTGCGGTGGTGGTTCTTGGTTTGACAGCTGGTGCAATTTGGTTGTAAACCCTAGGGTTTGCAGTTGAATTGTGGGACTAATTTTCAAATCACAAAACCCTAGATAAAAAAAGATTTGGTAGTTGAAGATATCAAGACCTTTGAAGATTTGTGAAGATTTGTAGAAGATTTGGAGTTATCCAATTTCAAAATTCAATTTTGTAATAGATAGGATTATTTTTTATTTTCCTGTTTTGGGGCCACGAGGAATTTTGGTTTGTCTTAATTACCATCATATGATGTGTGATTTATTATTTGTGCAATAAGCATGTGTAGATAATAGGAGAACATGTTTTTCTTGCTTTATTATTTACAACTTTAAATAGCATGGTTATGTGATTAATTTCTTGTTGGATTATATTTTTGAATTTTTGGACTTGTTTAATTTACATGCAAAAATTTGGAAAAATAAAATGACAATGAAATTATTTATGTGTGCATTTAAGAAACCTTTTGAATAAAAAATACTAAGCGGATTTTTTAATTAAAATCAATAGACCTCCACAAAGTGATCCTAGGCTATAAGTGTATCTCTCGTCTTAGTAAACGTCTACGAGTGTAGCTTGCTAATTCCCGGAGGTGCATGGGTTGTAGTTGTTAGGATTTCTTGACAAACAATTTAAATCAAGTTAATAAACGTTTACGAGTGTAGCTTGCGTAATTCTTTTCTCATAAGTATTCTAGGATTGATTTAAATTATAGATAACAAAGGCTTTAAAGGTCGTGCGGTATGGTCACGTGCCATGCCAAACTGTCTCTTTTGGCTAGAGTTAAATTTGTGGGTAAGTGCTTAGAAGCATCTTAGAATATAATGCAGTTATTGCTTCCCTGTTCTTGAGAGATGGCTTGGTCTAAGGTTTTACACTAATTATTAGTTTCATGTGTCTAAGGATTCCTGACATGGTATGAAATTAAAGGATTGGGGCTTAAAACCCGCAGTCTGGTTGAGGGTGGCATCATAAACGTTTACGAGTGTAGCTTGCGGTGGGAACTCTTGGGCTATTAGTGGAAAACATTTGTATTTGATTTATCAAAAGGTTTTCAATGCATTTGTTTTTTAATGCCCTGCATGTATGTTCTTATTAAGATTATTTATTTGTTTCAGATATGTCAATGTCTAATGTCATCAATATTCTTGCACAAAATTCTTTAACTGGTCCAAAATTCTTGGAATGGAAGTGCAATCTTGAATACATCCTGATTGCGGAAGAACATATGTTCATTCTGCAATTACTTTGTCCTAAAGCGCCCACTGCTAAATCCTCTCTAATGGATATAGACTTTTACAACAAGTGGTTGAAATCGAACAATGTAGTCAAGTGCTACATGATGACCACTATGTCGAAAGTCTTACAGCAACATCATCAGCACCATAGGGATGCCTATGACATTATGGCCAGTCTGGAGGCAACCTATGGGGAAACTGATAGAGCTATTAGATTTAATCTCATGAGGGAAATCGTGAGTAAAAAAATGATTGATGGTAGCTCAGTGAGAGAGCACGTAGTTTCCATGACTCACCTCATTGATTAGCTGACTGTGCATGGTGGAGGTATTGACGCTGAGGCCAAAGTCGATATCATACTGAACTCTCTACCCAAGTCCTTTGAGAGTTTCAGACTGAATATTTCCATGAACAAGAAAGAGTATACTGTTAATGAGTTGCTTAATGACTTGATGGCAGCTGAATCAATCATGAATCCTCAAAAGGTTGCCTTAGCTACTTCTGGTAATCTCTCTGCTATATCGAAAGGTATGAAGATGAAAATAAGGATTAAGAAGAAAGCAGGAAAGGAAACTGCAAAGGACACGGAGGCTGACAAGAAGCCTAGGGAAACAACTTCGAAGGACAAGTATTTCAAGTGTGGTAAGAAAGGACACTTGAGGAAAGATTTTCAGGCTAACAAAGCTAGACAAGGTATGCCATTTGCATGTATAACTGAAGCATGATTAGAGTCTATACTTGCTCGTTAAAGAGCTGTAGAGACTGACTTGGTAACCATGATGTTGTACTTTGCAGGGAACCATTCTGATAAGGCTAGACAGTAATGGCAAGAAAATACCAGCTGCATGGAAGGCAACATTTTCAGACGGAGCCTCATGAAGTTTTTTTTCTCCTTATGTTTTGATGAATAAAGCATTTTGAGAGTTTTATCTTGGGCCGTGTTTTTTCGGCAAGACAAATGTTTATCAGCTTCGCATGGATATTTTTGTTATTTATAATAGTTATTTATTTCTATCATTGAGAATAACAATGTTATCTGTTTTGGGATGTTGATTACTCTCTGTATATTGCTTACTTTTATCAAAATCATCCGCGAATGTTGCATCTAATTCATCTGAAATTGATAATCCTAGAAAGAGAAATTTTATTTCTTCTGATGAGGATCTTACACATCTCTGGCACTTGAGACTGGACCACATCAACTTGAAGCGGATTCAACGACTTGCAGATGACGGTACATTAGACTTAGTCCGGCCTGTACCTTATAAAGCCTGTGAATCCTGCATCGAGGGAAAGATGTCCTCTAGGACTTTTAAGGCTAGTCAGTCTCGAGCAGAGGATTTGTTGGAATTGATCCATTCTGACTTATGTGGGCCCATGTCCACACGTGCTCGTGGAGAGTATGAGTATTTCGTCACTTTCATTGATGATTACTCAAGATACGAATATGTTTACCTGCTTCGCTACAACTCTGAATGCTTTGAGAAATTCAAAGAGTTCAAGTTTGAGATAGAAAAGAAGGTCGGGAAACTATCAAGTCATTGCAATCTGACCGAAGTGGCGAATACCTCGGGAATGAGTTCTCGCAATATTTGTCAGATCATGGGATTACATCCCAGTGGACTGCACCGGGTACTCCCCAGCAAAATGGTGTAGCTGAAAGAAGAAATAGTACTCTTTTGGAGATGGTGAGGTCAATGATGAGTTATGCAAGCTTACCCATTTCGTTTTGAGGATACGCATTGGAAACAACAACTTACATTTTAAACTTGGTTCCTTCTAAATCGGTTCCTAAGACACCCTGTGAGCTCTTCATTGGACGCAAACCTAGTTTGTGTAAGTTTAGAGTATGGGGTTGTCCGGCACACGTGCTGATGAAGGAACTTGATAAGTTAGAAAGCAGATCCAAGGTAATGTTTTTTATAGGGTATCCTAGGCAAATGAAAGGTGGTTACTTTTATTGTCCCGAGAGTCAGAGAATCGTTGTTAGCACCAACGCTAGATTCTTGGAGGACGAGTATGCGAGAAACCACAAGATAAGGAGTGATATAGTTCTTTAAGAAATTGAAGTTGAGAATGCAATTCCAAGGGAAGGGGAACGTGCAAGTGTGGGTGCACCTATGAAAGGTACAACACCATCGTCACGTTTTTAGTGCAAGGTGCAGAACCACAAGCTGCCACACCAACTACTGGCACGACACCGATGCCTCATCGCAGTGGGAGAGTTATTTTCCAGCCGGAAAGGTACATGTTTGTGGGTGAGTCTTCGGACTTGAGCCTTGAAGATGGACATAAGGACTCTGACCCCTTAACCAACGAAGAGACAGTTCATGACAAGGATGTTGAAAAATGGCGTATCTCCATTGATTCTGAGATAGAATCCATAACCGCTATGGATGTATACCAGAAATCTGTGTTGCCTGATGGCTTTAGGGTCATAGGGTGCAAATGGGTATACAAGAGAAAGAAGAGAGCGAATAGAGAAGTTACAGCTTTCAAAGACGGTTATAGTCAGAAAGAGGGCATAGACTATGATGAAACCTTTTCACCCGTAGCCATGCTCAAATCCATTTAGATACTCCTTGCCATAGCAGCGCATTTGGACCTCGAGATTTGGCAGATGGATGTCAAAACCGCTTTTCTAAACAGTAACCTTGAAGAAGGTAGGGACATCTATATGCAACAACCCGAGGGTTATACGCAAGTGCACGTATGTCAAACAAGTAATACAGATCTAAGTCCAGATATCGTACCCAAGGGAGTGAAAGTGAATCGTGCACATTCTATTGTTTGTAAAATAAAGGTAGTTTGTGATTTCTCTAAACTAAATAAACAAGAAAGCATATAAAATTAAACCAAACAGTGCTAAAGCAATTAATATTAACTCTTCCCACAATATAATCATAAACGAGCAAATATGGTGTTAAAATCAATAAGGATAAAACACTCGGGTTATTAACTTTTGTTAATCTTTTCTCCTATATGCTGCAGCCTAGTTCAGACATCAACTCTAGTTCTTGCAACCACTCTCCTTTCTGCCTAGCGTATCATCATAGTACTAGATCTATGTTTTTGTGCTAACCTCCATATGTCTATGGTAAGTGTTGCCTTCAAACAATCTATTTAAGAACAGGGGTTTGCGCAAGCCTTAGATTCTATGTATGTCTACACTAGAAATCTAGATTGATTTCATTTCCCTCGTCCTAGATCTCCTCTCGGTCTCACTAGGCGAGATCTCTACCTGCCACTGTCGTGTTTAGATAGACAAACAAACCAGAATCGAAATCAAACACCAGATTTAATGTAAGAACAGCTCAACATATATTCGAAAAGATAAACTAGTCAACAACCCGAGCTTAAAATGTTTAGCTCATGCTTACAAAAGATAGAAAACAAATAACATTCAAGTTCATGTCTACGAACATCATCCACGTAAAAAAAATATCAAACAAGTTTTGCAAAGAAAGATAAACTGTTCGGGATTTTCGCAGCTGCCACTCCTGCTTCTCACGAACACCTTGTTCTCCTTGCTCTCCAAAAACCTCTGCCGATTCTCCTCTCTGTGTTGTTCTCTATCCTTCTGAAAATATCTCCTTTGTCTCCCCTGAACCTCATCCAGGCCTTACACGTGGCTCCTCAATCTGCTTCCCAATTCTGACGGCTCTCCTGGGCGACACGTGTTCTGCTTTTGGGACAAGATCTGAAAAGTGCTGAAGTCCTGTCTGCTGTAGTCCCAGATGATCTTCATTAGAGTTTTGGCCATGATACTCATATGATGCGACATCATATCAATCTTTCTTGCTTCTGTCATGCTCCAGCATAATGAGACCTGTGATACTATTCAAACAATTCCTTTCGCAAAACTCAAAGTTAACACAATACTACAAAATAAACCTGAATTTCATATACTAACCAAATGACCTATATTATACTATTTATCCTATAAAACAAACCTAATTTAATATATAATTAACTAGACTAGACACAAGATAATAACTCTTTAAGAGAATTATCAGCGTGGTTAAATCAAGGGATCGGAATTCAAACGCGAAAGATTGAATCAGACACTACGAAGTTAAGGTAAACTCAAATCCACTGCATTAAATTCATAGGAGCATGCTAGGGTTTATCGTTTGTTTATTGTTCTCAACATCCATGAACGGTCCAGCTTATTTGGATTTGGTGAATCAGTTCGCCATGAAATCCCTACATTGTTGGTCCCGACATCAGAGTAAGTATAGTGTGCATCGAAAATTTTAAGTTCAAATTTACATTGACAAATTGGTGGTTCTTGACCTGTTTGTATTTCAGAAATATAAAAAGCAGTAAAGAACTAGGATTTACAGAGGTTCGGACAACTCCTCTTGCGTCTTCTCTTTAGACCGTGGTCTGGAAATTACCTAAGCCTCCGTTACAGACGGGTCTCGTGATCTATCGCTAGTTGAAAGATGCCTGTGTTACCAGTTCACTAGCTCACTCGTCCAGGCCTCTGGTCCCTCCAGCTTCGCAGATTTAGAGTGTGGGCACATCACATGATACGATCCTCGAGGATGGGTGAAAAATTGTAACACAGGAACTCGATCTAAGACAGACGCGACGTGGAAACGTGAACATAAATGGGTGGAAATTCAGTACCTTTGAAGTCGACCCTCAAAGAATCATATACAAAGACGAACACAAACCCCTATGACCAAGTAAGCAACTCGCCTCAACAATATTGAATATGATGAAGACACCACAATCAGATGTGTAAGTCCGACAAATATTTCAATTCGAATTTCAAGGTATTCCACAGAAATTCTTGCGGTTTCAGCTAATAAGAAATTTAAACTCATGAATATTATTAAACTGAAAACTGCATTTATTACAAAAATATGCAACCCTATTTATAGGGTGAAAAAACAAAATCTCTAATCCTAATCTAACTTGGAAAATAAATCTGAAATCATATAAAATCTATCAAGATATACAACAAGTATATCTTAATATCTTTGTAATAAAACGAAACTTAAATCTATAAGGAAATTAAAATTTGGAATTTAAAATAAACTAAACCCAAATCTATTCAATTAAGCTTAGATGTCATAAATAAATTAATTAATCTTGGCCCAATTGATCTTCAATTAAATTTCTTCTTTCAGCCCACTGGGATCTCCATCACCACGCAGTCTCCTCCTCCGGAGTTGAGAGCTTTATAGTTCCTCCCGAACTATCGAACTGGTTGGCTAGACGCTCGTAAGAATCACTGCTGGAGATCTGTAGTGATTGATGTGTTCTTTTTACAAGAGAAAGAACACCAATAAATAACTCGAGCTAAGAAGTTGCAAGTCTTGTGTTCAAGAAATGAGACATGGTAGACTGGGAATAAGCCTAGATGATAGAAATGCTCATGTTTTCACTTTCACAGAGTGTCGGTATTTTTCCTTCGTTTCTATATATTTTTAATCTGAGTACTTCGTGTATTTATAGACAATGTGTGAACATTTCAAATTGTAGCTGATCCCTTCTCATTCCACACGATCCAAACTGGGGCTTTGAATTTCCACCTAGTTTGTCTTGATTTAGCTTCATCATTTCTGTTACAACTCGATATATCCTAGCAGGACTTTACAAATTTATACGAACTACGCTAATCTAGAGACACTTCTAATTTGGTGATTTCTATACAATTTTTGACACATCAAAATAACAAATAAGTAGGAATACTTCCTTACATTCATCATAATTAACATATAATTCATTCTATATATATATATATATATATATATATATATATATTTATAATTGAATTGGTCTCCTGAGAGACGGTCTCATCATTTTTTTATTGTGAGACGGACCTTAATACATCATTTCAATAAGTTAAATACATTATTTCATTTTTAAAAATTACATTATTTGTAACAAAGAAATACATCATTTGCAATAAAGAAACACATCATTTCATTAAATTCGTCTCACAATAAAAAAATGGTAAGACATCATTTACAATAAAGAAACACACTATTTCATTAAATTCGTCTCACAATATAAATGATGAGACCGTCTCATCTGAGAACTTGCCTATATAATTATATATCACTCAATCTTCTATTTAAAAAAACATTTTATCTATATCATATGTGTAGAATAGACAAGACATTTTCCTATGGATTGATCTAAAATTCACAAAAGGTCCATATGTTTTCTATGCACGCTAACATTTTACCAAGAATACATAAAACTTTCCATGCATATGTCTATTATGGCCCCCTCCAATCCCAAAATTTCATTTATCAAATGGGTAATTGTGGGCCAACATATGAATGGATTATTTTGGCACTATTTTCCTCTATTGTAGTCAGGGTGAAAATTCATGTTGATCCAATAATTATATCATTTATTTATTTAGTTTTTAATCGCATTTGATCCATTAAAGAAAGAATTTATAATTCATTAAGATTTGAATTCAATTCTTTTAACTTAATCATGAATACGCAGTCCGTCCCAAATTAATAGTCCCATTTCGAAATGACACAATAATCAATATTTGTGACTGAAGTGGAATTAATATTTTATTGGTGAGTGTGAAAAAGTTTATCATTTGAAAAAATGAGACTAATAAATGGGACAAATCAAAAAGGGAAGTGGGACTAATAAATTAAGACGGAGGAAATATTTAATAAAAATCTAGTTTGATGAACAGAACTAATAAATTGAGACGGATGAAGTATTTAATAAAAATTTAGTTTGATGAACAGAACTAATAAATTGGAACGGAGGGAGCACTTAATAAAAATCTAGTTTGATGAACAGAACAAAATCTTACTTAGAAATATTATGTTCGCATCGGTACTCATGGAAGCTCATACGCCGAGTAAAGATCAATACAAATAATAAAATCAAAATTTGATAACCATTAAATAAATGAAAGATTTTTTTAAAATTTTTGTTAATTTCAATATTGAATCCTTTCGCATATTTAGGTTTTTCATTTAATAAGAATCCGAACTATTATTATTCTTATTATTTGTATCGAATTATTATATTGTATTAGAAAAATCGAGAGCACTAAGAATGAGTTTCCTTTCGGAACATGTAATGAAAGAAGGAAAACAATAGAATGTGAATGAATTTCTTAAAAACTATAGGTTCAGTTGGAAATATGAAGTAAATCCAAAATTAACGTATTAGGGGTTGGGGAGTGATTTTTATATGAAATAAATTGGTGGGTGAACGAGTCATTGGCATGTGGTATTGGTTAAGAATCTTGGGTCCATCTATTATCATATGATGCTAATATCAAATAATAATAATAATAATAATAACTTATGTAGTCAAAGTGTCAAGCCACGTTTTGCCCTTGTTTTGTTTCGGGGCACATGAATTGTCAATTCAATCACACCACATAATAATTCAACAATGACATAACATGTTATTTGTTAAAGAAGTTTGGTATGAGATTTTGGATTAATTCTTCCTTCCCTTCTCTTTCCTAAAAAAATTATACGACATAGAACTTAAGATAAGTTTGTATGGACTATGATTTTGATTTGACCTTTCATAATTTGTATTGTATGTGTAGTGTGTTTTTAAGCTTAAAAGGCATATGTATATTTATTGTTAAAATATTGAAGTTTTGAGAGTAGGAATAAATCCAAACATTTTATCTATGGATTTTTTTGACTCATTTTTATAATAAAGTATTGGATCATAGTTTTTTTTTAAAAATTTTGATTGAGGATTCAAAAAATAATTTAATTATCGATTTAGGATTCAAAAGATAATTTGTTAATCTAGGACCTAAAAGATCAATTAATTCTCAATCCAAGACCTGATATTGAGGTCATGGATTGAGAATTGTTTGATCTATCGGGTCCTAAATTGAGAATTTTGTGATCATTTAGGTCCTCAATTGAGATTAATCTTTTATGTCCTGAATCGATAATTAAACTATCTTTCAGGTCCTTATTGATAAACTCTTTTTTTTATTCTAGCTTTGTTAGGAATTATTGTTATTAATTATTTCCTTATATATTGTTTTGATGAGTCAAGCTTCCCATTAGATTAGTGTGTTTAGCTAGATTATCTTAAACTTGTAATGTCCTATATAGAAATTATCGAGTTGTAATAGAAACTAATTTACAAGTCTCAGGGAATTTGTTGGCGAAATCTTCACCACCAAATATGTTAGTATGGGTTGTTGGATAACACTTTATCAGACACATCGTCATCAGCATATTTGAAGGAGCTGGCGGACTGATCGCTAATTATTTTGATTAGCAATTTAGCTAAAACTAATAGTACATCGGCAAATAAGTTATCGAACCCAGATGAGTGAAATATCGAAAACCCTATATACTACTCCCTCCGTCCCGCCTGAATTGTCCCGGTGACTTTGGGCACAATAACCAAGGTGTGTGAGTGTAAAGTAAGTTGAGTGGAATTAATATTTTATTGTTGAGTGTGAAAAAATTGCCTTTTTAAGTAATGGGACAATTGAGGTGGGACGGACGAAAAAGGAAAGTGGGACAATTGAGGTGGGACGGAGGGAGTAAAATATAGTTTCTTGGAACATTGTTTAGGGAATTTCAAAAATTGGGTTTTAAGAATTTAAAAACAAAACAAATTGGAATTTAAAATTAAAACAAACAATTGAAAGTACTTCTGGATTCAAATATGGAAACACAGATCCTAGGGTTTTCTACCTATTATGCCTTGCATGTAATGATGAATTGATTAACACCAATTTAATTTCTTATCGTAGTGGAACATCAGAAAAATATTATGAATTTCTAGTTCAGACAATTCATAAAGTAGATTAATTAAATATCTCTATCCTTTCGGTCTTGAGAAAATCTAATTAATTTCTTAAACCTACATATTAATTCCTATAATCTATTTCTTTCCTTTCAAACAAGAAATCAGTTTATATTATGAAAACTCTTTTCCATTGAAAATTATTACATTTTGAGTCTTTAATTATCAACTAATCAATCCTAAGATGTGACCAACAAATTAAGATTGCAGATTAAACCCTAGCTTTCATAAACTACGATAGGAAAAGCAAATTAATTCAATAAATCGAACATGTAGGCATAACAATTCGAAACCCTAGAATCTATTGAGAGTTTAATGACACATAATCATGATAAATAATATCAAGAATTAACAATAAAACTTGTTATTGATGTGCATAATTAACTCGAATGTAGAAATTGATGCAGAAATACACATAAACTCCACAAGTGACTCCAAAAGATTACAATTGCTGCTGGAAAATTCAATCTCTAAACTAATGCATAAGTTCTGTAATTTTCAACCTCTAGGGCTATTTATAATGGTGGTTGTTGGTCCCCGATCAGAGTGTTTGTATATGCAGCGGAAGTATTAATAGTGTCTTGCACTTATCTTGCTAAGGTCATGACTTAACAAGTATTTATCAAATGTGTTTAAGCTCGAGTATTCGTTAGATTGATTGCAGTTTATACTTTAACACTTGATGTGATGAGTTTCAAAAATGCACAATACACAAAGTAACGAAATAAAGCAGTAAAGAACACGGGGTATATAGTAGTTCGAACAAATGTTCTACGTCCACTCTTCAGTCCTCTGACTAAAAATTCACTATTGATTGATTACAAGGTCAGGCTTGATCTCTAACATTGAGCAACTCCTCCGTCTGGTCAGCGCGCACCTTCAAGCACCTCAGTCTTCAATCTTCACCATGTCGCTCCTTAGAGTGAGGACAAACCTCCCTTCTCTTTGGACGTCGACTCTTGGGATTTTCATAGTTCTTCCCAGAACCTTTCCTTGTGTTTGGCAGTTGCCCGTGATTAACCTTAGAAGTAACACTTCAGAGGTCTCGAGCTTCAAATATGAAAGCTTGTGAAAAGCTTCAATTAGGTACAAGCTCGGATGAGTTCGCGTGAGTTTGAGAGTATTTGGATCTTCTTTTGTTTTCTCTGTTAATAAAATTTTGCGAACCTCTGAATCTTTTCAAGATGACACCTATTTATAGGTGAAGATTCAAACGACTATTTGAATCTTATCCGTAAGACTCAAAGGGTTTGCTCGCCAATCTCTGTCCTTCCTTTTCTGCAACGCACAGTGGCTCTTCAAGTCTCCTTTGTCTTTGATTGGCGTAGCTCCTATTTGTAGTCGTCTTTGTCAGAACGAATCTTTTAGTTTGAACTTGGAAACCTTCTTTGTGTATGTTGATTGTTCTTATTTTTGATTCATCGGGTTCCTTGTGATCTGGATCCTTCTGTTTTATGACTTTGTATTGACTTGATTGTTGTTGAGTGTTTGCTGACTATCGATATTCTGTTGATATCTCAGCAGTCTTGCTGAGATTTTGCAACATGCTTGCGTTATTCTTCCAGCATTCTTTTAAGCATGTCCAGCATTCCTTCGCGTTTGCTAGTCTTTACTAGCGTCTCCAGCAATCTTCAGTCTACTGATTCTCTCAACATTCTTCGATTCTTCTTTTCTAGTTCTATTACAACTCGAGTATATGTATCCTATATAAGACTTTTACAATTTTAACTTGATTCTAAGCTGCTAGAAACTAGATTGACTTCAGCTTTGATGCACCAAAACTAATGAACATACAATGAAAAACAGGGGATATAATATTTCTAACAATATTCCTAATAGTGGTAGATGTATCGTATTAGGCCTAGGGTATTAGATACAACTCTATCTCCAACTCTCGATCAAATCTTGCAAATTTGGGTCGATGTTGATCGACGTGTGTCCACGTTGACCGACGTGAGTGCTCACTTCAATTCCACTTCGATCCATCATGCGACCGCTGCTGAAGGTTGTCGTCGACCGACGCACAACAGCGTCGACCGATGTGGATCTCATTACATCGATCCTTCATTGGCCTTGCCTCGATCGATCCATCGCCTTCATGTCAACCGACGCGGGCTGCATCGGTTGAAACCAAAGCTCCCATGAGTCATCTTCCCCATACTTAGCCAAATTCAATCCTAAACCTGCAAAACACACCACCACGAGCATAATACGTGCGAAAGCCCTTTCATGCATGATAAAACAAGTAAAATGCATTAAAAACAACTAAAACAATCTAAGAATTCATTGATAAGTTGGTGAAAATACGAACTTATCATGGACACATCATCAGTTGGAGGATTACAGCATGGAGCTTATCAGCACTACCCAACCAGCTAGAAGACTCACTCAAGCCAGAACAAGCAAGGACATTCTCAACACGAGGAGAACTTAAAGTTTGAAGTGTTCAAGGCTTGTTCATCCCAGGAATCAACCGGAAAACATTCCTCAAATTGGCTAAAAGAGTTGTGCTAACCAACACAGTAAAAGTCCACCTGCTCTGACATAAATGACACTACAAGTCAGAAAAAGTGAGACCTCGCTGGGATACATTTTTTTTGTCTCACAACGGCTCCAATCGGCTAAGAGATTCAAACTTTCTGTGGAGCGCCTATAAATAGAGGCTGCAATCTACCTTGAGAAGGTTATCAAAACTACTCAACACTAAATCATCTTAAATCTTTGTCGATATCTCGGAAGCTACCAACTTTCATATTCTAAAGCTTTCAGGATGATTATATCAGCTTTATGCGTTCCTTCTTGAACACGAGGCTCTGTACTTTAAGCAAGAGTTATCTCTATTTTCTTACTCTCTGAGTAAAAAAGAATCTTGGAGTTGTCACTTCTTCGGTGGCAACTATCACTGGTGTATACCAACAACTGAAATTCTCGAGAGGAAATCAAATTATATCAGAGTGGGTGGTTCTTAGGACTACCTCTTCTGTCCCTTTGGACCAGATCCATTTTTGTGATTTGTTTTGATTGTTTGTCCGTAGCAGGTACAATGAATATATCGAAGCTTCCACCATACAACCCGGAGAAATTTGCAGCATGGAAGAAGAGATCTTTGATCCAATTGAAAAATATCCATTCGGAGATGATAGATGTGCTGGAGACTGGACCTATCATAATTATATAGGTCAACTCTCTTCTTAGAGGAGATACAACCGGTCCAGAGATGATAGAGAAACCGTACGCAGAGTGGACAACAGAGGACAAGAAGCATGTTCAACTTGACTCCATCGCTCATGAGTTGATTCTCTCAGCTCTCCTAGAGACCATGATTGAAGATGTCATTGAGTTCAACAATGCCAATGAGGTCCGAGATCACTTGAGTAGCTTGATCCACCAGACAAACCAAATGAAGAGGAACAAACATTAGGTCTGCGTGGACAAGTATGAGTCCGATGCTCCCCGGAGAAAGCATCAAGGACATGGAGACTTGGTTCAAATCAATAGATAGCGAGTTGAAGGCCTTGGATAGGGTATACAGTACAACGGATCTAAATGCTAAGATCCTATCCAAGATGGCCAAAGAAGACTAGTTCGTGAAAACGATCACTCTAAAGGAGAAGGATCTCTCCAGGATGTCCACTAAAGAGTTGTTTTCCCAGCTGCAAGCTCATGAATGAGACATCCAAATAGCGAACAAGAACGAAGCCATCAGGGCAACCACCAGTTTGTTGGATAGAAACAATGAAGATGCTGCATATTCTGTGAGAGGGACTTCTAGAGTCAAAGAAGCCCTTTCACACAGAGAGGCCAACGGGACCACCAACGATAGAAGTCCCCTCCGCCTCCACTTCTACCTCCACCTTGAAGGAATGAGAGAGTTCCATCTCAGAACTTGAAGAGCATATGAGAAGACTCTCCATATCGCTGGAGAAGGTGAAAGCTAAGACTTATAATCCCCAGTCAGTCGAAGGAAGATTCATCAAATGCCCCCAACGCACGTGTTTTGAGTGCAACTCTCTCGATCATGTGAAGTTCTAGTGCCCTCGAGTGGACAAAGAGGAGGGAGACCGACTAAGAGCTGTTTGAAATTAGAGCTTCAAGGACCATTTCCAAAGTCATGCTCTCTAGGACGGAGGTCTCACATATTCCCGACCATGATGACGGATCAGTGCTGTCAGAGGATGAATCATTGCTAGTATTCACGGCCGCAATCAGAGAAGATGCATAAGACAATAGTCAGCAAGCTCTGACTGTTGATAACGAGGTAACAAACTCCTTACCTATCTCAATTATGCCAGCATGCATCTTAGAGGACCCTGAGTCATATTGCTCCAACTCATTGGACATTTCCCTCAACTCACTGTCTTTAGAATTTACTAAATCTTATGAGTTGAAAAATGTCTTAGCTCACGAAAATGCCTCACTCAAAACACAAGTTTCTATTTTCACTATTGAGGTTAAAAAATTGAGGTCAGTCAGTGAGGAGCTAATAAAACTTAAGGATGAACACTCTATGCTTCTTAAAAACTTTCAAATCTTAAAAGAAGAGTGTGAATCCTTGAAGAGTAATAAACTTGAGCCTAAGCAATGTAATTGTTCATTTTCTAAAAGCTCGAGAGTCTTAGATGAAGTGCTCCAGACCCAGAGGAATCTCTTAGATAGGTCGGGTCTAGGTTTTAATAAAATTGATTTAAGAAATTATGCATCTTCATCTTATGCTGACACTGGTAGAAATAAGATTGTTTATGTTAAATCCAAATCTAGTGATCAACAATGGCTAAAAGGAAAAATGGGGATAATAAATGTTGTACTAGCTCAAGCTAGAATTGTTAAATGTTGGTCCGCCAACAACCTCAAGATGGCCAAGCAGCACGCTGTGAGGAAACTAGCAAAAGCACATATTTTTTTGGATCAAGCAACAACTAATGGATTATGATGTCAGCATTCGATGTGTCCCCATCTACTGTGATAAAAATAGTGCGATGTGCATCATGAAGAATCATGTTCACCACTCCAGAACAAAGCACATCGACATCCAACATTACTTTATTTAAGATCATGTGGAGAAGAAAGATATCTCTTTCAAATTTAATCGGATAGCCAATTAGCTGACTGACATCTTCACCAAGCCTATCCAAAAAGCAAGGTTCAAAGAGTTGTGCATCAAACTCAGGATGTTAGAGTTTGTTGAAATCCATCAAGAAGAAGATTGGGTCCGAGCATCCAATCACAACCTCGAAAGGTAGCGGTATACATCTGAGTCCAAGCTCTCATATGTGACTTCAGGTTCTCAGAAGACTAAACTAAGCCTCATAGCTGCCAGCTGGCATATGTACTTCTCATATTCCACCAGGGATTAGAATGGTGATTTCCTCGATCGACATCGCTGTCAGAGAGGACTTCAAGCTTTGGGGTAGATCATTCTGAATGGGATGCTTTAAAACTTGCTAGTAGTCAGCAGACACAAATATCGAAGGGCAGGAGTTACGAAAAGTCACATTCACATGCCACATTTAATGTGGTGTAGCTACGAAGAGGTATTACAATGCGCCACGACATCATATGCTTCACGGAGTCGGAAGCACAACAGTTAACGAAGATATCAAATCTTCAATTACAGATCTCCAAAGAATCCAGATCGTGCATTGATGCACATGAATTTTCAATAAAAGGTGCACTTTCCCTTCATCTCACCGACCTTGATTATTGAAAAATTCTCTAAGACATTCATCCTTCGAATATTTGTCTTATCTCTATTTTAACTCAATACATGTTATCCAATGTGAATCCATGCTTTGTGCATGAGGAGAAGTGTCTGGAAGCGATCAAAGATCATTCTACTACCAATATGTTGGAGACTATTAATGGCTACATGCACCGTGCGGACCCTGTCAGCTTTAAATAAGAAGAGAACAATAAATTGTTCTTTGTTACCCAACCTTGGAGGAGCGCAAGTCCAAGGTTACAACAAGTCCCTTGACTTGTTGTTACAGGGGAGGTAAGTTAACCAGACGTTTGGTTGACAAGATTGGAGAAGACGGTGGATGGTATCTCCTTGAATTCCAAGGTGTGGTCCACTCTCTATCCATCGACCTCTTGGGTAACCTTTCAACTCAACCCTTCAACTTGTCTCAAAAGGACAAAGATAGAAGGTGAGGAACTGCTGAAGGAAGATGATAGAGAGCAAAGAGAAGAAGAAGAAGCTAGGAAGAAGTAGCAGAGAAGACTAGCACTCTAGCAGGGTTGTTTTTGTTGCGAACTTGCCCTTCTTCAGTCTCTTTCTTTGTCAGTATAACTTTCTATTGTACTTGTAATCTCAAATCAATATTAATGAAAAAACTGACCTAAAGATTGAAGATAATAGCTCTTTGTCTCATTCTCTTCTTTTATGTTTGGTTGTTGTTCTTACACACTTTGTGTAAAACAACATTATTATGTTCGTCGTATGATTAATCGAGCAATATCTCTCCCAGCCAAGGGGAAGATCTTAGGGCAAGTTGTACAAAAATCCTTATTTTTGAGTATAGATTGGACTAATAAATTTGTAAACTTGAAACTTATGATACATTTTGACAGCTTTAGAGTGGGTTTGACTACATCATAAAGGGAAAATTGTTAGGAATTATTGCTAGTTATTCATTCCTTATATGTTGTTTTAATGAGTCAAACATTCTACTAGATTAATATGTCTAGCTAGATTACTTAAACTTGTAATATCCTGTATAAGAATTATCGAGTTGTAATAGATGTTAATTTACAAGCCTTAGGTGATTTTCTGGCGAAATCTTTGCCAACAAATAGGTTTGTATGGGTTACTGGCTAACACTCTATTACCAGCAAAATGTCTTTAAAGGAGCTGGCGAACTGATAGAGATCTCGGTGGAATATTAATTGAAGATTAATTGGAGAATTAATTTCGAGTTTTAATTTAGTTTTTTTAATTAATTTTGAATTTCTAGTTATTTCCTTCTAGATGTTCAGATTCCATTTTATTACAAAGGTATCAAGATATATTTCTTGTATATCTTGATAGATTTGATATGATTTTTAGATTTATTTTTCTAGTTAGATTAGGTTTAGATATTTGATTTTCTCCTTATAAATAGGACTTCATATTTTCATTGTAATTCAGTTTTCAGTTTTCAATTTCCAGTTAATAAAAATTGCGAGTTTTATTCTCCAATTCTGAAAGCTCTTGAATTTATGTGGAGTACCTTGAAACTCAATATTGACTTATCAACTGAACTTTCGCATCCGTTTGCGGTGTCTTCACTATATCCATCGTTGTTGAGGCAAGTTACTTGTTGGGTTGTAGGGGTTCGTTTTGTCCTTGTTTAAGGATCGACTTCAAAGGTGTTGGATCTTCCCCATCGTATCAAGTTGTTAGTTTGCTTCCGCATTGCATCCGAGTCATTTTAGTCGAGTTAATGGGCTGCGATCTCAACCTTCCGGCGAAGATCGAATCACGGACACATTATCATCAGCTGGAGGATTACCAGCACGGAGATTATCAACAAAGATGTCACCAACAATGCAAGGACTTTCTCAAGACCAGACTTTAAGAAAGGAGAACTTAAAGTCTAAAGTATTCAAAAGCTTGTTCGTCCTAGGAACCAACCAACAAACATTCCTCAGACTAGCTAAAAGAGCCATTTTGACCAATGCATTAAAAGTATATCTGCTCCAACAAAAATGACACTACAATTCAAAAAAAGTGAGACATTGACGGGACGCATTCCTTTTGTCTTGTAACGGCTCCAATCGACTAAGAGCTTCAAACTTACTCAATGCTACTTCCATATTCTAAAGCTTTCAGGTCGATTCTATCTACTTCTTGTGTTCCTTCTTGAACCTATCTCTATTTTCTTACTCCTTGAGTAATAAAATATCTTGGAGTTGTCACTTCTCCGGTGGCAACTATCACGGGTGTATACCAACAACTGACGCTCTCGAGAGAAACTCAAACTCTCATGTCCAGTTTAAAGGTCAATGTGATGTGCACACGTTTCAAGCTTGAAGAAGTTCTTGATTGTAAAGGACTTGGCGAGTGCACTAGTGGACTGGTGGACGTGGCATTCATCAGCTAGTAATAGATCGTTGATATCTTTATAATTGTCAGCTTAGTGATTCCAGACTGTGCGTTTGAAGGGAGGACGTAGGACAGTTTGGTCCGAACCTCTATAAATTGTGGTGTTATTTACTGTCTTCTTTAAGCTTTCTATACTAGATTTAAAACCCAACACATCAAGTGTTAGAGTATATTACTGTAAATCGGCTAAGTAATATATTCAAACAACCAAAACCATCTGCATTTCTAAATTTAAGTTGGTGCCAGAATCACCAACTCGGAGGACTTTACCTTAAAAGATTTCCGCTGCTAATTTGCCTAATTCTGATTTTAGCATCAATAAGCTTTATCTTATTGCATGTAAAAAAAAAATTTACGATTCTCCAATTATATTTTAATATTGTAATTCAATTTAGAAAGTAAAAAAAAATTCTAAATTAGATGGTGGTAGTCATTGATTTCATAGATTGAAATACCTTTTTTTTACATATGTGAGAAATTCACCAAATAAAATGAGTCTTGATTACATGTATTTCTTTTTCTTTTTCTCATGCTCTCACAATATCAGAAAAATAAAAGATGATCTTACATTTCAAGTTTAAGAGGTTGTTTCAATATTTAATTATAAAACTATTTTAGTTTGAATTGTTTTAAAAGCTCAATTATAGTTAAATCTATATATATATATATATATATATATATATATATATATATATATATATTAAAATAAAGTAGTCAAAAGTAATCGTTCGTGCTTAAATCTCTTATATTATTTTATTTATTATTATCATATTATATGTATATAATAAATTATAATAAAAATATAACAAAATCATTTTTTATTTAAAACATTATACTTATTGTTTTTAAAATAATGAAATTATAATATATTTTATGTAATAAAATTTAAATCAAATCCCATAAATTTTGTGTTTGATATACTTCTTTTTATTTTTATTAAAATTTATATATAGTTTGACGTATCATATAGAAAATAATTTATATTATACTACATTAAATGTAATATTGATGAATAAAAAATAAATACATTTATAAGAATCACTAAAATGTTAAAATATCTAACTTTGTTAATTATATATTAATATTAAAATAAGACATCATACATTTGATTCGAGTATAGTGCAGGTGTAAATATCACATCATATCAATTTATTATTTTAATTTTATTTTACTAGATATATTTTATATTATAACATATACATAATAAATAAATTTAAAAGAATCACTAAAATTTTTTAAAATATATAACTTTGTTAATTATATATTAATATCAGAAAATAAGATATCATATATTTGATTCGAGTATAGTGCAGGTGTAAATCATTACATCGTATCAATTTTATTTTTTTGATTTTGTTTTACTAAATATATTTTATATTATAACATATGCATATATTTCGATAAACAATAATAACAATTTCAACAAAATCTTGTGTCATTTTTGTAAACCATTATATTTTCAATATTTTATCTTATTTTCTATTACAAACAATACAAATATAAATTTTTGACAAGTTAATTTTGTAAAGCAAATTTTTATTTCTATAAGCTTTGTATTTCATTTACTTGCTTTGATTTTTATGAAATGTATATACATAGTTGGATGTATAATATGAAACAAATATATTATAACTATATTAATACATATATATATATATATACACATATACTTTATAATTATATTTTATTATTATCAGATAAGATATTAAATATATAGTTTGTGCATCGCACGAGTGTAAATCTAGTCTATCTATTTATTAAAGTATAGAAGTGTAATTGTTCCCACAAAAATATATATAGATATATTTATTAATTTCTTTATTATAATCTACATATAATAAAAATATATTTATCGCTATTTTATTAAAATATTAAATCTCAATAATTTATTAAATACTTTTTTAAAAAAAATAAACAAGTACAATTGCTTTTATTGGATGATTTTGAAAATTAAACACTTATTTTTTAGGCTTTATGTTTAATGTACTTTATTTAATATTTATTAGATTTATGTATATGTTTTGATGTATAATATAAAAAATAGTATATATTATAATATATTAATATATAATATTGATAAATGAAACTAAATTTATTTTAAAAATACTAATATATACATAAATATATAAATTTGTTAATTATATTTTGATATTGAAAATAATACATCATGTATTTAATTTGAGCATTAGGCGCTTAATATATTTGAAAAGTTGAGTATTGCCGTTCTAATTAGAATGAATTTTTTTCTTTTTAATACAAATATAATAATATTAGAGTAATAATGTTTTTATATTTGTATATATATTATCAACTCGTACAATTTTCAAAAGAACTACCAAAACTTCTTTTAATTAAGCATCACATTTGTATATCACGAACTTTGATGATCTCTTGTTTCAAATAACTCCAAATTAATCACAAGGAAAAATGATGGAGCAAATAAAAAACAAAAAGATTTCAATATCCATGCACAATTCTGGAGCAAGCCTTCTTGAACCAACGCATCCCTTTGTTCAATTTGCTCTTCATCTTTCCTTCCATCGCATACATCTTGTATTTGGCCACCCTCTTCTTCCTCTTCAACTCCGCACTGTTGTACCATGGCCAAGCAGTCGCTTGTTTTCTCGGGTTGAAGTCTTTGTACGACGATATTTCAATATTACAAGCATAATCGCTTTTCATCATTTTATTTTATTTTTTTTTTTGTTTTCTTTCTCTATCTCTCTCTATGGTGAGAGAGAATAGAAAGAAGGATTGGAGAGTTGGCCTCTCTAAGTTGAAAAGATGAATACAAATTGTTTTTAAGGAATGATGCAACGTTTGGTTAGTTGTGGGATATGATATGCCCCGGCATATAAGCTTGTTTTGTTTTGAGGAATGGAAATCTTGTTTTTTGTTGGAAATATGGAAAGCATTGGGTGATTAGGAGGGAAAGATTGAGAGAATAATGTGGGTAGCCAGAAATTATTTGTTATTTTTTAATCTAATCAAATTACCAACATACGCATACACCAACCCAACCCAACCCAAAAACAACCGATAAATGAAATAGATCAGGTCAATTGCGCTTAATTGTATTTGACAGACGTATATTGGTTTTTTTTTTTTTTTTTTTTTTTTTTTTTCCCTTTCAAATTCAAGTTAGGGCTGGGTGCAGAGCACACGACTAACCAGGCCCAAGCCTCGGATCAACCCAAGTACAACTCAATCCAAACACATTTCATTTTTAGTTAGTTTATATGATCTTTTAAGTTGTATTTTGATTCTTCCTATTAATTTAGCTATGGATTTAACTGTTTACCTTTGAATCTGACATAATCAAATTGAATTTCTCTAAAAAAACAGAAATATTTAAAAGTGAAGGAAAAAAAAAAAAAGATTCAGTCAAAGCTAATCTCCAACTCAAGCCCATTCCATAATGGGCCTTGATCGTACCAGACCAAAGTTTTATAAAATAATCACATCATCATTCACAAATAAAAGGTCGGATACTCCAATTTTTTCTTTGTTGAGAGGAAGATTTGAATTCTAAAATTTTTGAACACCACAAGAAAAGTTTGAAAGATATGTAAACAGTAAACATTACTAGAAGAGATTTGATGAAATCAGTGTTATGGGTCAAAATGAAGGTGGCCCATTAATGAACAAATTCATTACACACGGACGCTTTCATCATCCCATCCCATCCCATCCCATCCGTGCAATTTACTTGTTTTATACCTATTTTCTAAATCAGTTACAACAATCACAATGTTACTTCATTAACTTATTTTGCAAACACAATCTCACAAGTCAAATTACAATATAAATATATGAAATGCCTCCATCTCTCAACAAGCATGTATGAGGAATAGTGGTGAAAGCATGATCGAGAGGTCATGAGTTCGAGATTTCTATATAAAGTTGTTATGCAGTGGGTCTCATCATCAAAGTGAACAGTGGCAACTTTACCTGATGGCAATGGCATTCTTCTCAGACTGAGTACAAGGGCAGCATCTTCTGCCTCAATTTGAAAAGCCATCAATCTTGGCTTCCATCTTATTTGTTGAAACAAATGGACCACAAGACACACCATTCTTATAGGCATAATCAAATTATTGAGGTAAGGTCGAATAATGTGCATTGCCATTAAGATTCATTCTAAAATTGGTGATGTGCAACCTACATAGCAGTTATCATGAATTGGAGCGACAGTTCAACAAATCAATCTGAGAGTTGTACAACATGAACAGTTTAGTGAAACTTCCCAACAATTATCATAAATAAATTCTCTCTCCCCCTGCAGTAAAGCACAGTATAGTGAAACTTCTCATATTCCTACTTTGTTGCATAATATGTCGACTAGAAGATTGATTGTTACAATCTGAATGCAAACAGTTTGTTTTTTACATATGCAAAGAAATGGATAACCAATTAAACTAAGAAAAATGAAAATAAGGCATATATCGGATAAAAAATTATCCACTAATAGCAATGAGGTAGAGTTAAGTGAACTGAACGAGTTAATTTTCAGCAGAACCTAAGTAAACATCATGGAGGAAGACAAAGATAACACTTTAACAGTTAACAAAATATATGATAGAATATAGTGTATCATCTATCACACAGGATATTTTCTTAAGCTGTTGAACTTCTAGGTATTATAATAGTGGAGGCCATATATAGAAGAATATTGGAACAAATCAACCTAATGAACTTCCTCATATTCTGTAGCATGTAAAACTGTCCAGATAAATAAACTATCTGATAGAGTAAAGAGTCCTGGATTCAGATGCCGAAGCACCCGCCTAAATTCGGACAGAAGTATGACTCTTAATTTTTATTGATTTCAGAATACATTTTGATGTACAAGGCCTTCTTTAAATACTAATGATGTTGTCTACTTCTACTCTATTAAGGATCTCTATTTATCCTTACCTAATCTATTAAATCTACAGCCAAAGAAATGGAAATACTAATAATGAAATCAAATCTATATAATCCAAATCAAATCAGATTTTTAATCCTGATCCAATGAATCACTGTGTATCACTATCAAGTGGATTCAGGGATTCAGTTCAGAGTCTAGCCATCTGAAATGCTTCTAGAAAATGAAATAGACAATTTTTTCCCGAAAGCCTGCAAAAGAAAACACAGGTATATGAGAATGATAGTTCTTTCTGAGTGACTAGTATTTCCAGAAAAAGAGAAAACTAGAGTTACAATTGAGATCATTTAAACATAAATAATAAGTACTACCATCCTAAAACGTTCCAGTTCTTTCTCCATTGACACATCATTATCCCCAGCTAATCGTTGGAGCGCATCAGCAGACTGATTTCTTCCCTCGCCTGCATTGAGTACCTGAAAGTACTTGTATCAGTGAATAAAGTTTCCACTCGAAATAATTAGAACTCTACTCGATTCCTTGAAAACATTTCCAGGGCAGATGCAAATAGGCCCAGGAATGAAAACATCTAAGTAACTTCATCATAGTATCCATACATTAGTATTCTCAACTAATTTTACATTACTGGCAAACCATTTCATTTTAATTAAAGCAAATAAATCAACTTAGATGAACAACAAATAAAGCATAAAACCAAGCAGGGAGATAACGAAAGAAATGAAGTTGCATGAATTGAAACCATTTCAAGTTGCATGACTGGCAAACCATTTAATTTTTATTCAAGCAAATATCAACTTAGACTGAACTCACCAATTTGAAACCATCTGGAGTGTGCGTAAGTTCCATGACTTGAGTATCCACAAGATAACTTTGTTGTATTGCATAAGATACCCGCATAATCATACAGAGCACTCTGAATTTCTGCATAACCAGACAATAAGATAAATTAACAAGAACCTAAATCACAAAATGAAATGTAGATGCTTACAGTGCAAATTGTTGCGATATCCCAAATTGGATACAAGTGAAAATGTGTATGCCTAGATCAACCTATAAGTGGGGGGTCAACCCTTGAGTCTTGACCATGCTTTTATGTAAATACCTCTTTAGCAGATCCCTCAAGAGCATCCCCTTTTGGATATTTTTTTCGGTGATATCTCACGAGCTGTGCAATTAGCTGAAACATTTCAACTTTCATTAACATTCAAAGCCCTTGAAAAATATAATAATTACATTAAAGAGAAAGATAATTCACCTTAATCTCTTCTTCGCTATAACCATGGAGGTGATCCCCATTCTAAAAACAAAACAGGCAGATCATCATATTAGAAAATGACATAAACTAGATCCCTCTAAAACTAAAAGTCATAGCCATCTGGCTGATACATATGGTGTTTAATATGGCAAATAATGTAATCTGAAATCCTTATAAGTGAATTCTTGTAGTATCTGATTATATCGAATATCACCATGCATACATGCATTAGAATAAAGATTTGACAAATTCCTCCAACCAGAAGATGAACTTAACATATTAAAAACACTAAATGCACATACCACTATAACTCGATAAGACTGTTTGTGATAACCCTTTTTTCCAGTATACAGCCCAATATTGTGAAGCAAACAAGCAGCCTCTAGGCACTCAAGATCCCTGTGATCCAAGGACACTAAGAGCTTATTGCCATGGTTGTCATCATAGTGATGTTCGTTCAATTTCCTCGAACCTTCAAAGATCTCCTGCAAAAGATAAACTAATAAACAATAATATCGAAAGATCTATTAAAAGTTAAGTCATCCTCTACACGAGTATACCCTTGCAATGGCTGCACACGTTGTGGCAGCCTTCATCCTCTTCTTATTGTTAAACCTCGAAGCTAACAAGAAGACAGACCTCCACCGTGCATTTGCATTCAACTCAAACACCTCAAAAACCCGCCCCAATATCTCCGTAATCACCCCCTCTCCTAATGCATACCCTGAAACCTCTATCTCCCCAATCCCAAGCCTCTCAACTATCTCATCAAGTAAAACAGTTCCTGCCAAAATGAACTCAGCTCGCCTCTTGAAAAACTCCATTCTTTTTACCCTCCCTTCCATTCCTTTCTCGCCCTCATATAAACTCTCCACTAAACAACTCAGCTCATTCCTAGTAAACCTCCACTCTCTCTTAACAAATTCCTCAGGCACTCCAACCGTTTCATCCGCCTTAACTGTATAACCTTTGCATATGGCCTTTTCGATGGCCTTAATAGTACCTGAAGAACCTATCACAACATCGAATTTGAACTTGCTTATTTCCTCGATCAAACCAGAAGTTTCTAGCTCATTCCGAATGTGCTCCCGCATTTGCGTAATATCAGCATATTCCCAAGTTAATGTGACATGCCCTAATCTCAATGATTTAGAAAACAGAACTTTTCCCTTACACCCAACGGTGAATTCAGTAGAGCCGCCGCCGATGTCAATAGTGAGAACCGTGGAGTTGTACACGGGGAAAAACTGTAGGACTCCGAGGTAAATGAGGCGCGCTTCTTCGGTGCCGGAGATGATTTCTACGTTGAGGCCTAGCGTTTCGTTGATGGTTTTGATGAATTGGGAATTGTTGGAAGCTTCGCGGACGGCTGACGTGGCGACGAGGCGGAGGTGGGAAGGAGGAAGTCGCTGGGAGTGGAGGTACAGCTGAAAATCCCGGAGGGCGCAGATTGCGCGGTCGAGAGAGCCAGCGGAGATGGTGGAGGCGGAGGAGGAGGTGGTGGCGTCGAGGCCGAGTAGGACAGGTTGTTTAAGGCGGTTGAGGGTGAGAAACCGTCCGGAAGATGGGTCGACGCGGACGGCTGTAAGTTTGAAGGAATTTGTGCCCATATCGACGGCGGCGAATAGGTTATTGTCGGTGGTGGCGGCCACCGGAGCTAGAGAAGTGGTAGTCATTCTTTGAGAAAATCAATGAAACAATTTTTCATTTTTTTGAAGAAAAATACACTCGTTATCAATTTAATTGTAAGTGTAATATAAGTTTTCTATTCCTAGTTGATTCAGAGTTTTAGTACTAGTATTTTTTTTAGTTTCTTTTGTTTATACATACTTTAAAGTCAGATAGAATAAAATTAAGGTTACTAGTTTATATTTTTGCTAAATGTTCTTGCTGCCACAATTCTGTGGTATGAGAGCTACCTTTCGGTCGGACCGAACCGTATATATTTATTATATTAAGAACATATTTTATATAGAGATGTAATGTAGTTCAGTGGTAGTTTGGTATGAATAAGTCTTTGAAGAGGGTCCACTTGATGAATTTTTTTTATTTTTTATTTATAATTTAATTTTAAAATGTAAAGTGTAAACCCTACAACTCATTATTTTTTTCCCTTTCCAGTTTCCAGCCACGCCCGACTCCTCCATTTTCTTCCTCCTTGTGGCTTGATATTAGCCGGCGGTGCTCCCCTCGCCCTTCACCGGCGGCGTTCCCCTCGCCCTTCACCGACGGTGCTCCCCCTCGCCCATCAGCCCGGCGGCGCTCCCCCTCTCCCATCAGCCCCGTTGCTGCCACCTCCTTCTGTCGCTGTTGATTAAGATAAGAAGGTTAGTCTTTTTTTCTTTTTTTAAAGAATCAGCAACACGTCTTTTATTAATAATGTGGGATATTTCTTTAATTTTTATCAGAAATCTAATAGATTTGGTGTGTCTGGAGGGATTTGATTGAGTGATGGGACATATGGTTAAGGTAAGTATTTGTAAAGTTTTCTATATTTTCAATCACAATTTTAACTATGAGAATTTTGATTTGTTTTGTAGATGAAGTCAATGAAGATCAAGTAGACTTGTGCATGAAAGCTGTGATAAACCATTATTTTGAGAATAATTATGTTATCTATTTGGATTGTTGCTTTCGATTCCCTTTGTTGGCTTGATGATTCTTCTTTATTGTAGTTGTTTTTCTTGCTAGTTTATTGTGGTTGTTTTTGTTTTTAGTCCTCTATATTTGCTTAGATTTTGTTGTTAGACATTGGTTTATTGCTTGTTCTTTTTAGCATTTTAATGGGTATTTATATAATTTTCAGGTTATATATATTTTTTTTTGTAGGTTTCGTTTTTTTTTAAATAAATTAATGCAAAATAAAAGATTCAAGATTTTTCGACCTTGTTCATTTCAAACCGCCAAACCGGCCGGACCAAACCGTTTTATTTGGTTTGGTTTGGTTTGGTTTGAAAGATTAATTTGGCCGGTTTGGTTTGTAAATATTTCAAACCGTATTATTTGGTTTGGCCGAAACTTCGACCCTCAAACCAGCCAAACCGGACCGCGTACACCCCTACTTTGGTGTTTGATCCAAAACATCACAACAATGACATTGACATGCAAGAAAATTTGATAATATCTGACTCAACCCATAGCATCATATTCTCACACGTTCGAATTATGGGTGTTGGGCACTCCTCATGAAGGTACATCTACAAGCGCAAAATCTATGTGATGTAGTTGAAGAAGGACCAGGAAACCAACAATAAGACAGACGTGCCATGTCAATGATTCTCCGAGCAGTGCCATCGGAGTTGATTTGGGGATTGACGTTAAAGAAAACAACGAAAAATGCATGGGAAACCCTCAAAACTATGTGTAGGGAGTGATCATGTACGAGAAGCCAAAGCACGAACAAGAAGAATGGAGTTCGAAAATCTCACCTTTAAAGAAGGTGAAGGAGTCGAGTCGTTTGGAATAAGATTCAGGACAATCGTCAATAATCTCGAATAATTAGGTGATACAGTAACCGAGCATTAGACGGTGCTCAAATTCCTTCGGAGTGTTCTCCGACAATACAAACAGATGGCAAAGGTGATAGAAACCTTAGTGGATCTCAAATCTATGACCACTGAACAACATATTGGTCGGCTCTTAGTTGTGGATGAGTACAATGAACTCAACAATGCAGCCCCTGCTAATCGCTTACTTCTCACATAAGCAGAGTGGCAAGCCTGACAACATCAACGTGATTGCGGGCAAAACAGTCTGGAGGAAACAAAAACTAAAAAAGTGCAGTCAAAGAAAGAATACCAAATAGAGATAGATCAAGATGGTCAAATAACACGCATGTAACCAACTTACATAGGAAAGGAAATTGTAATTACTTTGGAATTGCTGGACATTGGGCTAAAGAATGTAGTCAATGTGTGATCGTGAACAACATGAGCAAACAAATCTCACAATAACCAACACATATACAGGTGGCGAAGCTACCGTCCTCATGATGAAAGAATCCTTTAGCAACGAGCTTCAACCCCAAGCCATTTTGGAAAAATGTTGCAGCAACAAACCTCAGCCCCAAGCCATGCTGAAAGCACGCTGCGGCACCGAAATTTAAACCCAGGTCATGCACTTGAACGAAGCAAAGGTTATACTAGTAGACAATTTGATGGCATGTAGTATCGGAGAACGAAAAATATGCACAGAGCTGGATAGATCGGTACATGGCTCCGTACATTTTGGCGATGGTTCAGCTATGAAGATCTAAAGAAAAGGGACGGTAATGCTGAGATGTGTTACTGGTAATGAATGTAGAATACCGCATGATAGGATTGAATTGAAACTTACACTTGCATAATGTTTGAGTGGATTGAAATTGACTAAGGAAGAAAAATTGAACCCAAGTGAGAATTTGAGCCTGATTTTCATTTGATGTGGGATTCGCATGTATGTTTTTATTTCTCTAGAACTTACTTATGTTCTGTTTCGAGACTGCATAGTGTGCACAAGGATAGAAAATGATTTTAGGTCATCTTTGTCAGCCCAATTCCTGAACATTGTCATTTCACTTATTAAATTATCCCTAGTCAGCCCCATTGTGCCTAACTCCATTTTTTTATCTTGTTTATGAGATTTGCATGGAGTTAAAATAGTTTTTGTCTTGTCTATGAGATTTATGGAGGATAAGGGTGGTTAGATTTGTGATTTGAAAAAGAAATTTGTAAATAGTGGTGAATAAAGATGTGTGGTTGAAAAGCTCAAAAGATATTAAAATTCTCATAAACCCTTTGAAAAGAAAAAGAGAAAATATGTGTGTAAACATTTGGGAAGGGTATAAGAGATTCAAAAAAATAAAAAAAGAGCTTGAAAAAAAAGAGCTAGAAAAAAACTTGATTGTAAAATTTAAAGAGAAAGGTGGATGATTAAAATAGAGTGAATTGAGATTGGTGAGGTGGACGCACTAGAGTTGATTTTAAGTCACTTAACCATATTTCCTTACCTTTCACAAAAAGCCTACATTACAATCAAATGAAAAGTCCTTTCTGATTCTTGAATTGTGTGCACATTTGAGCAGTGGAGATTCTAGAAAATTTTCAAGCCTACGGTAGAAATTTCTTCATACATGTTGTGTGTGCTTTCATTGAAACCCAAATACTTGTATGATGAGCGAAACGCTATCTTGTGAGTCTTCTGAAGTTGATGAATATATTATCTCTTTCAAATTGTTTGTGTGATGTGGATTTTTGATTCGTGAATGTGATGAATCTTGTGAGGCATTGCACTTTTTCAACTGCATGAGATTTCTTTTCCTTCTTTTATTTTGATTAAGGACAATCAAGCATTCAAGTTTGGGGGGTTTGATAAGATCATATTTGTACTCACTTATCCATATTTTTCTTCTTTGTTTTAGTGCAATTAGGTTTGTTTATTAGTTATTTTCGTGCATGAGTGCATTGTAGAGGATGTTATGCTTGTTATGTTGAGTTTTGTAGGTTTTTGAGGCTAAAAGTGAGCAAATAGTGAAAAGAGCCGAGTTTGACAGAGTTGCTGCTTCGATTGACACACGAGAATTCGAACAACGAGGGAGACGTGCCAAAAACCCGAAGCTTTACCTCTATGTCGACCAACAGGGAGCATGTCGATCGAACAGAGGTCGGATGTCGATTGAGAAGCAAGGCAGAAGAGAGCTCGACATGTTTGCATCCATGTCGATCGACACACATAGTGTCGATCGACACAAAGGCTGATCATGATGGATCAAAATGTTTGCATGTATGTCGATCGACACGGAGACCGGAAAAGAGAAATTGTCTCAAATTGGATATTTTTTATATTTTAGCCCAATACCTTGTTTATATGTTTTCTCTCCCCTATAAATACGACTCATCTAGGGCACGAAAATATCATCTTTTATGTCTTATTTTTACTTAGAATTATTCAACATTGGAGTTTTTGAAGACCTTTCAAGGTTCTTATTGTTCTTGTAAGGTAATTTATGATTTTTAATAGAATGTGTTTTTTGTTTCTATCCATGAGTTGTGGCTAGAAACCCTAACAGGTTCTAGGGTTTCGATAATCTTTTCTGATGCATGTATGAATGATTCAACTCAATAGCATGGTTCAATTCTTGGTTTTTATTCAAATCAAATCTAGAATTAATGAAGGATCGAGAGATGAAATTAATCTAGGTTTGAAGTTATTAATTGAAAAATTAGTTTTGGGAAGAGAGAATTATTTGCAATTATTTTTTGTCTCAAAAGTAAGAATTAATTATAGGATTAAAACCTAATAATTATTGGGATTGGCTAATTTGTGTTATTGAGACCGAGAGGAGATAGTCACATATTAGTAATCTAGGGTTTAATTGTCTAACCAAGAAATTTTATCCATTTGAATTTGATTTATTCCTCATTGCTGAGTTGATGAATTTTGCATGTTGATGATTTGACTATCTGCCCTGGAATTTGTATCTTTAAATTTTGTTTTCAAAACCCTTTACTTTTCTACATTGTTATCTTTAAATTTCAAAAATAAAATCCTTATTCAATTTGCTCAAACAACTGTGGTTTGAAAACTATAGCTAGTACATAAAATAGTCCCGTTATACAGTCTCTGTGGGTTCGACTACCTTAGGGTAAACTAATAAATTTTTTTGTCACTGTTCTATAATTTATTTGTTAATTTTAGCAGTGATTAGTGCCCATCGGCCTTAATAGACTTTAGATCCGACCAGGTTACCGAGATCTTTACTCATTTATATGTCAAGTAGAATGGTTCATCATCTCACTGTTGATCCTATCAATACATTGAGATGTACCCGTCACTCAAAGCAGCAAAGATAAACCGCTTATAGAACTTGTGTGTCGCAACCTAAATTGACAACCAAACCAAAAATTATCTCAGCTGTGATAATTGTTTATATCTCGCTAGGTCGGACGATCTATACGATCTTTTGTGATCTCTTTCATATCGTATGATCTCCCTATCGACAAGATAATTAGATGTATTTGTTTGTATCGTATGATTGTTAATTCAGACATGAGTTGTTTATTGCAAGTCATTAATGATTACCAATATATCAAACATAACGTTTCCTAATATACCAATCATAATGTTTTTTATGTATAAAATTCCAACATTACTCAAATCTCTCTTAGAGAATAAATTATCAAAGAAACTCATGGAGAAAGACTTGTCGGACATTTTGAGCATGACAGGACTGTCACTTGTTCGAGAGAATTTCTATTGGCCAAGAATGAATCAGAAAATTGCAAAATATGTGGAGCATTGTCAAATTTGCCATATTGATAAAACTCAAGCTCAAAATACGGGTTTATATACCCTTTTACATGTTCCAATTGCTCCATGGGAAAATGTTGAGTTTAAACAATGTGGTGGGATTGCAAGAACACCAAGAAATAAAAAATTCGTGATGGTGGTGGTAGAATAATTTTCTAAAATGTCTCTGTAGACACACAAAAATTTACGACCAATTAAAACGTGCCACGTGGATTTAAAATATTAAATACCAATTTATTTATATTTTAGGGATTTATTTAAATAGAATTCTTAAATTAAATAAATAAAAAGGGATATTTAATATATAAAAATAATTGTCCAATAAAAAGCCAACACATGTCAAGCTCACCAAACATGAGAAGCGTGTGATCACAACTCAATGGACGAATGAGATCGCGCCACCTAAGCCTTAGATTCTCATGTTTTGCCTATAAATACAAGGCATAAATTGAAGAAAAATCATAAGTGAAGTGAAGTGAAGAAGGCAAAAATTGAAGAGCTCAAGACTTGAAGGAAGAATTCTCTCCAAGATTCAAGGCATTCCTTTGAAGATTTGAAGGCGTTCTTCGTCATCTTCAACGCGTTCTTCGTCATCTTCAACGTGTTCTTCATCAAAAGTCAAGAAATTTCTACGTTTGATTCGGAATCAAGGCTCATAGTCCCCGAAGAAACGTTAGCAACCTTCAAAAGTGTTGAAGAAAAGGATCAAAGACTAAAATCAAGAAGAACAAGAAGATCAAGCTTCAAGAACACGAAGAGCAAGATCGTAGTTCTTCAAGTAATCATCCAAACATAACGTTTAATCCAAAAACAAGGTGAAAACCCTTTGGATTAACGTTATAAAACTTCAAGATCAAGTTGAAGAGGATCGACGGAGCCAAATTCTGTTGAAGACCTCGAAGAACACTCAAACATCAAGTTCGAAGAGAAGAATCAAAGGAAGAATAGAGATAAAATCCACAAAATATATTTTGATCCAAATTGAAATTGGATTGTATCCAAATTTCTTGTTTATTTGATTGAATACGATTTTCGCGATTACAAATTTTGGCACGCCCAGTGGGACCTTCTTTACCTTTCATCTCTTCTCTTCATCAGAAATCCAAGTTTAAGGATGTCTCAGGCATCAAATACCTCAAAAGTTGTCGGTGTCATTACAAGAAGCATGGCAAGACAGGCATTGGAAACTCTAAAGACGATTGCTTCTGACGATGAAGTGCATAGAAGCAATGCTTCCTCATCAGTGATGATGGTTAACACTTCTACCGTAGAAGAACAGCTTGCAAGCATGAAAGAGTTAGTGGACATGCTAAGAAAATAGCTACAAGATCAAAGCGCCGAGATTGCAAGGCTTAAGAAAGAGAAAGGAGAGTCCAGTCAAACAAATGATGCCGAAGGTGAGCAAAGTAACGATATGGAAACGCCTAAAGAAAAAAAAAGCAAATGATAAGGCAAAATCTGCATCCAAAGGCTTACATGTCTCCTCTGATGGCTTCATCCAAATTGACCAAATCAAGGAATTTATCGAAGGGACTTTGAAAAATAAGTTCGATGAAAGCTCTAAGTTGTCACTAGTTTACTCCAAGCCATACACTCGAAGAATTGACAATTTGAGGATGCCCATGGGCTATCAGCCACCAAAATTCCAGGAATTTGATGGAAAGGGAAATCCAAGACAACATGTTGCTCATTTCGTCGAAACCTACAACAATGTTGGAACATACGGAGACCACTTGGTGAAGAAATTCGTGCAATCTCTTAAAGGAAATGCCTTCGATTGGTATATGGACTTGGAACCGAACTCAATCGACAGCTGGGGGCAATTAGAGCACGAATTCCTTAATCGCTTTTATAGCACAAGGAGAACTGTCAGCATGGTGGAACTCACCAATACTCACCAATGGAAAGAAGAACCAGTCATTGACTATATCAATCGATGGAGAAACTTATGCCTCAACTGTAGAGATCGTCTTTCAGAAACCTCTGCAATTGAGATGTGTATTCAAGGGATGAAATGGGGCCTTCAATACATCCTCAAAGGAATCCAACCAAGGACTTTTGAAGAGCTGGCCACTAGAGCCCATGATATGGAACTGAGCATGGCAGCCAGTGGGATGAAAGAACCGCCAATCCAAGATCCCCGAAGATTTCAAGAGAGGAAAGACTTTCAAAAAGGGGGAAAACCATTTGATAAACCCATGAAGAAGGATTCTATGGCAATCAGGGCAACTCCAGTTGCATTTCAGAAAAAAGGAAGTCAACAAAGAAAAGCGGACTACTCTACAGGAAAACGTGCAGAGGAAGTTAACTCTTAAAGAAATGCAACAAAGAGAGTATCCATTTCTGAATTCAGATGTGCCGGGAATCTTCGATGATCTGCTCCAAGCAAAGCTCATTGAATTACCAGAGATGAAACGTCCCGAAAAAGCCAACCAGGTCGATAATCCAAAGTATTGCAAGTATCATCGCTTAGTCAGTCATCCCATTCATATTTAAGGACAAAGTGATGCAACTAGCTCGTCAAGGCAAAATTCCGCTTGAGGAGGAGGCGGCCACTGCCAACACAATCACATTCAAGATTGAAAAAGCCGTGCGAGAAAGTTCGAAGCAGGCAGAAGAACACTTCCTTCCAAAAGAAGAGATGACAAGCCCGGGATCTGTACTTGCAATAACTTTCAAGGATGAAGATTTCGAATTAGACCCAGATTCACACAATCGGCCGTTGTTTGTAATTGGCTATGTTCGCGAGCAAAAGTTAAATAGAATACTGGTGGATGGAGGGTCAGCAGTCAACATCCTGCCTTAACGTACTCTGAAGAAATTGGGGATTTCCATGGATGAGCTCGCGGATAGCCGATTGATGATCCAAGGATTTAATCATGAAGGGCAAAGAGCTTTAGGAACAATGATCTTGGACCTGTTAATGAATGATATGGCAACGATAGTGTTATTTCATGTCATCGACGTCAATACATCCTATAACATGCTTCTTGGTCGTCCATGGCTGCACGAAAATGGCATCATTCCCTCCACTTGGCATCAATGTCTGAAGTATTGCAAAAATGGAGTAGTAAAGAAGGTGGTGGGTGATAGCAATCCATTCATGGAATCAGAATCACATTTCGCGGATGCAAAATACTATTTGACACGTAAGAAGGTTGTCCAAATCAATGATGATGCAAAGATTCACAATGGTAAAGCTCCACTCATGGAGAAGGAGTCCATGAAAGACCTAACATTCCCTTTAACAAAGATTGATGCTGGTAAGCCTATGCTGCAACCATTGAATGGATTTGTTCGACCCATTCGCAGTGCTATAACCGAGCATGGAGAACTTTCTGAAAGAATAATTGCAAAGAATTATGGCCTAAAAGCATTCTCACTTTTGGTTAAAGCGGATTATGGCCCTAAATCAGAAACCTGCCATCCAAAGATAGTGGACCAGCCAGCAAGAAGAATCAACATCAGTGAAAAGTCTTTAAATTCAGATGTCAGCCACAGGAAAGGACTAGGATTTGCCCCGCAAGCTCCAGTTCGTATTGCAATTAGAAGGGGTAACACCTGCTATATCATTGAAAAAGAAAGGTCTTCAACAAAAGATGCAATCGGTAATAGAAAGAAAAAGCACCCACGACTATCTGTGTTCGAAAGACTGGGGCCACTTAAGGATGAAAAAAGAAGTCATCATAAATCAACAATGACCAAGACAAATACCAATGATGATTTGCAGTTTACAAAGCTAAGGAGTTTAATTCCCTCCCGCATGAAGAGACAAACCACATTAACCATCTCCTGTGGAAGAGAATTGAAAGCTACAGAGCAGACTGTCATTCTGACAAAAGTCTCAAAGGATGATGATGATGGAGAAAGTGTTGCGTCATCAGATGATCCGCTCATAGGAGAGAAAGAGGTTTCTTCATACCATATTACCCTAAATGAAGACGGTACGATGGAGGAAGAAGATGTCAAAGATGCCCCTCCGCAGTTTGAAGAAGGTGTTAAAGGAACTGTTGATGAGTTGAGAGAAATTAACTTGGGAAGTGTTGATGACCCAAGGCCAACTTACATCAGTGCAATGCTAACTTCTAACGAGGAGAAATCCTACGTGGAGTTGTTAAAAGAATTTAAGGACATATTTGCTTGGTCATACAAAGAGATGCCGGGGCTGGACCCCAAGATAGTTGTTCATCGTCTGTCAGTCAAAAGAGGTGTGCGGGCCGTCAAGCAAGCACAACATAGATTCCGACCAGAGCTAATTCCTTTGATTGAAGCCGAAGTGAACAAACTCATTGAAGTTGGATTCATAAAGGAAGTCAAATATCCGACATGGATCTCAAGCATTGTCCCAGTAAGAAAGAAAAACGGACAAATAAGAGTTTGCGTTGATTTCAGAGATCTTAATGAGGCATGCCCAAAGGATGATTTTCCACTGCCAATAACAGAGTTGATGATTGATGCTACTACTGACCACGAGGCACTGTCTTTTATGCATGGCTCTTCTGGTTATAACCAAATTCATATGTCGCCAGAAGACGAAGAAATGACAGCATTTCGTACTCCCAAAGGTATATACTGTTACAAAGTAATGCCTTTTGGATTAAAAAATGCTGGCGCAACATACCAAAGAGCCATGCAGAAAATATTTGATGACATACTCCATAAACACATTGAATGTTACGTTGATGATGCTGTGGTCAAATCACGAAGGCGGGAAGATCACCTAGAAGATTTGAGGATGATCTTTCAGCGGCTTAGGAAATATCAATTGAAGATGAATCCTTTGAAATGTGCATTTGGAGTGAAGTCCGGAAAGTTTCTCGGGTTTATTGTCCGTCATCGAGGGATTGAAATTGAGCAAGCAAAGATTGATGCAATCTTAAAGATGCTCGAACCTCGTAATATCCATGAGCTGAAAAGTCTACAAGGAAAGTTAGCCTACTTGCGCAGATTTATTTCAAATTTAGCAGGTCGTTGCCAGCCTTTTAGTAGGATTATGAAAAAAGGAATTATGTTTGAATGGGATGAAGCTTGCAGGAATGCCTTTGAAAATATAAAAGCTTATCTGACAAAACCGCCTGTTTTGACGGCACCTATTGTTGGACGCCCATTGATATTATACATTGCCGCTCAAGAACGCTCAATGGGGGCATTGCTTGCCCAAGAGAATGAAGAAAAGAAAGAGAATGCTTTGTATTATCTAAGCAGGATGATGACACCAAATGAGCTCAACTACTCCCCAATCGAGAAATTATGTTTAGCTTTGATATTTTCTATCCAAAAGCTTAAACATTATTTTCAAGCTCATTCTGTCCGACTCATCTCAAAGGCAAATCCTTTGAAATATGTCATGTCAAAACCCGTGCTCTCTGATAGACTTGCGCGATGGTATCTTCAGTTACAACAATTTGAAATCATATATGTTCCTCAAAAGGCTATCAAAGGGCAAGTGTTAGCCGATTTCTTGGCTGATCATCCAATCCCCGCCGAATGGGAGTTGACTGCTGACCTTCCAGACGAAGATGTTCTCACAATTGAGATATCACCACCTTGGAAGATGTATTTTGATGGAGCATCCCATAAAGAAGGAGCTGGCGCAGGGGTAGTATTCGTGACACCTGATGAAGAAGTCCTGCCATACTCATTTACTTTGACCAAGAATTGCTCTAACAATGTTGCTGAGTACCAAACGCTTATCCTTAGGTTAGAAATGGCGATGGATGCCAAGATGTTTCGAATAAAAATATACGGTGATTCTAAGCTGGCAATTAATCAACTACTTGGATCATACGATATCAAGAAACCCGAGTTGATGTCCTATGTCAAGTATGCACGAAGAATGATTCAATGGCTAGGAGGTATAGAACTGGAACATATTCCACGAAGTGAAAATAAACAAGTTGATGCATTAGCCAAACTTGCCTCCACGTTAGCTATGCCAAGTAATGAAACCTGCATTCCGGTCTGCAAAAGTTGGGTAATACCACCCATGTTTGAGGATGAAGAAGATAAAGAAGATAATAATATGGTTGAAGTGTTCGAGATTGACAAGGAAGACTGGCGCCAGCCATTTGTTGATTATTTAGAGAATGGGAAGCTGCCAGATGATCCACATCAAAAGGTTGATGTTCGACGTCGCAGTGCTCGATTTGTCTATTTTAAAGACACTTTGTTTCGAAGATCTTTCGATGGAGTCCTCCTACGATGTTTAGCAGAAGAAGAAGCAAAACAAGCAATGGAAGAGGCACACTCTGGTATTTGCTGTGCTCACCAATCTGGTCCAAAATTGCACTTCCATATCAAGAGAATGGGATATTACTGGCCAACAATGGTGAAAGATTGTATGAGTTATGCACAAAGATGCCAACCTTGTCAGTTCCATGCAAATCTCATTCATCAACCACCCGAACCGTTGCCTCATGGCCTTTTGATGCTTGGGGCTTAGATGTTGTAGGGCCAATGACGAAGTCTTCAGCACGTCATTTATACATTTTGGCTGCAACTGATTATTTCTCCAAATGGGCAGAGGCAGTTCCGTTGGCTGCAACTGATTATTAGAGCCAACATAATCTTTCGATATGGAGTTCCTCGGTATATCATTACCGACAGTGGAAAGCCATTTTGCAACGCCTTAATTGACAAACTTTGTGAGAAGTTTCAATTCAAGCAATGAAAGTCATCCATGTATCATGCGCCTGCTAACGGACTAGCAGAAGCCTTTAACAAGACATTATGCAGTTTGCTGAAAAAGGTCGTAGCAAAATCCAAGCGTGATTGGCATGAGCGAGTTGGAGAAGCTCTATGGGCATATCGGACCACTCATCGAACACCTACGCAAGCAACCCCATACTCACTTGTGTATGGCGTAGAAGCTATTATTCCTCTCGAGCAGCAAATCCCTTTATTAAGAATGGCCATCCAAGAAGGCTTAACCGAAGAAGAAAATGCACGCCTGCGTCTGGAGGAGTTGGAAGCTCTCGATGAGAAAAGGTTGGAAGCACAACAAAGACTTGAGTGTTATCAAGCACGCATGTCAAAAGCTTTTAACAAGAAGGTACGAACAAGATCCTTCCAAGTTGGGGATTTGGTTCTTGCTGTGAGAAGGCCGATTGTCAGTACACACCGTGTTGGCAACAAGTTTACCTCAAGATGGGATGGTCCATACGTTGTCAAGGAAGTCTATACTAACAGTGCTTATCTTTTAGTTTCTGAAGATCACGTACGAGTTGGACCGATAAATGGCAAGTTCTTGAAACGTTATTATCCTTAGAAAAAAATGATGATGAAGATGTGATGTGTAAATATGTAAATAAAAAAATGATGAAAAAGAAAAAAAAGTGGAAAACGAAAAAAAAGAAGAAAGGTTAAACAAAAAAAAAATGAAAAAAAAAAGCAAAAAAAGAGGAAAAATGGAAAAAACAATAAAAAAAATCAGAAAATAGACTGAAAAAAAAAGATCGAAAAAAGGAAAAAAAGAAAAAAAAGAAAAAAAGGAAAGACGGAAGAAAAAAACGGGATACCCAAATCATGAAGACAGCTCCATGACACACGAGCCTAAATTGTTTGTCACTCCTGGCCATGAGTATAAACTGTGCACGGCATTCCCCCTCAAATCATGAAGACAGCTCCATGACGCATGAGCCTAAACTGCTTGTTACTCCTGGCCCGCATGAGTATAAACTGTGTACGGCAAATAAAATAAAAAAAAATTCTGGATTATATGTTGACTTGATCTCTTTGAATGGTACGTAGGCAGCTTAGATTTTCTAAGTTCAGTTATGGTTTATGATTAACACCTTTTGGAATCAAGTTTGTCATGCTAGATGCGATATGTAATAAATGAAACATAAAAGAGATGCATTCCATTAAGAAGATGTTCATATTACAAAGATGTTCAAGTCAGAAGATGATAACTACAAAAGGATGTTAGAAACACTCTAAGCAAATGGATTTTGATCCTCCAAAACCTTGCGGGCTTTCTCAACAAGAAACCTGGAGCTCTTCAAGCTTTTGTGAATTTCTTCATTAAAGGTAGCATTAATCTTGGACAACTCCTCCTTCGGGTCCTTAACTTTGCTCCCTGCAGCTGAAGAAGAAGTCTCATGCCCTTCTAATGACAATAACAAAACCTTCTTCTTCTCACCCAAGATCCTCTTCTTCTCATCCAAGACCCTCTCCTCCTCATCCAAATCAGCAATCTCTCTCTTGGTATATTCAATATGATCATCATCTTCCTTTTTCTTGGCTTCAACATCTTCAATACATTTCTTGACTTCATTTGAACGCTGCTTCGAGGGACCATGAAGCTCAAAAGATGTTGTCCTGGCCAAATCATAAGCAACAACATTAGCAAAAAAAGTATCAACACCCTTCCTCAGGTGGGAGAGATCGAAACTATGAGGAGTGTGCTTCATAAGGGAAAGGCCGTCAAGAACCTCTTCACGAATGGAAGAAAGGTGATCTATGGAAGTCCGTTTTATCCTCTGAAGAAGATCACCCCAAAAGCTCTTCAAAAATGGCCTACAACGATCATCAAATACAACTCTCCCATCAAATCGGGAAACCGCCCCTGTTGAGGGCAATGGACTAGTGGCCTCTGTCAATGGAAATGACTCAGGTACGTCTGGCTCATATAACAGGCAAATATTGACACTCTGAGTAGAATCAACCGGTGAGTGATCTGAAGAACCTCCAAGAACGTTAAGTCCCAAAACCTCTTTTATCGCCTACAAAAAAAAAGAGCAAAATTAAATTGTATTGAATTAAGAAATAATAATACAAAAAAAAAGGTTGAGTAAGAGAAGAACCTCATTCAAAGCACCCTCCATCTGATCGTGGCTGTCTCCCGTATGACTTTTGCTAGGCATGTTAAGGCCACCATCGCCCTTCTTTCTCTTCCAATGACGATCACCATTGTCCTTCGGGATACTGCTCACTGAATCATCCTCAACCCTCGGTCGTTTACCCTTGACAGGACTCGTTGCTGGCTCTTTTTGCAGTATAGGAGCATCCTTCAGCTGAGGTGAGATAGAAGCCAAAATATTCATCTCCGAGAAGCTCTTATCCCACCAAGTTTTGAAAGCAATTGATACAAGCTTCTTCAAATTAGGAGAAATGCCAGGAAAGCGTGCCTTTGACATTGACCCACGCAAGGTATAGATTCTCCAAAACTGAAATCCATCATCCAAAGAGGCCTCTCGAAAGTTCTGGTTAAGAATACCAGGAAGAGTCTGAACATACCCAAATTGTCGGCTAAAGCGATGAGGACTGTACGGCTCAATAATAAAGCGGTTGTGCAACCTCTTAGCCAAGAGATTTGAACGGATGGCCATATAAAAGTATCGATGAGCTTCCGTCGCTTGATCATTGTCAACATACCAAAAAGTCTCCTTCTCAGTAAACATGTTGCAAGCCGAAGACACTTGATCCCATTTAAGAATCTTTTTACGATCTTCGGGAGCATCATAGAATCTCGCTCCTCCTTCGCCAGCAAATCGAATCATCTTAGGAGCGGATCCTCTTAAATCCAAAGAAAAACGAGTCTTAAAATAATGAGTCATCCAGCTGTATATAAAATGAAAGGGTAGCGCAACTCGAGACTGAGAAGGGCCTGAGGACTCTGAAATATCATTCAACCCTCGATAAATGCTCGCAAGGGTAGGAATGGTAAGGGCTACTCTCCTTTGTGTCGCCAATACACTTGCCATCTTAAAAGTCTCTGGGCGTATCAAATCAGCTTTGCCCTCAGGAAGGACAAAACTACATTACCAGCATGAGATATAAGCAGCTAGATATGTTTCCTTCCAATACTTCTCTTTTATAGAAAGTTCAGCGAACGGAATCTCATCTGCAACAGACCATGCCTCATGCAACGCAAAATCACCAGTGGGGTTATGAGTCAACTTCCTACGCACCTTCTTCTTCCATTCTTTGCGAATTGGAGGACAATAATATCTCGATTTCTTCCGGCACCAAAATTTGATCCACGATTCAAGTGAAACCGGGCAGGTCGAACCTTGGATTAAATGATAAGCTCGAAGTAAATAACTGCAACTCACGGGAACAAATAATATACCACCACGATCAATTCCAAAAAGCTCCTTCGAGGAAGGCACAACCTCATCATAAAACACCCCATCAGATGGAAGTCCAGAGAGAATGTGCAAGTCCCATAGGGAAATAGACATCTCACCATGAGAAATTAGAAGGGTATTTGTTGGCGGACACCAAGCTTCACAAACAACTTTCATACCTCAGTGTTACAATCATATGTAAACAAGGAGGCATAAACAGAGTCATAGATGCCAGCACGACGAAGCTCCTCACCACAACGGCTTAGAATATCCTCGGTCCACTCCCAGTACCCTGTGCGATAGCAAAATTCACCAATAAAATCTACAGTGTCATCCCATTCAGCCTTTCCTTCGTAAATACGACGCCCCAAGGTCGGCAATATCGCAATTTTGTCGCAGGAATAATGATGACCAGACTGTAATTTCCATCCAGAAGGTGCCTTGGGTTCATCAAATTTGCACGACCATATTGGCTGGTGAAAAGGATTGGTAAGCTTCGGCAAGGAACCGGCTAATTGGCCTATGAGGGGCCGATACACCCTTAGGCGGGTATCCTTCCCTGATAAGGACTTCCCGTCATCAGAAATCACCAAAAAATCCTCTCCAGAAATATTTTCATCCTTGAAGCGAACCATGTTTACCTACAAAAGAGGAGATAAAAAAAAGTGGTGAGGAATCACAGAAAATATTTATCCAAAAAAAAAGGTTCGAAAGAAAAGAAGTGAAGAAATATTATTCATAATTAAAGATGGGGCATTCCAAGTTCAAATCTTCTTAAAAAAGCTTCAATTAATTTTGGTGAAAATTAGAGTGGAATATTATCTTGGGCTGGAATTAATTCTACATGGCCTGGAAATTTGTTAGCTGCCCAATCTAAAAAATAAGTATTGAGGAGATGAGGCATGATTCAACCCATGCGGACCAAGCATTATTTTTAAGTGGGTTGAATATTATTTCCTTGGCCAAATAAATAAAGAAGCATTCTTATTATATTTAATTGAAGCCCAAGTGATGAAGCCCAAATTCTTGTTATTACTTCATTGCTATAACTAATTGTTGCGGACAATGGCAAAGCTCAAAATCCACCATCATACCGCTAGCCATCTCTCCGAACAAGTCATCATTGTACCTCGCCAAGATGAACGAAGATTCTAGGAGAGCTATAACAAGTGTTGCACTCATCTTGGCCCATTGAGCAATGTCTCCGGAGAGCACAACAAGAGTCGCACTCATCCCAGAACATCGTAACAATGTTCACGAAGAGCTGCAACAAATGACAAGCACATCCTTGCTGTGGACAATTGCCAAGCTCAAAATCCAACATCATACTGCCAGCCATCTCTCCTAACAAGTCGTCAATGTACCTCGCCAAGATGAACAAAGATTCTAGGAGAGCTATAACAAGTGTTGCACTCATCTTGGCCCATTGAGCAATGTCTCCGGAGAGCACAACAAGAGTCGCACTCATCCCGGGACATCGTAACAATGTTTACGAAGAGCTGCAACAAATGACAAGCACATCCAAGCCTCTTCGAACAAAGGTCCGGTAAATTACAGCAATCTTCATCGCAGCAGCAGAGAAATACCAAGACCTTGGATAGTCATTGAGAAAAAAGATAATTCTGGAATAACCCCCACTCGCATAAATTCATGTGATGAAGGTGAACGAAACCCGGAAAATCAAATTAAATATGGCGCAGCAACCTTGGTTTATTCACTTAACCTCATCTCTGTCATGATCTTCTTTAATATAAGTTCGAATGGTTCTGCCAAGTTGATTGCCAATATTGCTCTGGGGAAGATTAAATGAATACCAAACTTCATCCCTGGACGGTAGCTGCTCATTCATTGTTGGATAAAAATTTCTTTGACCAGAGCAGCAACCAATTAATAAGGACAGCAGAAGCAATTCAGGTGACTCAACAAATGCTTGTCTCACTTAATCAAAATAAAGTTTCTCTTATTTCAGTTTTGATGGGGCCACATCTATCATGGATAAGAAAAGGAATATCCATACCAACTTCAACAACAATCCATTCTTCTTCTGAAACAACTACTTGCATAAATATCCAAAATTACTAGCATTATAAAATTCATAAAAAAAGGACTGTTGATTCCAAACATAGTGTTTGCAAAGCATATATTAAGATAATCTTGGATATGAGTTCTTTAATAGTCTGATGACTGGTCAACTTGCGAACATGAAGGGAAAGCCAGACAGAACAGCTACTGTATAAAAAAAAATCACTAACAGGGATTAGCAATTCCTCCAAACAAAATGGAGATCCTGCGGCTTCAATGCTAGATTTTCAGAACTCTGCAGCAGTTGAAAAAAAAGGGGAATATATGTGAGTGAAGAACGTGACACAAAAAAGAGATAGGATAAGATGAAGAAGTTACCAAGAAGATGGAAGGTGAGTGATTCAAATAAGGACTTTTTTTTTTTTTTTTGTAGTTTGTGATTCATTCCCAGCTATTGCAAAACAAGAACAGAAAACTGAAGCGGCAAAAAGACTCTGTAACCATGAAAATAGGAAAGTAAAGCCTATCAGGAAATAAGACAGTTTTAAAAGAAGCAAAGGCAAAGAGATAAAACCCATCCATGGAAAGAAATGCAACTCCATGAGCAAAAAGCAAGCAAGCAGGAGAGCAGAGCTAAAATAAGACCATAGCAGCCCTCAACAGGAAAGCGAAGTGGTGCAAAAAAAAAAAAAAAGGAGTTATCATTCCAGTCAAGAGAAAGCCATCATCATACTCATACACTCTAGAAAGCAAAAAAAAAAAAAAGAAACAAGATACATGAAAGAGTTATTAAGAGTAGGATAAGGACAGGCTCGAAGAAGGATATTTGCAGAAGGCCTCTCAATATGCAAAAAGAAAATAGGAAGGAAAAAGGGGGCGTTACTCACCAGAAAAAGAAGAAATAAGCCTTAAGCATACTCGCCGACGCACTTCAAAGGGCTAAATATCATCGCCGGACTTGACATTTTCGCAACCATCAAAGAAAAAGAAAAGAGAGAAGCCTTAGATTTTTTTTTTGCTGTCACGAACTCCAGCCTACATTATAAGAGAGCTCTGATAGGGTTTTCCGCAAACGTAAAAGTATTATTAACTTGTTTAAATAGAAGAACAAGAATACAAGATATGCATGAAAACTAAACCTAGATATGATAGGAAACCCTAGATATGAATGTGAATATATCTAGAAGATACAAAATCTAATTTAATCTATTATCCCCCTTCAAGCGAAAGCATCGGGACTGTATCGATTCTGAGCTTGCTTCGAAATGTCTCAAATAACGGACGTGGCAGAGCCTTGGTGAAGACGTCGGCGATTTGAAGCTCAGTGGGAACAAACTCGGTGCGTAAAGTGCCAGCTTGAACGAGTTCTCGAACAAAATGGTAATCGATGTCGATGTGTTTAGCACGCTTGTGAGCAATCGGATTTTGAGTAAGAAAAATAGAACTCTTGTTATCACAGAAAAGAGTTGGCGTACGAGCAAGAGAGATGCGCAGCTCGCGAAGAAGAGACGTAATCTAAACAACTTCAGCAGCAGTGTTAGCCATTGCCTGATACTCAGATTCACAGCTCGAGCGGGCAACCGTAGGCTGTTTCTTCGCACTCCAATAGACCAAATTTCCTGATAAGAATATATCATAACCATAAGTCGAACGTCGAGTGTCGATGCATGTGGCCCAATCTGCATCAGAGTATGCGACCAAGTCGCATGAGGACTGACGTGAGAAGCGAAGACCGTGGGACAAGGTACCCTTCACATAGCGTAAAATTCTCTTGACGGCTTGAAGATGTTCAAGTGTAGGGGCTTTGAGAAACTGGCTGACAAGATTAACAGCAAAAGCAATATCCGGCCGAGTTATGGTGAGATATTGTAGAGCACCGACGAGTGAGCGATAGTGAGTAACATTTTCATATAGCTCGCCATCATGAGAGAGGTTCGTACCGGCAGCTAGCGGCGTCGCTACGGGCTTGGCGTCAATCAGGTCAGAGCGTTCAAGAATATCCCGAGCATACTTGGCCTGTGAGAGAATCAGTCCGTCAGTCGTGGAGGTGACCTCGAGCCCTAGAAAATAACTTAACGAGCCCATGTCTTTGATTGCAAACTCCCGGTGCATGCGAGAGATGAACGCCGAGAGAAAGGAGATGTCGTTCCCGGTGAGAATAATATCGTCGACATACACAAGCAGAAATAGAATAGTAGAACCACGATGAAGAATAAATAAGGACGTATCGGCCTTACTGCAGATGAAACCCGTGGAAAGAAGAAACGAACTTAATCGCTGGAACCAAGCACGAGGGGCTTGGCGAAGACCGTATAAGGCTTTCTTGAGCAAACACACGTGGTTCGGAAACCGAGAATCCACAAATCCAGGCGGCTGAGACATATAAACAGGAACTGAAAGAAGACCATTTAGAAAGGCGTTCTTAACATCGAGCTGATGTAAGGGCCAGCGATGAGTCACTGCAAGAGATAATATGACACGCACAGTAGCTGCCTTTACCACAGGGCTGAAGGTGTGAGAAAAATCAATACCAGGGATTTGAGAGAAACCTTGAGCAACAAGACGTGCTTTGTGACGCTCAATGGATCCATCAGAGCGGAATTTCGTCCGGAAAACCCATTTAGAACCGACAATATTAGAGTCGGGAGGAGGCGGAACAAGCTCCCAAGTATTGTTGCGATGTAACGCATCCATTTCTTCGGTCATAGCAGCTAGCCATAAAGGATTTTTCACAGCGGACTTGAAACCCTTAGGTTCCGATGATGAGAGCAAAGCCGTATGAAGCTGGGTGGAGGCATAATACGCAAGATGGCGAGGCTTAAATATACCGGCACGAGCTCTAGTGATCATATGATGACCCGGAGCAGCAGGAGGTGGCTCCGAAACTGGCTCGGGAACGACCGCAGGTGGCGGACTCGGAGGAGTGGCTAATGGCGGTGCAGGCAAGTCATCATCACAAATAGAACACGCAGGAGGTGGCTTAGAGGCCGTCGACTGTGGTTGAGGGAGAGCCGGCGATGAAATCGAACCAACTGGTTCCAGAAAACCTGAGACATCCAAAGTGGCAGGAGAAATCGAAGAAGAGGATGCGATCAACGGAAAACATGACTCATCAAATCGAGCATGGCGTGTGATGTAGACACGCGAAGTAGCAGGATCAAGGCATCGAAATCCTTTGTGGTGAGAAGAAAAACCTATAAATATACAAGTTAAACTGCGAGGAGAAAATTTGTTAGCACCATAATCTCTCAAACATGGATAAACCCTGCAGCCAAATGGATGAAAATTCTCAAAATTAGGCGGTGTGCCGAATAGAACCTCAAAGGGCGATAAACCTTGAAGAACAGAAGAAGGCAGACGGTTAATAATATAAGTCACAGTCGAGAAGGCATCTACCCACATATGCTGAGGAACATTTGAGTGAAAGAGTAGAGCAAGACCAGTCTCTGTAATATGCCTGTGTTTCCGTTCAGCACGCCCATTTTGTGAAGGTGTATATGGGCAGGACATGATGTGATGAATCCCTTTTGAACGGAAGAAACTGGCGACATTATTGCCTGTAAACTCACCACCACCATCACTTTGAAAAACCTTAATGTGGCGGGAGAACTGATTTTCAACAAGACTCGTGAAAGTCTGTAAAACTGTATAGAAATCCGACTTTCTGAGCAAGGGAAAGAACCAGGTGAACTGACTGAAGTCATCAATGAATATGGCATAATATCGAAAAGAAGCAGTTGACACTACAGGGGCAGGACCCCATAAGTCACAGTGAATAACATCAAGAACATTAGAAGCACGTTTATCATTTAATTTGAACGGCAAACGAGTGCTCTTTGCTTTTTGACATGAAGAACAGATAGTCGGCTTAGGTAAACAAGAAGTAACAGAAATATGACCTTGTTTATTTAATAATGAAATAGAATCAAAGGCAACATGACCAAGGCGACTGTGCCAAAGTTCAAAAGAAGCTCGTAGAGCATTATTCTTCAAAGCAGAAATAAAAGCTGAACTAGTGCGATCTAAAGAGTAAAGGCCACCATTACGACGACCGCTGGCGATTACTTCCTTGGTGTGGCGATTCTGAATTTGAAAGCAGCGATCAGAAAAGAGAACATCAAGTGGAAAATCAGACGTCAGTTTGCTAACTGATAATAAGTTCTTTGTCAAAGAAGGCACCACCAAAACATCCAAGAGATTAACAGAATCAGAAATCCGAGAAAAACCAATACGAGAAATAGGAAGATTAGCACCATTACCGACAACAACCCGATTTGGACCAGAATAGGGCTGAGATGCGTCTAGCTGAGCGACGTCAGGGGTCATATGTGCCGACGCTCCCGTATCAAGATACCAATCAGTGGACGATGGTGAGTCAATCGCACAACTGGAAGAGAATGCCTCGGCGAGATTGGCCGTGGAAGTGCGAGAATAGCGATCTGGACATTTGTCGGCATAGTGACCATCCTTGCGACAAATCTGGCAGTGCGGAGGGCGACGATTTTTGCCGTTACCACCACGGCGCCGTCGGTTGTTTGACTGTTTGTTCCCTGAATTTCCGTTCGAAGAGGTACCCTGATGCTGCGAGTTTCCATAGAAGGCGACCTGAGAAGTAGACTGAGAGTCTAAGGAGTCCTGAAAAATAGCAAAGTTTTCAGCCTTGGATAAAAGATCGCGAAAGGAAGGTAAGGCTGTTAAAGCCATCTGGGCGACGGAGAAGGATGTGAACGCCGGTCCAAGGCCCCGAAGAAACCAATGTGCCTTGTCTGAATCATCGACTGGACGACCGATAGCGGCTAACTGATCACAGAGTGATTTGAAATCCCGACCATATTCTGTGACTGATCGTGTACCACGTTTGATGGATTGAAGTTCGTCCTTCAGACGTAGTTCACGCGTCTTCGATTTATTCGCAAAGGCTGCTTCAAGGGCAGTCCAGACTGCGCGCGAGGTCGTGCATCCCAAGACCTCGGCCATAGCTTCTTCCGTGAGAGTGGAAAGCAGGAGGCACAGGAGACGCTGGTCTTGTGCAACCCAAGTAGCATATGCTGGATTTGGCTGGGGAGCACGGGTGGGCGACGCAAGAGCCGCGAGCGGAGGTGGTAAAGATCCGTCAACAAACTTCATCAAATCCTGTGACGTTAGGAGAGGCTGAAGTTGAGATCGCCATAATAGAAAATTTGACGACGATAATTTGATGGTGACCATGTGAATAAGGGTAGACAAAGGAAGAGGATCGGTGGCCATGATGCACAGCGAACGGCGCACGAGAAGAGAGGGTGTGCGAGCGTGAGGCGTGGGCGAGGAAGCCGCGTGCGCGTGAGGCTGCGCGCGGAAGAGGTCGTGCGAGCGTGAGGCTTCGCACGAGAGGGGGCGGGTCAGTGCTCGAGCGAGCGTGAGGGCTGCGAGCGAAGGAGGGCTGCGAGCGTGCGTGATGCCGCGAGCGGGGGTGGCTGCGAGCGAGCGTTATGCCGCGAGCGAGGGAGTGGCTGCGAGCGGGCGTAAGGCCGCGAGCTTGAGGGAGGGGAGGGAGGATCGTGTTTAGGCTGATACCATGATAGGGTTTTCCGCAAACGTAAAAGTATTATTAACTTGTTTAAATAGAAGAACAAGAATACAAGATATGCATGAAAACTAAACCTAGATATGAATGTGAATATATCTAGAAGGTACAAAATCTAATTTAATCTATTAAGCTCCTGGAAATGAGAAAAGGACATCAAAAACAGAAAGGGGCAGCGATTTGTTAGGGTTTTCAAAGGAGAGTTTAGAAAGAGACGAGTTCGTCCTTTGAAACAAACCGTCCTCCTCTCCTCTGCCAGTTTTCCTTTTACCTCTCGTCTGAAATTGCTGCAGAGATATACCAGTTTTATTTTTGAAATAAATGTGTATAAACAATGGGCCTCATTTTTATTTTTGCGTCCAAATAAAATGAAATAATTTGGTGGGATAAGATGAATTAAACCTTGCTGGGCTAGAAACAGGTGTTGTAGCCCTCTTCAATTAATTGAGATGTAAGTGGGCTCTGTTGGCAATGATGTTGGCTGCCTCAATTAATAGATTGTTGGGTTTGCTTCTTGGTCCAGTCTGCTACAAAGTGAAAATGGGCTGCAACAAAGTCAAAAGGAAAAAAGGAGACGGGCCATGAATAATAAAAAGGACAGAAGATGAATGTTTTCTTCTTGCATTCGGATTGAGGCTGCGACAAATTAAGTGAAAAATATGTGTACCTGTAGTTCGAAGTTCTAGGCCACATATAAATTTTGAAAGGGAGATAAAAGGATTTGATTTCCTTTTAAAGATGTCAGCTAAAACCAAATCGAAATGAGCGATTCAAATCAAATTCATGAACTCCGTATAAATTATCTAACAAATTCAAATCAAATTCAAGAACTCCTTGATACGAGTATAAACTATCTACAAAACGAATTCAAGAACTCCTTGATACGAGTATAAACTATCGAGGTGATTGAGACTCGTCCTCTCACAATCATTCAAGAACAAGTCTCAAGGGGGCAATTTGTAGACACACAAAAATTCACGACCAATTAAAACGTGCCACATGGATTTAAAATATTAAATACCAATTTATTTATATTTTAGGGATTTATTTAAATAGAATTCCTAAATTAAATAAATAAAAAGAGATATTTAATATATAAAAATAATTGTCCAATAAAAAGCCAACACATGTCAAGCTCACCAAACATGAGAAGCGTGTGATCACAACTCAATGGACGAATGAGATCGCGCCACCTAAGCTTTAGATTCTCATGTTTTGACTATAAATACAAGGCATAAATTGAAGAAAAATCATAAGTGAAGTGAAGTGAAGAAGGCAAAATTGAAGAGCTCAAGACTTGAAGGAAGAATTCTCTCCAAGATTCAAGGCATTCCTTTGAAGATTTGAAGGCGTTCTTCGTCATCTTCAACGCGTTCTTCGTCAAAAGTCAAGAAATTTCTACGTTTGATTCGGAATCAAGGCTCATAGTCCCCGAAGAAACGTTAGCAACCTTCAAAAGTGTTGAAGAAAAGGATCAAAGACTAAAATCAAGAAGAACAGGAAGATCAAGCTTCAAGAACACGAAGAGCAAGATCGTAGTTCTTCAAGTAATCATCCAAACATAACGTTTAATCCAAAAACAAGGTGAAAACCCTTTGGATTAACGTTATAAAACTTCAAGATCAAGTTGAAGAGGATCGACGGAGCCAAATTCTGTTGAAGACCTCGAAGAACACTCAAACATCAAGTTCGAAGAGAAGAATCAAAGGAAGAATAGAGATAGAATCCACAAAATGTATTTTGATTCAAATTGAAATTGGGTTGTATCCAAATTTCGTGTTTATTTGATTGAATACGATTTTCGCGATTACAGTCTCATTCAGAGCCATGCAACAAGACCATGGATGCTTCAAACATTGTCGACCTCTATTTCAAAAGGTTGTAAAGCTACATGGCATTCCAAAGATAATAATGTTTCATCGTGTTCCAAAATTTATTAGTCACTTTTGGCGAACACTTTGGGGGAAATTAGGAAGTACTCTTCAATTCAGTTCCTCGCGCCATCCTCAAATTGATGGTCAGACTAAAGTTGTAAATCGATGTTTGGGAAATATTTTGGGGTGATAAACATCACAAACAATCTATATTTAATGAAGGGGACTTGATCTAGATCCATCTTCGTAAGGAAAACGTGAAGATGGTTCTTTGGGATAATGTTTACAAAATTGAGCTCCAAGGAAATTATGGCTTTTCTGCGACATTCAATGACGTTGATTATCTCCTTATCATGGTAAGCAGGATAACACAAACTCAGGGTCGAGTAGCGGAAGCAAATGATGCAAATTTTCAGCATGTAACCAATGAAAGGTCATTTTGAGTTTTTTTAGAAAGTCTTTCATATAATTAATTTTAAATTTATGAATATGTATTCCCGACTAAACAGTGTTGGCACTTCCTAAATTCTTTCAATGGAGTTGACCATGCTGTATTTTGGAGTATGCAGATTCTGTAAATTCTCACGATGCAGGTGCACCTGGGCTTGTCTGGAGAAAACTATGCTGTGTGCAGGAACATTCTCACTCAAAATGCTAATTTTCCAGTGTGAGAATTGCAAAGAAATATTGATTATATATCTCGAGCCCACCGAAAATGAACGCATAAGTTCCAGCAGAATGACAATGAAACAAGTGTGTATAAACTGCTTTAGCTTAGCACTTCGGAAAATCGAGATTATTTTACGAAAGAAAACATAACAAATTGTAATGCTATGAGACAAGGCAAAAATACTCTGAATCACACTTGTATACAATATTTGTTGGGAAAAAAAAAAAAAAAGATAAAGTAAAGTGCTTGCTTATCCATAAATATCTATGCCGCCTTCCTCTATATAGTATAGTAGCACTACTCGATGCATGTTGTAGTTGGAAATGAAGCTTGTAACGTATATATAAGTTATATTACCCATCCTCCCAGTCATTTTCATCCTCATCGTCTTGAGTTGCTTCCGCTTCTGCTTCCACGTTCAAGTCATGAACTTTAAAACTACCTGAAAAGGCTATGCCAAAATTAGTTATAAAAGAAACCATCAATCCAATTGCCAACTTCAGTCACTTGGCCATCCCAAACTTGAACCAACTGCTTTTGGGTGGGCCCATTCAGGTTCAACATATAATTGAACCGTTGAATCGTAAAAAATTTTGAAAAATGGTTCAAACATCGGTTCCGGTTCCGGTTCCAACCATAAAACTGGTGGCAAATTTTGAAAATTTGAACTTTTAAACTGGCCAATCAGAGCGCACCACATCACCCCGAACCAGAACTGGCGGTTCGATCAAAAAATTTTAAGCAAACTAGAACCGTCCGAACCAAAATCAGAACCGCTACAGTAACGGGCCGGTTAAGGTTCCAATTTTTTGGAACTAGAACCGTGGCCACCTCTACTTGTATCTACCAAACATATTCTACTTTCTAAATGCTGTCATAATTACTCGGAAGAATTTTTGGTTCTACTTTATCCAATAATGCTTACAAGACCAAATGTGTTGTAGTTTAACGGTACCCCTCACCCCAACACCCCAAATAGATGATAGACCCCTCCCTGCCCCACTTTGATATTGTAACTCAATTCCAAGAAAAATAATGACACTTAGAAAACGAAATATCTCTCACCCCTAAGTGGGTAAGAGACTCAACATCGAATCCCTTCAACACCAATTCAATATTGTAACACAATTTCAAAAAATAAAAAAGTAATAAAAGATAATGCTTGGAGGAAAATATTATTTGTTTTACCTGTAGACGGCCCCTCCTCCCATTCATTATCATCTCCTCCAAAAACATCTTCATGTTTCGACTTCATGCCGACTTGGCGCTCACTGGTGACACTATTACGTGATTCTGCTTCTTTCTTGATTCTTTCTTCTTTCTCACGCTGGAGTTGAAGCGCAGTATAATAAGCTTTGGCGTATTCCTCCTGAACAAAAACACAAAAGACAAAGTAAAACAAAAGGGAGTTGAAAAAAGTAGTACAATTCATCACCAAAATTAAGATCACTAAACCTCCGATATATATATATATATATATATATATGAAAGTCCTCAGGGAAAGCACACAAATATGCTTTAAAATAACCTGTATTTTCTTTGTGTCTTCATCTATAACTGGGGACTTCTTGTCATCCAAAGTCTCCACAGCTATTGATTTACCACCCATCTTCACCTCTTGACTGGTCTCTCCACGCTGTTCTTTTGTAAGATTCATTCCTTGCTTGATCATCCATGGAGGCAAAACCTTCATAGGTGCACTCGTGTTGACAGATTTAACATCACCTTTGTCATCGGTACCAGAGAATGCAACTTCAACCTGCAAATCGAGTGTTAAGGTCTCACATAATCAACAATTCCCTTAATGAGTAAGAGTAGAGTGGTAGGATGCAAACCATTGTAGCCATACATTTCAGATTAATTATTTGAAAACCTTAACAAAATCAACAATTCCCTTAATGAGTAAGAATAAAGTGGTAGAATGTAAACCATTGCGGGCACAGATTTCAGATTTATTATTTGAGATTGAGTCGCTATATCCTCAGCATTGATTCTCTTACTCATTCAGCTAATATCCGCTTAGGTTAAAATCCAAATCACCAAGAATATAATTATTGCAGCAGCAATTCTCACATGAGAATACAAATTGTTAAGGTTATGCCGTGTAAACCATGCAGAAAGATGAGCCTATAAAGATTTAGAATAGATCAATATATTCAATGCAAGGTTAAGTAATCATGCAAATGACATATGAACACAAAGAAGAAGATGTGCCAACACTTCTATTTCTCTTCCAGTGATCATACTTTCTGGCTGCTAATCAATGTGCAATCAATCTCCTAAGCCACCTAAAATGCAGAACGAAAGAAAGTAAACTGAAAGAAGGCTTTGAGAAAGTGACCGTAGTCTCCCCAACATAAGGCATTGGAGTTCCAAGACCATGCACAGATATAGAAGGGCCGTTGAAATTATCCCCATTTGCAGCTTGGTCAGCAGCTTTACGAAGTAACCAAGCCTGAAGACCTTCAAATTCTGGTGCAGGCAAATCCTTAACTCTCCCAAGTTGATCTATCAGTGGTTTCAGTTGAACCTGTACCACTCCAAACTTTCACAATTTGGTAACAAGAAAAATCGGGGGAGGGGGAAGCCAAACAATAGAATTTAATCATTAAAGAGAAAATCAATAGTTTTAATGTATTAAAACGCAAAAAAAAAATTAAATAAATAAATAAATAAAATTAAGAGATCTAAAATTGGAAGGGTAAAATCAACACTCAACCTATCTTATGAGGATATAACTCCCATTCAGATAGTAAATCCTTCGAAGTACTTGATCGACAAATTGACCTGGTGGTTATTGTTTTCTTTTTTCCTTAAATTCAGTTTTCTGATAAGTAATGTGTGCAACAAAAGCAATCACATATCATATAGTACAAAAGGATGAGGGTTGAGTAGTATGAGGTCAATCAATAAATGAAGTGAAAAAAAAAACCTCCAACTTTGCAAGCATGTCCTTTAATTTATCATGGCGACGTCTGCTAGCATTGTCCTCTCCATCTCCCAATTCTTGAGCAGCTAGCTTGTCACACTCAGCCACAAGGATACCATTGCAGCTTTCACAGTGGAAGTACTCATCATATGGAGAGATCAACCGTAGTGCATCAAGGGCAGTATATCTGGAGTTCAAGAAAATAAACTAATATAATTCCTGAGGATTCAAGAAACTACAGCAAGAGATAAAACCAATACCTTCTATTGCAGTTTGGGCATATGTATTCCTGAACTGTGTTTCTGCTCTCCAGTTCATCCTTGAGCTTCTTCTTCATGCGATGTAATCTGTATCTGACAACATCATATATCTGCAAGTGAATAAAAGTGAAAAGTTAATTAAAATGCATGAAATCAAATCAACAACATCCAGTTATTACATCAAGTGATGTCACAATAAATATAAAATGTACTAAACAACAACATCCAGCTATGGTGTCTGCATGTAGTAATCATTATCAGTGAACCAAAATTGTGTTCTAGAAGCAAAGATATGGGAGTTGCCTGAGAATAGTCTAAACGACAATATGATTGGGTGTGCACTTTTTGTTTCTCATCGCCTTCTCTTCCATTTCTTTGACCATCCATTGTCACTGCGGCATTGTACATCTTTGCACTTTTGGCGCTCTGAAGATGATAAATAATATCAATGAGGCAGCAATTGATGCCCAACGCTAACTAGTGAGCAAGTAAGACAAAAAAACAGGCAAATCACATCACCATTCACTGAAATGGATAATCATATGTATTGCCCGTCCCAGAAAGCATAAAAAATCAGTCCAATTACAAAATCAACAATGATCATTACAACTTGAGTAAACGAGAGTTTAAGCAAGTAGACTCAACCACAAATTTAGTTCGTGTTGAACTCACGTTATGTATAGGGTTTAGGGGAATGCTGCCAAGCTAAACTAAACTGCTGGACTTCCATCTATGAATTAATTTTAGTATAAGATACATATTTATCATACAGGTTTTTCTATTTTATGTCAACAGGTATAGTATCACATTTACGTACTTATGGTCCACTGGAAAAGCATTTATCTGGAATGAGCATCTTGGAAATCTTACATAGAAGCAATTAATTTAACTCAACAATCAGAGATGTAACAAACAAATTGCTATAAGATAACAGTAAATGTATGAGTCAAAGAACAGGCTATAATGTAAAACCAGCAGAATGAACCTCCTTGCGGTGGTCACGGCTGACCAGCTTTTCTTCTTCAAAGAACCTCAGAGTCCGGCGAAGTTGCTTTGTGTGAAGTTTCAAGTCCCTAGCCAAATCTTCTTCTTTAATCCACTGCTGTCTAGAATCAAATATATTGAATTATGGACATTGTTGTAAATTGCTTATCCAATGAGAACCATAACTTGGCATGTAATGAAACAGAACGTTCTCATATATACATGAAACATTTCGGTAAAACAAGTAGAGATTTTCTATAAAGAGTGGTTATTCAAGATTATTCAAGAGAAACTTGCCCATTCCATCTTTCATATTATAACATGGATAGAATCATTATCTTCAGTTTTTTCTCATTTAATAGCATCCCAGTCCCAGCACATTCAAGACATGGAATTAGGAATTTCTTGCAACACAGTGATCACCTGGGACGATGCACCAAGCATGTATTGTTCACTCCATGAAATTATGTATTGGAAACTCCCTAATTCTCGGCAGAGAACTAAGAATCGGCAACAAATTACCTAGTAAGAGCATCAAGAATGACCACAGCAATCCCCCTGTTATCACTTCTCCCAGCCTTCTGTTGGTTTTCACCTTTCGTTGTAATATCATCATAGAACGCTCGCGCCGTAAGTTTCACCAGGCTATTTACAATAGATTGAACAAATGCTAATCAGCAACATTAAAGAAACCAAATACTCAATCATAGAGTGCAGGTCACTGCATTACCGATTGAATGGGTCGATGCTAGCCATCTAAGAATGTGACTACAATCCGAAATCTGTTATCCTACTAAGACACCCACTGCAACACTTCTGTGAAATGCAGCAAACTGCAAAAGGTCGCCTACACCACACAAATTCAAATTGCATCCATCCAAAAAGCGAGTTTTTCTTATTCCAAATCCTCAAACCAACTTAGTTTGACAAAGCTAGCTGGTTTCAGAGTTCTTCTTCAATTGAGTGGCACTCCAATTTCAGATCTAACATGGTGATGTGATTCTGTTCGATTATATTAATGAATCTTACAGTTTCCGAATACGCACTAAATCTTCGAAATGAAAATTTATGAATTGCGAAGAAAAGCTTAGACGAAAAAAATGGGTTACCAGCGAATTAAGGGATTTGAATTTGGTGGAATGAGATTTTTTTGATGTTGTGATCCGCAATCAATCACCCATGGAGATTTGAGAGCACAATGGTGAATCCGGAAAACAAAATTAGGTATAATTGTGTTTTTATAGTCACACACTAACGGAGGTTAACTCCGTTTTGCAAAACTTTTCTTTTAAAAAAATAAAATTAAATTGTTTATGGATGCCTCCCCCAGAATTTATTCAGCAGTCAAAAAATTAAAAAGTATTAATGACAAATGATAGTCATCTACTATTGAAGCTAATATTTAATTACCTAATGTTGTCACATTTCATTTGGAGAGTCAAATGAGAGGTAGGAATATGAATCGGGTAAGCCATGTCTAGTTGTGAATTATTTCGTGTGGGTTTAATTGAGCTGAATTTTTAAGTAAGAAATTTTAACTATAACCATAACCTTAACCCATCGAGTATTAAGCTAGTATGTCATGCTGACGAATTTACTATTATTTTTTATTTATAATATTTTTAATACATTTTCATATTATCAAATATTTTCTCAAATAATCTTTAAAATAATAAAATATGTACAAAATATTTATTTTATTTTTAAAAAACCTAAAATACTAAAATACTTTATATATTTATAAATTTAAATATTAAGAATATATTATTTTATTATTTATCAATATTTATATATATTTAAACTTTATGATTAAATAATTTTTAAGGATCTAATTATATATTATAAAGCATCTAGATTATATACTTTAAAACTTGATGGTCCCGGTTTTTCAGAGTAGTTTAGTTTGCACAGCGAAAATAATTATTTATGGTAAGCTTGCACTTATTCAAATTTATGGTGAAGTGTCAGTTTGGTTTGTCAAATCTTAGTTTGGGTACTTAAGTCCAAATATGCTAATGTTAGTTTTCAGTATATACTTCAACACTTGAGTGTTGGGTTTCAAATATAAATAAGCTGATAAAGACTGAAAGCAAGAATTAATAAAACAAGGATTATAGTGGTTCGAACTCTAAAATTACAAATAACAGCGACCACATTTATTGTGGTCGCCTGCCACATCAGCATTTTTTAAATAAAAAATTCAAAAAATTGTATCTTTCCTCTTTATCCAAGGAACCACAACAACCTTTTGAGGTTGGCGGGCCCCACCTTCAATTTATTTAATTTTTTATTTATTATCTTATGAGTGGTTGACATTTGTCATGTTTTTATAGGTGTATTAATTTTGTTTAAATATAACAATGAAATTAATATATCTTTTATATAATATAATAAAAATAAATAAATATTATACCAAAATTCATAATTTTTTATTCTCTACGCATAATTAAATAGGATAAATTTTTGCTTAGGAAACCAATCATTAATTTAACTTGCTTATAATTTATATTATTTCTATTTTTAAAATTAACTATAAATTTATTATTTGAATAGTGTTTTGTAGTTAGATTAGCGTAGAAAGAAACTCAAATTTTCATTTAAATAATTTAAAATGGGTTAATTTCTTAAAAGATTAGTAAACTATGTTAATGTAATGTTATTTCCCAATAGGTATATTTTCTTATAATCTATGTTAAATTAATTGTTTTATTTTTATAAAAAATTTAAATAAATTTCAAGAAAATAATTTTATATTTTGTGTGTGGTTGGGTGGTTGAGTGGTCATGGATAAACTTGACAAAATATTGTGGTTGGGTTGGAGTGATGTGGATGTGAAAGAAACTAATAAAATATAATAAAGGTTGGGTGGTTGGGTGGTTGGACCGGTTGCTGATAAACTTAGTCTAAAGGCCCTACGTCCACTCTTCTGACTTGAAGTCTGGAAATCCACTAAGTGAATGAGTACAAGTGCTCCTATGATCTATTGTTTGTCGATGAATGCCTTGTCCACCAATCCACAAGCGCACTATTCTGGTCCTTTGCACTTTCTTCTCTTGACAGCTCCTCGGAGGGTGGACACATCACGCAGCCTCCTCGTCGTCGGAATGGGGTGTTTATAGTTTCCTCGAAACTATCAGCTTGGCGGCAGATCGCCCGTAAGACTCAAAGAACTAGACGTACTTGATTGTTGTAATCTTTCTTGGAGAGAAAGATTACCAAAGAGATTACTCAGAACTTAGAAATTCTGAATCTAGTGTTCACTAGAGTGACACACGGAAAAGCTTGAGAGCCTCGAATGGTCGTGAGTTCGATAGAGTTTCTGATGGAATTATATACTAAAAGCATTATGATTGGTACATTATGTACAAAGGCTTATTGGTTAATATACTGGGAATCATGAATGTTGTATGATCATCTCCTGTCTGAATTAACAAACATGTTTCGCAAATGCTCTTATCCTCTTATCTCGTCGATAGGGTGATCATACGCTGTGTAGTAGATCACGGAAGATTGTATGGATTGCCTAACCTAGCGAGATATAAATAATTAATTATCACAGTTGAGACAGTCTCAGGATAGACTGTCAGTATAGGCTGCAGCATACACGGTAATAAGCAGCTTATATTGGTTGCTAGGTATGCTGGTGCGTGCGGTACGCATTGATAGGACCTACGTTAAGATCGATTCCTTTATCTAACACCAAAGGAATCTTGATCTTGGTGGCTTGATGGAATCCTAAACCTAGATGAAGGTACAAAAGTATACACAAATTTGTATGTCACTTTGAGATGTAGCGAAAGGTTCTAGTTGAGCTTGTATATATGTATCTTGGGTGGTAGCAGTTTTTGTATGACTATATGTAACTGAAAATAGGTAACCGCATCCAGTATAGGATGGTGACATTCCCTGAGCAGCTCAAAAGGTTCAGTATGCTAAAGTACTGCAGGTTGATTAAGTTCAAGCATAAGTGAAAAAAGGATGAGTGGATTGACTCAAGAATAAAATATATTAATTAATTTAATGGCTTATCAAAGCTTAAATTAATTAATGAATATCTTTAACATTAAATGTGGGGATATACCGAGCCTATGCAACCCGTTCCTCATAACGTGGTAGCACATAAGTAGGACAATATTGATTCTATGGTGGTATGAATCAATATTAATTAATTAATTATATTCTGGGTTGAATATAGGAATGAATTAATTGATTTGCATTCTGGTTCCTGGTCTGGCCCATGAAAGCTCAAGCCCATCTGAGATCAGAATTCTCCTATAAATACCCCTCAGGTTCTCAGATCACAATACACCACAAAATAATAAGTTGCTAAGCAGTAAACCATTAATTGGGAGCAGCTATAGGCGACTAGAGATCTGAGAACGAGGAGAAAATTCTGCTTCTCGATAGGCATGAAATCCGGAGGGAATCTTCACTAGATTTTTGGATCGGAGTTGGAAATCAGATCTAGAGGATCTTTTTCTTCTTCTCTCTCCTTATTTTCGAAATTAATCTATTTAATTTCAAAGATTTAATTCCTTCATCTTGTAGGGTTAAATCTTGTTACGCAAGAAAGAGGATCGAGGATCAAATCTCTGTGCATCGAGTTCTTCAGTTTTTACAATCCAGGTATTCGGCATAAACCTTATTATGCATTTCAATAGGAGCATGCTAGGATTAATTATAGGCATAGTAATTTATTTTGATATCCAATTTTCAACCTGGGCTTATATGGATTAAATGATTCAATTCACAACAACGAAATTCCTTCAATTGGTATCAGAACCAGGTTGAATTAGTTAGCTATGTCGGAAAAATAATATTGCCTATGATTATGCATGATTATTATTAGTGAATTTCTATGAATGAATGGTTTTTGGATTGTATGGTTTTTGTTCCTCGTGGTTCTCGGGTTAATCCGCCGTTTTATAAGGATTCATTTTTTTAACCTACAAGATAAATCTGTGGTTAGATTTAATTTTCAAATTGTAGTAGGATGCTATTCCATGTAATTTTCAATTTTAAATTCAATTTGTAAAATAAATAAGACGAAGAACATGAGGAATGAAGGAATCACATGCGACGCACGCAACACGCGGTGGTGCACAATAGTGCCAGCATGGTAAGGGGCCGTGCATGACGGTTGCGAAACCGCGAGGGCAGGAGCACGGAGGTGCAGGGGGCGGGTGGCCAAGGTGGACGGCGCAGACACAGCGGAACCCTAGTTTTTGCCACAAGCTACGCACGCGATCAAGACAACAATCGCGCTTCCCACGGTCCGCCAGCCGGCATGCAGACCACCAAGAAACGACGTGGGGATGGCTGCAAGTAGCGGGATAGCTGCACGGCGATCGGAAGGGCACGGGGTGCACACGGCATGGCGGAACCCTAGGTTCCACGTGCGCGTGCGGCGCCTCCATTTCTCTTTGCGCGTGCAAACAATGCTGCTCTCTCCCTCCTCGGATGGCATCAACGGTAGTGGCTGGGCTTAGGAAGGATATGACGGCGACACGGGGGTGGCCGACGGTGGCAAGCAACGCGGTCGCGTGCCCGCGGCCTGCGCGCACACCATAACGCCTCTTGCGCATTTCTCTGGCAAGCAGAAGTGGTGACGACGATGGGCAATGCTAGAGTAGGTTGGGGCGGCGGCTGAAGCGAAGGACGACGGTGGTGGAGGTCGGAGTCGCGGGCTGCAGGTGCGCGAGCCATTGGCGTGCTTGTTGTGCGATTCCGGCGAGCTCCTTGCGGCGACGGTGGTTCGCCAGTGGTGGTCTGTCGGGCCGTGTACATGTGGGCTTTGGGTTCGCAGTGTGTGCACGGGCCCTATTGTCCTATTTTCTGATTAATCGAATCTTGGAGGCCTAATTTTTTTCAGAAAATAAGTAGAGGGAGCCTAGTCAAAGATCTATATATTAAATCTAAAATGTAATACATAGGATTTAATTTATATTTTGTATCATGGGGCCACAAGGAAATGTTTTATTTTTTTATTATATGTTCTCGCATGACATATGTGTTTTAATTAATTGCGCAACATCTAAGCATGTTGTAGATAATAGGAGCACGTTTCAGGATTTTATTTAAAACTTTAAAGCATACTTATGTGATTTATTTTATGTAATTAAATTATGACTATAAATTTGGGGTTCACGATTTTCATGATAGAAATTTAGCAATGTTACAATTTATGGCTACATAAAATAATTTGTGCAATTGAACCTTATAAATTTAAAAATTACTATGTTGTTTATTTAAGACCTCCACAAAGTGATCTCTTATTAGAAGTGGATAATCTAATAAGTAAATGTCTACATGTGTAGCTTACTTATTTTATTATTCATAAATCTAATAGATGAGATTTCTTAAAACAAACATTTAATTCATGTGAGAAGTGGGAGCTCATGCATAAACGTCTACATGTGTAGCTTGCGTAATTGACCTCTCACAAGTTCTCTAGGATTGAATTAAATGAAGACAACCTTATTACAAAAAGATCATGTGTCATGGACCTGGTGTGTGTATGACAAATTGATATTTATATGGAAAGGTTGGCCTTGTGGTATGCTTGCTTAGATAGTGTCCAGAGTATAACTTATTTGTGATATCCCTACTCAGTAGAATAATATGGTCTTAGTTAGTCTCCAATTATTCATTCCATTTGTCTAAGGAACCTGACATGGATTGGAATTAAAGAACTGAAATTGAAAGATGCAATAGTTTGCGATTATGTTTAAATTTTTGCTTTAATTTATTGTTTTCAGACATGTTTATTGCTCACGTTGTAAACCTCTGAACACTGAAGCCATTAATTAGTCCAAACTTTCCTGGGTGGAGATACTGCTTCGAGTATATTCTCTCTTCTGAGAATCATGCCTACATACTTTCCATGAATCCACTAGTTCCTCGGTCTATGAAGGCTTCTGTTTCTGAGCAACAATTCTATGATAGATGGAAAGTTTCTGATGATTTTGCTTACTTCTTCATCATAAACAGTCTGTCTAGAGAATTGAAACTCAAGTATAGGAGGTTCCATAGTACTGTTGAGATCTTGAGGGATATTGTGAGAGTATATGGGAAGGTGAAACGAACTATCAGTTATAATCTTGTGAAGGACCTTGTTTGCAAGAAGATGACTGAGGGCAGTTCGCTAATTCTGCATTTCATGACTATGATGAAGATCATGAGAAAGTATAGGATGAGATGTGGACAAATTAATGCTCGTGCAGAGATTAACATTGTCATGGACTCTCTTTCTGAATCTTTTGATGATTTCATCAAATTTCTTGCTAGTAAGCATGAGTTTTCTCTCAATAAGTTACTTAGGGCACTGCTACGAGAACAGTCTAACATCATGGCATTGGAATTAGCTCCAACTTTGTCAGCTTTTGACAAGGCAATTGTTGAGGCTAAGGACATGCTTAAGAAGTTAGAAGAGGATGAGAGGACAGAACTCATCACCAGGCCACACAAGCGCAAGCAAAGTGGAAGAGTAAATTGTCTAGTGCCTAGCACAGAAGGACAAGGTACGTCATGTGCATTTATAACGGAAACATGTTTAGCATCAGTTTCTACCTATTCATGGGTAGTGGATACTGGAGCTACCGATAATGTTTGTTATACTTTGCAGAGGTTTGTGCTGACAAGGCAGCTGATGCATGACGAGATTACCATCTCAATGGGCAGCGGAGAGCGAGTCTCAGCAGTAGCCATTGGAGATTTACTTTATGCTTTGACTACAATGTTTTGATTTTAAGAGATGTTTTATGTGTGCCGGTGTTTTGGCAGAACTTAATTTCAGTTTCCAAGTTATTTAATGATGGATTTTCAGTTATTTTTGATAGTGGTGTTTCTATCATTGGTAATAACGATGTGATCTGTCATGGAAAACTGATTGACTCTTTCTATATCATTAATTGTATACATAAATCTTTCGTGAATGTTGCATTAAACTTATCCAATAATAATAATCATTAAAGAGAAAGTTTTCTTCCAAGGAGGATCAAACATATCTCTGCCACTTGAGACTAGGTCACATCAGTCTAAAGAGGATCAAAAGACTGGCGAATGATGGTATCTTGGATTCATTCCAAGTGGTACCTCATCAAGTCTGTGAATTCTGTATAGAAGGAAAGATGACGACCAGGCCTTTTAAGGCAAGTCACTCTCGAGCAGATGATGTGTTAGAACTTATCCACTCTAACTTATGTGGAACAATGTCCACGCAAGCTCGTGGAGGTTATGAGTACTTCGTCACATTTATTAATGATTACTCAAGGTTTGGATATGTCTATTTGCTTCACTACAAGTCTGAATGTTTTGAGAGATTTAAAGAGTTCAAGATAAAAGTAGAAAAGAAGCTAGGCAAGACTATCGAAACACTACGATCGGATCATGGTGGCGAATACCTCAGTAACGATTTCTTGCAGTATCTGTCAGAAAATGGGATTACATCCTAGTGGATTGCACTAGGAACCCCTCAACAAAATGGTGTAGCAGAAAGAAGAAATAGGACTCTTTTGGAAATGGTTAGGTCTATGATGAGTTATGCAAGCTTGCCGATTTTGCTTCGGGGATATGCATTAGAAACAACTGCATATTTCCTTCACCTGGTACCTTCTAAATCAGTTTAAAAAATGTCTCTAGAACTTTGGTACGGGTGAAAGCCCAATTTGACCAGAATGAGGGTTTGGGGTTGTCCAGCATATGTGCTGACAAAAGAACCCGATAAGTTAGAAAGTAGGTGTAAGCTGATGTTCTTTGTAGGATATCCCAGGAAAATAAAAGGTGGTTACTTCTATTATCCTGAGAATCAGAATGTCATTGTCAGTACCAATGCGAGATTCTTAGAGGACGAATATGTAAGAAACCACAGATCCAAGAGTGAAATTATTCTCCACGAGCTTGGAGGTAATGAAACGATTCCATCAAGAAAGCCCAATGTATTAGTAGATTCACCTATGACCACTGAGGGACTACCAACACTGCCATCAATGCAAGGCATGGGACCACAGAGTACTGTGCAAACTACTGACACGACTCAGATGCCTCGTCGCAGTAGGAGGGTTGTTTGGCAACTAAAAAGGTACATGTTTGTGGGAGATTCTTCTGACTTGATCCCGAAAAATGGACTGGATGATATCGACCCATGGACATACGACGAGGCGGTATCTGATAAGGATGCAGACAAATGGCATGTCGCCATGGATTCAGAGAAAAAATCCATAATGGCTATGGATGTATACCAGAAAACTAAGCTGTCAGATGACTTTAGAGTCATAGGCCGCAAGTGGGTATACAAGAGAAAGAAAGGAGAAAATGGAGAAATAATAACTTATAAAGCCAGGCTGGTGGCGAAGGTTTATGGTCAGAAAGAAGGCATAGACTATGATGAGACCTTCTCATGGTAGCCATGCTTAAGTCCATTTGGATACTCCTAGCCATAGCAGCACATATGGACCTAGAAATCTGGCAAATAGATGTGAGACGATTGATGATAAAGGTAGTTGTCTCAAAATCATTCCACCGGAACATAAGAGGTAGTTGAGCATGAGCAAGTAGAGATAGGCCCATGCCAACTATATGACGGTGTTTTCATTCTGCTGTGCCATTTTGAGGATGAATATAATGACAAAAGTTGTGAAGCTAAACACCATTAGACTTAGAGTTGTCAAGTGGGCTGGGCCGACCCAGCCCAGCACGGCCCAGCACGGCTGAGGCCCAGCCCAGGAACGACCCACGATTCAAATGGGTTTGGCGGGCCGGGCTTAAGTGATTCGATGGGCTCATATTGGTCTTTTTTTGAAGTCCAGGCCCGGCCCAGGCCCAGGCCCATCTGAGCACGGGACCAGCCCGGCCCAGGCCCAGGTCCAAGCCCAGACCAGCCCAGGCCCAGGACCGGCCCATCTCAGGCCCGATTGTGGCCCATCTCATACCCATCTCAAATATTTCTTAGTTTTTATTATTTTAAACTAGTTATTTTGATTCTTTTTATTAATTTAGCTACAAAATAAATAATTTTAAGTGTTTATAATTAAATCTAACCTAAATAAATTAAGTTTTTTTAAAGAAAAATTAGAAATGTTCTTTAAAAATAATTTAAAAATGTGTAAAAAAATAAAAATTATAATTCATTTTAAACTCATTTCTGGCCCACCTGAGGTCCACTTCAAGCCCACCAAAGACCCAGCCCAGGCCCAGTTCAGGCCCAGCCCAGGCCCGGTTCAGGCCCACTCCATTGTGGTCCTGGGTTGTGCTGGGCCAAGAGAAATACAAAATGGCCCGGCCCGGCACGGCACGGCCCATCTCAACAGTGGTCCCGGGTCGTGCCGGGCCACTTAATTGGTGGGCTTACCCGGGCCGGCCCAGTTGACAACTATAATTAGACTTAAAGAATGACATTAATGGTTTGTACTCCGGCCCACAGTCCGATTAAAAGACTTTTATTGAATATCAAACTGAGATTTGACATAGGTGAAGAATTGAATACAAGTGTTAGGTACTTCAGACTTTACACGCAAAGGAAAAATCCATGTGTATCTAGTTAAGTCATCACTAGATACAAGTATAGAAAACCCTCACTAGATGGTGTTGCTGCAGGACCCCAGACATCACTATGAATCAACAAAAAGGTTTACATGTATGAGCAGGCCTAGTAGAGAATATAGATTGGTGAAGTTTACCTAAGCAGCATGAATTACAAAAATGAAGATCTGACGACTTGAAAACTAAATTCTCCAATTTTAGTACAGACGTGAGAGTATTTGAGCAGGTGTGACTTAAATATAATGACATACCATTGCGGTGGTGGATGATTCAGTAGATGTGTGATGACAGGTTGTGGACGATTTAGGAAGATGGCGTAGATCTAGTTGGTATAGTCCATCTCTCAGTTGACCTTGGAGCAATATCTGGTTTGTCTGTTTGTCCTTGATTGAGCAATAGGCATGATGAAATTCAAACACACCGTTATTATCTTAGGTAAATTTGGAAATTCTAATGAGATTTTTTTATCATATTAGGAACATATAGAATGTGGTTTAAGAGCAAATGATGGTTATGTTTAGAGCTAGGAAGAATGGTCTTACCAACATGTGTAATTGGAAGAGAAGCACCATTCCCCACAGTGACAAAATCCAATCCAGCATACCCATCTTTCACCTGGATTTTGTTTAGATTTGCTGCAACATGCGAGGTAGCACCACTATCAATAAACCAATCAGTCGACTGCTCATCCTGCACCACAGATGAAGTAGTAAGAGCTTGATGAGAAGGATCCTGATTAGAAACAGGTCTAAGGAAATATGAATCGAATCTACAGTAGCACTTGTGTTGGTCCCAAAATCAGAGTGCAAACTGTGCAGCGGAAGGTTTGTATATGCAGCGGAAGTAATAAAAAGATAATTGCACTAGTTCAGATAAACAGAGGTAAGTCAGTTTTGTGTGTAGAGGAGTTAAGCTTAGGTCTGCTCTTGTAAGTCAATTTCACAGAGTATACTCTTCAATACTTGGACAAGTATTGAAGGTTTCAATAATCCATTTGCGAAACTAAACAAGACAGAAATATATATAAAACAATAAAGAACACACGATATATATAGTGGTTCAGATCTAAATATCCTACATCCACTCTTCAGACCTAAAGTCTGGATAATTCACTAAGTAAATTCAAGCCTCCTTATGATCTATACACAGCCCGTCGGCGCCTCCATCATTTGGTCAACTGTGGCCCTCGCCTAGGAACTCCTTGCGGACTTAGTCTTTAGGTTGAAGTGAGGACAACACCCCGCAACCTTCTTCCTGGTGGTTGGAAGTTTCCTGTTCTTCACAGAACTCAGTTGGTTGGCATACGCCCGTGAGAATTAGTATCCCAGAGTAGGAACTGACTGCTATGAATATATCTTGGAAAGATATATTCACCAAAGAAGAGCTTCAGCCTCGTGCTAGGAGAAGTTAGCACGGTGTAATAACTTGAGTCGGAGACTCAAGTCTCGTGTTAAGAAACATGGAAACTCAGAGAGTTTAGCAGAGAGATGGCCTTTCTCGTATGAAGATTTTTAGAGTTCGTTAAAACCTCGTAACCGTTTAAGGTTGAAGGGTAGGCCTATTTATAGAGGGATCCTCCGGCATTTTGAACTTCTGCTCATTAGACAGATAAATCCAATCGTTAGACTCATTGAAGATATTGTCCAATCGTAGCCCATGCCGTAGGTGTGCTCTGCTTTGTCAGTGTACTATACACTATCTTTATGTCAGACTACGTTTCAGTTCGAGGGATCCAAGTTTGGATAACCTCGCACTAACTTTTCCTTGGGCATCAATATGCTAAGTCTGATTGAGCATCAATATCTTTCGAATAGCTCAAATTTTAAAGGTAGAGGCCTTATACTAACTTCCCAAGGTCAGTATAACTAGCCCTCATATCGACTTCCCAAAGTCAGTATAGTAGACCCTCTAACTGACTGTCCATAGTCAGTATGAAAAATGCATTCATACTGATTTCTCCTGATCAGTATGGAATACCCTCATACTTACTTCTCCTCGTCGATACGGGAAAACCCTCATGCTAAATTCTCATGGTCAGTATGAAACTGTCCTTGGACTTTCGTCTTCCAGGAGTTCTTGGACTAAGTAGTCGTTGAGATGTGCTCCATGTGACAAGAAAATCTTGTCTTTTCATGTTCAACATCTCCTGAGTGATGCAGGTGGTTTGATGTGCTGACCTGCATTCCACTTCCTCATGATGGCTTTAGCAGTTCTGCCTCGGTGGTGACTCTCTCATTTCCACCTCTGGGCCTTCTCCTCTTCACCTTCCCTGGTCTTGATGTCTGCATTTGTAGACCAGGAGCAGGGGAAGAGTCTCTGAGTGATTGTGCCCCTCAAGAAGCTGTTGGTACGTCACTTTTGAGCAGGGAGTAGTGTATCTGAGAAAGAGCATGGATCTTCTGATTTTTTCTGCTCCTTCCCAGTACGAAGACGACTGTTGTGCTCTGCTTTCTAATGACTTCTGCACCTCCCATACTTCTTTTCGCCCTCTTTCACCGCACCAAAAAAGGGTGGTGAGGCTATGTCTGGTGGCTTGGGCTCCTTTTGCCATTTTGCTAGATCGAAGAAAAAACTTTAGATGAAGACGAAATATAAACTTGGAAGGAAGGGTTTGACAATGGAGAAAGGAGAAAGTGTTTCACAAAGTAAACAGATGAACCCTATTTATAGCAGAGATAAGGTCATTTAAAAAGAGTAACTGTACCTTTAAACCTTTTGCTTTCTTGATATTCAGAAACGATTAGGATACGTTGCCTCGCGATGCGCGTTTAAGATTTGACTGGAGCAATGTTGGAAGGAGCATTATCCACATGTTAAATCCTGATTCATCGATGCAGGATACACATTAATAGCGATGTAACCGATGCGATCACCTTTGGAATTCGAAATCCGCCTTTCGAACTTCCAAACTGACTGAGAGTCAGTTTCTAAACTGAGAGTTGGAACTCAGTTTAATTCCACATCCGTCCTTTATAAATACTCTAAGTGTCAAAACCAAAACTTGGTTTTCTCCAGTGAGTTAGTTCGAAACTTAGTGGAAGTAAGTTTGCACTTTTATGGATGCTTCTGGAAAGGACTTCTTCTATTGGCTGTGTGAGGAGCTTCATACTGTGTAGCGTAGACACTACTCGAAAAATTATTCTTTAAAAACTGAATGAGTATGATGTCTTCATGCTGAGTGACACGTCAAGTTTATAAAACTGAGAGTTTGAACTCAATTTTAATCAGCAGTCAATCTTCTTTTTAGTTCACAAGCAAAACTAAGAGCTTGGACTCAGTTTTATTCAGCATTCACTCCTCTTCAATAAGGATCTCATCGATCTTCAATAGACCAAGTTTGATACAAAGCTCCTTGAATCTGGTCTTTGGGAGTGATTTGGTGAAGATGTCCGCTAGTTGATCTTCAGTTCGGATGTACTCTACGGGCATGTTCTTCTTCTCGACATGATCTCTGATCAAGTGATGCCTTATGTCGATGTGCTTGGTTCTGGAATGATGAACTGGGTCCTTTGTGATGCACATTGCTCTGCTATTATCACAATAGATGGGAACGCACCCAATTTTAACATCATAGTCGAGCAATTGTTGCTTGATCCAAAGCATTTGAGCAAAGTAGCTTGCGACAACAATATATTCAGCTTCGGATGTAGACGTGGCGATTGAGTGCTGCTTCTTGCTGAACCAACTTACAAGCTTATGACCTAGGAACTGACACGTTCCACTTGTGCTCTTCCTGTCGATTCTGCATCCTCCAAAATCTAAATCTGAATAAGCATTGAGAGTGAGCTCGTCAGATTTTGGATACCAAATACCTAGTGACTCTGTCCCTTTAAGGTATTTGATTATTCTTCTAGCAGCCTCCATCCGCAATTTCTTCGGATTGGCTTGAAACCTCACACATACTCCAACTGAGTAGGAAATGTCTTGCCGACTTATAGTTAAGTATAGGAGTGACCCAATAATGCCTCTGTACATAGTAGGGTTGACTGCTTCTCCTTCTTCAGCAATATTGATTTGAGCACTTGGGCTCAACAGAATCCTTAAGGGCTTAGTCTTCTCTGGACAGAACTTGCTGATCAAGTCTTTGGTGTACTTCATTTGGTTGATTAAGATTCCTCCTTCGGACTGAATGACTTGAAGACCCAAAAATTAAGTCAGTTTTCCCATCATGCTCATTTGGAGGTTGCTCTGCATCAGTTGTGATGGATTTATATACTGAAAGCATTATGATTGGTATATTATGTACAAGGTCGATTGGTTAATATACTATGTTCATCTCCTGTCTGAATTAACAAACATGTGTCGCAAATGCAATTATCCTCTTATCTCGTCGATAGGGAGATCATACAATGTGTAGTAGATCATGGAAGATCGTATGGATCGTTTGACCTAGCGAGATATAAATGGTTATCACAGCTGAGACAGTTCCATGATAAACTGTCGGTGTAGGCTGCAGCATACGCGGTAATAAGCATCTTATCTTGGATGGCTTGGTATGCTGGTGTGGGGCACACATTGATAAGGACCTAAGTTGAGATCCATTCTTTTATCTGACATTAAAAGAATCTATATCTCTATGGCTTGATGAGATCCTAAACCTAAATGAAGGTACATAAGTATATGCAGATTGTGTATCACTTTAAGTTGCAGTGAAATACTCTAGTTGAGCTTGTATATCTGTATCTTGGGTGATAGCAGTTTGTGTATGACTGTCTGGTACCAGAACTAGGTAACCACATCCAGTATAAGATGGTGACATTCCCTGAGCAGCTCAAAAGGTTTGTTATGCTAAAGTTCTGCAGGCTGATTAAGTTCAAGCATAAGTGAAAAGGTTTGAGTGGATTGACTTAGGAATATAAGATGTTAATTAATTAAATAGCTTGTCAGAGCTTAAATTAATTAACGAATGTCTGTAACCTTAAATGTGGGGATAAACCGAGCTTATGCAACCCGTACCTCAAAACGTGGTAGCAAATATGTAGGACAGTATTGATTCTCTGGTGGAATGAATCAATATTAATTAATTAATTATATTCTGGGTTGAATATGGGAATTAATTAATTGATAGGCCTTGTTTGCTATTTGCATTCTGGTCCCTGGTCTGGCCCATGGAAACTCAGGCCCAATAGAAGTCCAGTATTTTCCTATAAATAGGCCTTAGTTCCTCATATCACAACACACCACAAGATCATATGTCGCACACAACAAACCAATATTTGGGAGCTGTGGTGATCAACTAAGATCTGAGAAACGAGGAGGAAATTTTGCTTCTCGACCGGGCAAGGAATCCGAAGGGAATCTTCACCAGATATTCGGATTGAGTTGGGATACAGATCAGAAGATCAGATCAGGAGGATCGTCTTTATTCTTCTCTCTCCTTCTTGTTTTTGAAAATTATTTATTAATTTTTAAAGATTTAATTTGTTAGGAATTAATCTTTGTGTGCGGGAAAAGAGATCAAGATCAAATCTCTGCGCACTCGTTCTTCAGGTTTCTACAATCCAGGTATTTCGCATAAACCCCCTTATGCATAATCAATAGGAGCATGCTAGGAATAATCATAGAAATTTATTTTTGATATTCCAATTATCTATCTTGACAAACGGACTTCGTGATTCAGTTCACGAATCCCTTCAATTGGTATCAGAGCCAGGTTGACTAATTGACTCTGTCTGGAAAAATAATATTGCCTCAAATTTGCATGATAATTATTATTGAATGAATGCATGAAAGGTTTATGGATTGTATGTTCGTGTTTTAGTCCTCGTGGTTCTCAGTTTAATCTTCCCTTTTATAAGGATTTGTTTTTCACCCGCGAGATAAATCCGTGGTTAGATTTAAATTCAAAAATTGTATTAGAATGCAATTCTATGTAATTTTTCAATTTTAAAATAAATTTGAAAAACAAAGAACGAAGAACATGAAGAACGAGGGAAGAACATGAAGAATGAAGGATCGCACAACGTACGCGGTGGTGCACGACGGCGCCGGCACGGCAGGTGGCCATGCACGGTGGTCGTGAAACTGTGTGCAGCAGGCAGTGCGGCAGGACGGTGCGCGGCAGGGCCACGACCGCGGCGGTAGCAGCGGCGCTGCGTGCGAAGCCCTAGGGTTTCAGCACTGTGCCCGCGCGCACGCATGGTGAGGGCCGCGCGGCCACAGCCGGTCGACAGCGTGCGGGGCCCCGGTATGACGACACGAGGCGATGGAGGTAGAGCCGGTATGGAGGCGTGGCGGTCTGGGCGCGAGGGCTGCGTGCAGCACCTTGCGCGGCCCTGAGCGCGCGCTCCGGCAGCCTGCTCGCTCTCCTCGGACAACATCGGCAGTGGCAAGGTGGTGCGGCGCGGCTCGGGGCGATGGGACACAGGCTGGGGGCGGCACGGCGGCGAGGCAACGAGCTCGGCTACAACGTGAACCCCAGGGTTTGCATGTTGCATGTGCAATCCTTGCGTGGCGCTCCCTGCACGATTCCGACGAGCCGTAGTGGCCGATGGTGGCCGGCAATTCAGGCGACGGTCGGCGCACGCCGAGGCGGCGGCATGAGAAGGGGCGATGACCGTGGCGGCGGTTTTGCAGGCTGCAGCCATGCAACGTGCATGCATAGCTGCTGCGCGATTCCGGCAAGTCCACGGCGGTGGCAGGTCGCCTGCGGCAGTGGTTCGCCGGTGGTGGTCGTCGGGCTGAGTTCTCGCGGGATATCGGGCTTGCAACGACCCGCAATTTGGTTAACTGGCCCAGTTGTCCCTTTTTCTGATGGATCAAATCTTGGAGGCCCAATTTTCAAAAAATAAAATCAGATCACAGTCCGAGTAGTGGGAGCCCAGTCGAAGATCTGTGAAATAATTCCAAAGTGTAATAGATAGAATTATTTTTTAATTCCGTATCATGAGGCCACGAGGACATTTTTATTTGCTTTATTTTTTGTCTTCACATGATATATGTGTTTAAATTAATTGCGCAGCATATAAGCATGTTGTAGATAATAGGAGCAAGTTTACTACTTTTATTTACAGCTTTAAAGCATGCTATATGATTTATTTTGTGTAATTAATTATAACTATAAATTCGTGGTTCATGCTTTGCATGATGAATATTTGCAATGTTATAATTATGGCTACATAAAATAATAGGGGTGAGTATTCGGTTATTCGGTTCGGTTTTAGCCCGTAAAATAACCGAACCGAAATAACCAAATTTATATTTCTGAAAACCGAACCGAACCGAATTACCGAAATAACCGAACCGAAATTTTAATTCGGTTTTCGGTTTTTTTTTCGGTAATTCGGTTATAACCGAAATGTAGAAATAAATATGAATATAAATATAAAAAATTCATAGCAGCAGTCAGCATGGTTCAAACATAAAATAAGATGCTAAAACAATAATTCTGATTTGGGACAGCATTAAAACAATCAATATTCTGATTTGGGACAGCATTAAAACAATAATAATTTATAGTTTAACATCTTCAGCACTACAATTCAGCAAAACAGTTTGCACTTTGCAGCAGCAGGAGGAATTCTGCAACGGCCAACAGCAAATCCATAATTCATCTATCAGCAATCACAATCAGCAATTCAGCAATGCAGCTCCTAGTCCTACACCCTGAAATTGCCAACATGAAAACATAATTATAGAACATCTGAAAGTAATTACAAAAAAACAACACAACTCAGTCTCCATCCAAAGTAAGAATTCAGAAATTGATAATTGGATTGAATATAGTCTGCAATCATAAATTCAACATCTAGGAATTCAGCAATTTATAATTAGATTAAATATAGTCTGCAAATCATAAATTCAACATCTAGAGTAGAAATTCATGGGTGGCAGACATCAAAGTTGGAGAGGGAGAGGAGAAGGACAAACCTGGAGCAGGCGTCCGGCGAGAGCAAGAGCAGGCGCCCGTCGGGTCTGAGGGACCAAGGCGGCGAGAATAGAGCAGACGTCGGCCAAGGGGACGAAGGCCGGCAAGAACAAGGGCAGACGTCGGGTTTGCGTGCCTCGGGTCTGCGTGCGAGGGTGAGAATGGGAGCAGATTGAGTGCCCGTCGGCTCTGTGGGACCAAGGCCGGCGAGAGGTAGGCGGCGGCGTGGCGGGCCTGGCGGCTTGGTGTCGGCGTCGGGTCTGCAGGTGCGAGAGGGTGCGGGAGTGGGTGGGCTCAGCTGCGGTGCGAGGGGGTGCGGGAGTGGGTGGGCTCTGGGCGCCTGGGCCGGCTGGCTGGGGTGCGGCTGTGCGGGAGCGCCGGAGCGGGAGGGTGTGCCGGTGTGGTGTACTGTGGACCGTGTGGCTGGCTAGAGTAGTGGCTGCGGTGCGTATGCGGCGGGAGGAGAAAATTAGGGTGCTGAATAGATTTAGGGTTAGGATTTAGGGAAGTATCATTTAGAAATTAAAAAATATATATATATATATATATATCTTATTTCGGTTAGTACGATTCGGAGAAAAAATAACCGAACCGAAAACCGAACACCGAAATTTTATGAAAAAAATAACCGAACCGAACCGAAAAACCGAAATAACCGAACCAAAATAACCGAATTTTTTCGGTTCGGTTCGGTTTTCGGTTTTTTCGGTTTCTTGCTCACCCCTATAAAATAATATGTGCAATTGAACCTTATGAATTTAAATTACTAAGTTAATTATATTATAAGACATCCACAAAGCGATCCTTTATTGAAAGTGGGAAATTTATTAGGTAAACATCTACATGTGTAGCTTGCGTATTGAGTTTTCATAAGTTCTCTAGGGATTTAATTAAATGAGACAACCTTATTATTAGGGATCAGGGTGTGTCCTAGCAGATCCTTATATAGGAGGGTTGGCTTTGGTGGTAAGTTAGCTTAGATATTATCCAGAGTATAACTCATTTGTGATGTCCCTGCTCATTATGATAATATGGTCTTAAGTTAGTCTCCAATTATTAATTCCATTTGTCTAAGGAACCCAGGCATGGATTGGAATTAAAGGACTGGAATTGAAAGATGCAGTCTGGTTAAGTGTTTTGTTGTAAACGTCCACATGTGTGGCTTGCAATAATAATACTTAGGCAAATTGGAGGAAGCATTAATATTGTTTTATCATAAGGTTTCAATATTTAATTGTTTCAATTGTTTGCGACTATATTTTAATTTCTGCTTTAATATATTGTTTTCAGACATGTCTTTACCAAATGTGATCAATATCTTAGCACAAAACCAATTAACCGGTCCCAATTTTCAAGAATGGAAACACAACTTGGATTACATACTTGTTGCAGAGGAACACGAGTTTGTCCTTGATAAGCCTCGTCTGGCTGCTCCCACTAATGCATCGACTGATGAGGAAAACAACTACTATAATTAGTGGTTCAAGTCAAACAATATAGTGAAATGCTATATGATGACTACAATGTCCAAGGTAAGTGCACAGCAACATCATTCATATGATAATGCTTGTGACATAATGGACAGCCTCACAGCGACCTATGGTGAGTCAGACCGAGCTGTCAGATTCAATCTCACGAGGGAAATCGTGGGAAAGAAAATGGCGGAAGGTAGCTCAGTCAGAGAGCACGTGGTCAGCATGACTCATCTCATGGATGAGCTCACGCTGCACGGAGGTGGTATCGATGCGGAAGCACAAGTTGGTATCATTCTCAACTCTCTGTCAAAGTCCTTTGAGAACATTAGACTGAATGCTATCATGAACAAGAAAGAGTACACTCTTAACGAGTTACTCAATGACTTGATGGCAGCGGAGTCAGTGATGCTTCCAAAAAAGGTTGCTTTGGCTACTTCAGGAAATCGTCCTGTTGCGCTGGTTGGAAAGAGGCGCAAAGGAATGTTTAAGAAGAAATCCAAAGGTACAACTTCTGTGAAGAAGTCAAAAAGGACACCGGGCGTGCCTGGGAAAAAGGACAAGTGTTTCAGATGTGGCAAGGCTGGTCATTGGAAGAAAGATTGTCAAGTCAGGAAGACTGGAGAAGGTGCGTCATGTGCATTTATAACGAAAACATGTTTACCATCAATTTCTACCCATTCTTGGGTAGTGGATACTGGAGCTACCGATCATGTTTGTTATACTCTGCAGGGGTTCAAGCCGACAAGGCAGCCGAAGCATGACGAGATTACCATCTCAATGGGCAGCGGAGAGCGAGTCTCAGCAGTAGCCATTGGAGATTTTACTTTATGCTTTGAAAACAATGTTTTGATTTTGAGAGATGTTTTATATGTGTCGGCTTTTCGGCGGAACTTAATTTCAGTTTCTAAGTTGTTTAGTGATGGATATTCAGTTATTTTTTATAGTGGAGTTTCTATCATTGGGAATAACGGTGTTATCTGTCGTGGCAAAGTGATTGACTCTCTCTATATTATTGATTGTATGCATAAATCTTCCGTGAATGTTGCAAACTCATCCAATAATAATAATCATTTAAAGAGAAAGTTTTCTTCCGATGAGGATCAAACATATCTCTGGCACTTGAGACTGGGTCACATCAATCTAAAGAGGATTAAAAGATTAGCATGCGATTGGCTCTTGGATTCTTTTCAAGTGGTACCACATCAAATATGTGAATCCTGTATAGAGGGAAAGATGACGACCAGGCCTTTTAAGGCAAGTCAGTCTCGAGTTGAGGATGTGTTGGAATTAATCCACTCTGACTTATGTGGACCAATGTCCACGCAAGCTCGTGGAGGTTATGAGTACTTCGCCACATTCACTGACGATTACACAAGATTCGGATATATCTATTTGCTTTGCCACAAGTCTGAATGCTTTGAGAAATTCAAAGAGTTCAGGACTGGGGTAGAAAAAAAGCTAGGTAAGACTATCAAGACACTACGATCGAATCGTGGTGGAGAATACCTCAGTAACGAGTTCTTGCAGTACTTGTCAGACAACGGGATTATATCCCAGTGGACTGCACCAGGAACCCCTCAACAAAATGGTGTAGCAGAAAGAAGAAATAGAACTCTTTTGGAAATGGTCAGGTCGATGATGAATTATGCAAGCTTGTTGATTTCGTTTTGGGGATATGCCTTGGAAACAACGGCTTATTTGCTTAACCTGGTACCTTCTAAATCAGTTCCTAAAACACCTCTGGAACTCTGGTATGGGCGAAAGCCAAGTTTGAACAGAGTGAGGGTTTGGGGTTGTCCAGCATATGTGCTGACAAAGGAACCTGATAAGTTAGAAAGTAGGTGTAAGCTGATGTTGTTTGTCGGATATCCCAGACAAACGAAAGGTGGTTACTTTTATTGTCCTGAGAATCAGAAAGTGGTTGTCAGTACCAACGCAAGATTCTTGGAGGACGAATATGTAAGAAACCACAGATCCAAGAGTGAAATTATCCTCCACGAGCTTGAGGATAAGGAAGCGATTCCATCAGGAAAGCCCAATGTTGTGGTAAATCCACCTGTAATAGGTGAGGCAATACCAACACTGCCATCAATGCAAGGTATGGGACCAACGAGTACTATGCCAACTACTGACACGGCTCAGATGCCTCCTCACAGTGGGAGGGTTGTCCACCAACCCGAGAGGTATATGTTCATGGGAGAGTCTTTTGACTTGATCCCAGAAAGTGGACTAGATGATATCGATCCCTGGACGTATGACGAGGCAGTATCTGATAAAGATGCAGAAAAATGGCTGATCGCCATGGATTCAGAAATAGAATCCATTATGGCTATGGATGTATACCAGAAAACTGATTTGCCAGACGACTATCGAGCCATAGGGTGCAAATGGGTATACAAAAGAAAGAAAGGAGCGAATGGTGAAATTACAGCTATCAAAGCAAGGCTGGTGGCGAAGGGTTATAGTCTGAAAAAAGGTGTAGACTATGACGAGACCTTCTCACCGGTAGCCATGCTTAAGTCCATTCATATACTCCTAGCCATAGCAGCACATAAGGACCTAGAGATCTGGTAGATGGATGTCAAAACTGCATTTCTAAACGGGTACCTTGAAGAAGGTAGGGACATCTATATGCAACAGCCAGAAGGTTATGTGCAGAAGGGCGAAGAACATTTGGTCTGGAAGCTAAAGAAGTCGCTGTATGGACTTAAGCAAGCTTCACGGTCATGGAATCTATGTTTTGATGAAGTGATTAAATCCTATAGATTTTCACAATGTTCAAACGAGAGTTGCGTGTACCGTCTATGTGTCAGCGAAAGCATGGTGTTCCTTGCACTTTATGTAGATGATATTCTCTTATTTGGCGACAATGTGGAAGTATTGTCGGGCATAAAGGGGTGGTTATCCGAACAGTTTCATATGAAGGACCTTGGGGAGGCAGGATACATCCTAGGGGTAAAAGTATTGCGGGAGCGCAGGATGTTGACCTTGTCTCAAGGGTCATATGTGGATACTGTGATTGCCCGTTTCAGCATGCAAACTGCCAAGAAAGGTCTGTTACCCTTCAGACATGGCATACATCTTTCCAATGATCAGTGTCCAGTGACACAAAAGTAGAAAGATGAGATGAACAACGTGTCGTATGCATCGGCCGTGGGGATCCTCATGTATGCAATGCTATGTACGAGGCCAGATATCTGCTTTGCTGTAGGCATAGTAGCGAGATACCAGTCTAACCCTAGACAGGCGCATTGGACCACGGTAAAGCACATACTCAAATACTTGAAAAGGACTAGAGACTATTATCTCGTCTATCAGTTTGAGGAGTTGTGCCCTGTGGGTTACACTGATTCGGATTTCCAGGTAAACCGAGATGAAAAGAAGTCCACCTCTAGCTATGTGTTTACATTGGGAGGTGGGGCCATATCATGGGGGAGTGCACTGCCGACTCCACCATGGAAGCAGAATAGATGGCAGCTTCTGAAGCATCGAAAGAAGCAGTATGGTTTCGAAACTTCCTTCTGGAGTTGGACGTGATTCCTAAGTTGCCCAAGACCATCACGGTATATTGTGATAATCCGGGAGCTGTGGCTAATTCAAAGGAACCACGAACTCACAGAGCGACAAAACACATTGAAAGGAAGTACCATATTATATGAGAAATCGTAGCAAGGGGTGATGTGCTAATAGAGAAGATTGATACAAAAGATAATCTATCGGATCCATTCACAAAAGCTCTGCCTCAGAAGGTCTACGAGATGCAAGTACGTAACCTTGGGTTGAGGGCAAAACCAGCCACGTAGAATGATTGATGTAATAGCTAGATTAGTTTAGACGCGTTATACTCTGGAAAGCACCTGTATAATGCTTTGAGTATAAGTGGGAGATTGATGGATTTATAAACTGAAAGCATTATGATTGGTATATTATGTACAAGGTCGATTGGTTAATATACTGGGAATCATAAATGTTATAAATTCATCTCCTGTCTGAATTAACAAACATGTGTCACGAATGCAATTATCCTCTTATCTCATCGATAGGGAGATCATACGGTGTGTAGTAGATCACGGAAGATCGTATGGATCGTTTGACCTAGCGATATATAAATGGTTATCACAGCTAAGACAGTTCCAAGATAAACTGTCGGTGTAGGCTGCAGCATACGCGGTAATAAGCATCTTATCTTGGATGGCTTGGTATGCCGGTGTGGGGCACACATTGATAAGGACCTAAGTTGAGATCCATTCATTTTATCTGACATTAGAAGAATCTATATCTCTATGGCTTGATGAGATCCAAAACCTAAATGAAGGTACAGAAATATATGCAGATTGTGTATCACTTTGAGTTGCAGTGAAAGGCTCTAGTTGAGATTGTATATCTGTATCTTGGGTGATAGCAGTTTGTGTATGACTGTCTGGTACTGGAACTAGGTAACGACATCCAATATTGGATGGTGACATTCCCTGAGCAGCTCAAAAGGTTCTTTATGCTAAAGTCATGCAGGCTTATTAAGTTCAAGCATAAGTGAAAAGGTTTGATTGGATTGACTCAGGAATATAAGATGTTAATTAATTAAATAGCTTGTCAGAGCTTAAATTAATAAATGAATGTCTGTAACCGTAAATGTGGGGATAAACCGAGCCCATGCAACACATACCTCAAAATGTGGTAGCAAATATGTAGGACAGTATTGATTCTGATAGGTTTTGTATACTGAAAGCATTTATTATAATGAGTATACAACAGTTTATTTCTCCTATCTGTTAACAATCTTACATGTATGAACAATGGTATCCTCTTGTCTCACCGATAGGGGCGATCATACGGCGTGTTGTAGATCGTAGAAGACAATATGATCACTTGACCTAGTGAGACATAAACCTGATCACAACCGAGACAACGTATGAGGATACGTCTGTCCGGATGGCTGCGGCATTGTCGGAATAAGTAATCTATCTTGGTTACTTGACGTGCTGGTACGCAGAGGTGGCATATTGATGGACCGCAGTGAGATGTATTCGTCTGTCTGACATTAGCGAACACAAGATCTTGTTATATTAATTGAGTCCAAACCCTAGTGAAGGTTCAGGGGTTTGCACGGGTTGATTGTTGCTTTTACTTACCATGGTGGAGAGCCTAAGTAACGTGCTCGTATATCCGCATCTTGGGTAACAACAGTTCGTGTAGTACCGCCTGAGACTGGGTTTAGGTAACCATATCCGAGTAATAGGATGGGGACATTCCCTGAGGAGCTCAATGACATTCATCGTGCCAAAGTCCTGCAGGCTGATTAAGTTCAGGCACGAGTGATAAGGATTGAGTGGTACTACTCAGGAATTATAAGATATTAATTAATTGTAGTTAGAGCTTGTCAGAGGCTCCGATTAATTAATGAATGTCCGGTAACCTTAAATATGGGGATTCTCAATTAATGCAGCCCGTTCTCATAACGTGGTAATAAAGGGGTAGGTCAGTATTAATTCTGTGGTGAAAAAGAATTATTATTAATTAATTAATTGTGTCCTGGGTTGTGGACATGAGAATTAATTAATGTATAGGCCCACTTTATTATTGGCATTAGGTCCCAGGTCTGGCCCAAGGAAAGTGTGCTGAATTGAGCCCAGGAGCCCATTAGGGTTTACAACCCTAGGTCTATAAATAGACAGCTCTCTCTCATAAGTTATAAACACAGTTGAAAAACCCTAAACCTAGAGAGAGAGAGAGAGAGGCGCCGATTTCTATCAGAGAAAGGGAGGAGAATTTTCGAATTCTGGTCCTGCTCAAAGCACAGATATGTGGAATCCTCACCAGTAGCAGACCTGAACGCACCGGGAAACAGATCTGAAGATATAATCTGGAGAACAACATATTTCTCTTCTCTTTCGTTTAATTTCAATTTTATTCTAGAAATTAGATTTCTAATTTCTACTTCTGCAGATAAAAATCGAATTACGTGGTTGAATTGAAGTTGGAAATTCAAACGCAAAAGATCGGATCAGACACTACGGAGTTACGGTAATCCCTCAATCCACAAATCTGAGAATTTAATTCATAGGAGCATGCTAGGTTTTATTGTATATTTAATTGTGCACAATATCCATAAATTGATCCGGTTCAAGTGGTTTTGGTGATTCGGTTCACGGGAAAACCCTACAGATTCTCTGGTGGATTGAATCAATATTAATTAATTAATTATGGGTTGAATATGAGAATTAATTAATTGATAGGCCTTATTTGCTATTTGCATTCTGGTCTCTGGTCTGGCCCATGGAAACTCAGGCCTAATAGAAGTCCAGTATTTTCCTATAAATGGGCCTCAGTTCCTCAGATCACAACACACCACAAGATCATATGTTGCACACAACAAACCAGTATTTGGGAGCTGTGGTGATCGACTAAGATCTTAGAAACGAGGAGGAAATTCTACTATTCAACCGGGCAAGGAATCCAAAGGGAATCTTCACTAGATATTCGGATTGAGTTGGGATACAGATCAGAAGATCAAATCAGGAGGATCTTCTTTATTCTTCTCTCTCCTTCTTGTTTTCGAAAATTATTTATTAATTTTCACAAATTTAATTCCTTTTATCTATTAGGAATTAATCTTTGTGCGCAGAAAAAGAGATCAAGATCAAATCTTTGCGCACTCGTTCTTCATGTTTCTACAATCCAGGTATTCTGCATAAACCCCCTTATGCATAATCAATAGGAGCATGCTAGGAATAATCATAGGCATAGCAATTTATTTTTGATATTCCAATTATCGATCTTGGCAAACGGACTTCCTGATTCAGTTCACGATTCCCTTCAAATTGGGCAAACTTTTCGCACATCTTCAAGTTTCTGCATCTGAATATGATATCATCGACTTAAATTTTCCCTAGAAGGATGTCTGAACCATCCTTAATTCTGAACGTTGTGTCGATTTTGCCTTTTCGGATCTAAATATCCTACATCCACTCTTCAGACCCAAGGTCCGAATAATTCACTAAGTAAATACAATCTTCCTTACGATCTATACACAGCCCGTCGGTGCCTCCATTCTTTGGTCAACTGTGGCACTCGCCTAGGAACTCCTTGCGGACTTAGTCTTTAGGTTGAAGTGAGGACAACACCCCGCAGCCTTCGTCCTGATGGTTGGATGTTTACTGTTCTTCCCAGAACTCAGTTGGTTGGCATACGCCTGTGAGAATAAATATCCCAGAGTAGGAACTGACTGCTATGGATATATCTGGGAAAGATATATTCACCAAAGAAGAGCTTCAGCCTTGTGCTTGGAGAAGTTAGCACAATGTAATAACTTGATTCGGAGACTCAAGTCTCGTGTTAAGAAACACGGAAACTCATAGAGTTTAGCAGAGAGATGGTCTTTCTCATATGAAGATTTTCAGAGTTTGTTCAAACTATGTAACCGTTTAAAGTTGAAGGGTAGGCCTATTTATAGAGGGATCCTCGGACATTTTAAATTTCTACCCGTTAGACACATAAATCCATTAATGGTAGATATTGTCCAATCGTAGCCCATGTCGTAGGTTTGCTCTGCTTTGTAAGTGTACTATGCACTAAATTTATGTCAGACTAAGTTTCAGTCCGAGGGATCCAAGTTTGGATAACCTCGTATTAACTTTTCCTTGGGCATGGATATGCCTAAGTCTTACTGAGCTTCGATATCTTTTGAATCGCTCGAACTTTAAAGGTAGAGGCCTTATACTGACTTCCCAAGGTTAGTATAGCTAGCTCTCATATTGACTTCCCATAGTTTGTATGGTAGACCCTCATATTGATTGTCCACAGTCAGTATGGAAAATGCCCTCATACTGATATCTCCTGATCAGTATGGAAAACCCTCATACACACTTCTCCTTGTTAGTACAGGAAAGCCCTCATGCTTTCTTCTCCTGGTCAGTATGGTTGGACCTATACTAAGTGCTCCAACTCTGTTTTGGTCCAGGCTATACTTGGTGGAAACCAAGTTTCAAGGCGTTCTGATTGTCCGTTCTCGAGCATCTCTTTTGCTCAGTCTTCAGCCTAAGTTCTATTACAACTCGATTGATCTTATACAAGGATTACAATTTAGAACTCTAGAATCTTAAAAACTGACTAAGATGACTTTAACAATTTGACCCACCAAAACACAAAAGTAATGAAGGATTTCTCTAACAAAAATCCTAACAACCTGTATGCTACGTGATTCGCACGACCACCTCTGTAAGATGAGGATTAAGTGGCTACATTCACCACCGGAGAAGGAATCTGAAAGGCAACATTGTTGTTTTGCAATCGAAGTTCACGCGTCTAGAATGCAAAGTGAACTTCGGAACTGTAAACTTGTCCGTGCGAGAAGTGAGGCTCACCACAACTGCATCAAACTCACTTCCAACACCTTAAAGGATGTGCAAAATGAAATCGTCCCCCCTGAGTTTAAGACCAGCGACGGTTAGATCGTCCACTATTTCTCTCATGTTTGTGATGTACTCATCGATTGTCAACGAACCTTTCTTCTGATTGTGCAATTGGTTGCGCAATTGTAGAACGCGAGCCTTCGATCGATTCTGAAAAAAATTTCCTAAATGTTTTAGATCTCAATAGCCGAAACACAACGGGCAACATGCCCTAACACTTGCTCGTATACGGATGATAGTATCCAGCTAACCAGAAGTTGATCTTTCTTCACCCAATCAAGATATACATGATTTAGTTGTGCACGAAAACCAGTTGGTTCTTCAATATCCAACGACTCAACTGAGATATACTTCACGGAGTTGGAATCAAACCCAAAAGACAGTCGTCGAGAACATTGCACGAGCAATTGACAGAATCTGAGGCCACCAGTAGTTGTAGTTCGACCTAGATAGCTTGAGAGAGATGGAAGGAAGCGAGAAATGAACTACCATTTTTTATAGAAGCGAAGAAGTTCGAAAATGGCTCCTATACCATGTTAAAGATCATGCATACGTAAAATATGAGTAGAAAAGAAAAGATATTTTCATTGCTTAAAATGTAAATAAATGTGTTTAGAAGTATTTATAGATACATGTGGTATAATCTCCCTCTCAACTGCCTCAACTAATTCTGGAATAATCTAGAGAATCTTCTTCAACAAACTCATTCTAGAAACTCTTGCAGCTCAACTATCTTTCTAACTAACTTTCCTAACTAACCCTAATACCAATACATCACCGATCAAAAATCCGACCAAAATAAAGGTGCAACTAAATTAAAGAATAAACTTACAGACTCTTAAATCACATTATTGATAAGATCACAAAATATCACAATAAAATGACCGATATATACATGACTACAACAAAGAGTTACTCACAATCGAGTCTCAATCTTTCAAATTCAACCAACATATATAGGACTCCAGAAAAAAACTATCAACATTCAAAACTCAATCTGCGGAATTCAAAAAGATGTCTCAACACCAGTGGCGGATCCAAAAAGTTTTCGTAGAGAGGGCTCAATATATATATATATATATATATATATGCATCTACTTTAACATCAATCTCTTTATATCACATTTTTTATTCTTTTCATTCTTTTTTTCTTCTTTAGAAGAGGTCTGTTTTATAAAATATTAGTTCACAGTACAATAAATTTTTTTTAAAAACACTATCAAATGCATCTCATACGAAAGCATGATGAATAGGTCATCAACAACATTAACGTACACAATCAAAGTGTATGATTAGAGCAAATTATTGGGCCACGCAATCGACACCAATTACCCATGATCAGCTTGTTAGTAAATTATCTATAACTGCTATGAAACAGGATATAAAAATCCCACATTGAATTCTTGTAAGAGATTCCGATCCCGAATCCACCATTACAATTTTGTTCATTTCAATACACACAAATGATTTCCAGCATTTTATACCATTCAAATTTACTCCTTCATCCTTTCTCTTGTTACAAATGGTTCTATTGGTTTCATTATAGTTTAATCCAAAAATTGCCACAACTGTAATATAATTATCCACTTAATTAAAATTATAAAAATCTAACATATACAAATTATGAAGGCAAACAAATTATATTAAATTATAATTTAATTAAAATTGTAAAAATCTCTCTACTAAACTCTGTGAGTTTCCGTGTTTTCTAACACGAGACTTGAGTCTTCGACTAAATTTATACACCGTGCTAACTTCTCCTAGCACGAGGCTGTAGCTCTCAAGCTGAAGCTCTTCTTTGGTGAATATATTTTTTTCCAAGATATATTCATAGCAGTCAGTTTCCTAGTCTGGGATTCTGATTTTCATGGGCGTATGCCAATCACCTGAGTTTTGGGAAGAACAGTAAACATCCAATCACCGGGAAGAAGGCTGCGGGGTGCCGTCCTCACTTTAACCTGAAGACTAAGTCCACAAGGAGTTCCTAGGCAAATGCCATAGCTAACCGAAAGACGGAGGTACCGACGGGCTGTGTATAGATCGTAAGGAGCCTTGTACATACTTAGTGAATTATCCGGACCTTAGGTCTAAAGAGTGGATGTAGGATATTGAGATCCGAACCATTATAAATCTTGTGTGTTCTTTACTACTTTACTTATATTCCTGCTTTGTTTTTTTGTTTCACAAACTGACTTTTGAAATCTTCAATTATTGTCTAAGTATTGAAGTGTATATGCTGTGAAACTGACTAAACCAGAATAAACCTAAGCTTAAGTCTTCTACACACGAAACTGACTGTACTATGTTTATTCAAACCAGTGCAACTGTCTTTCTTTACTTCTGTTGCATATTTAAACCTTCCGTTGCACAGTTTTGCACCCTGATTTTGGGACCAACAAGTGGTATCACGCGCCTATATTCTTGCATACTAAGGTTGTGTTGAGTCACTTAGGACCAGATCTGTGTTTTCTGCACTTGGTTTCTGTTTGTGTGTTTTCAAGCTTAGGTACGTTGAGATGTCACAGATTTCAAAGCTTCCAAAGTACTCATCAGAAAACTTTGAGATATGGAAGAAGAGTTCGTTGATAATGCTGAAGAATGTCCACCCAGAGATGGTTGAGGTTCTATCTACCGGGCCACGGAAGATCACCAAAGTGAATACTCAGCTCGGAGGAGAAGAAGGTCAGGAGATAGTGGAGAAGCCTTATGCAGAGTGGACGAACGACGACAAAGTTCATTTTTAGCTGTATTCAGTGGTCATGGAGATCATCTTACAATCCTTACCAAAGCCACTAGTTGTTGAAGCTCTCGAGCACAACAATGCCAAAAAGATGTGGGAATTTCTTGGCACACTCAGTCAAGAAACAGCTCAAATGAAGCGGAACAAGCTTCAAAATTGCGTAGATAAGTATGAATCTTTTCAAATGCTTCCTGGTGAAAATGTTAAATCAATGGAAGCTAGATTCAATGCTATTATCTGTGAGCTGAAAAACTTGGGGAGAACTAATTCTCTCAAAGATGCCCAAGGAGGACTGGTTCATCAAAGCCACCAGCTTGATGGAGAAGGATCTCTCCAAGATGACGACCAAGGACGTGTTCGCCCAGCTCTAAGACCATGAATGGGACATCCAAATGGAGAATAGAAATGAAGCAGAGCGAAGTGTTAGCACACATCCAGAAGAAGATGCTACCTTTTTCGCAAAAAGGGAGTTCAAGAGAAGGCCTCAAAAGCCTTACCAAGCTGACAGATCTTCTGGACAAACGTCCACTTCAAAGTCAGCACCCATACCTTCATACCTTCCTACCTTCAAGGTCGGAGACTGCGATAGGAAGGATTCAGATTCCCTCATTCCGGGCCACCCTGTGATGAGAGAAGGGATCTCTTGTTCGAGAAGCCAACTCAATTGCATTCCAAAAGGAATTGGAGTATGAGACACATTCTCAAAGGCACCTCGCACCTTGTCAAAAATGAATGAAGCCCAATCAACCTCACCTTCATGATCAACGACCATCATCGCCTTCCAGACAAGTGGAGAGAAGTCATGATCCTCCATGGGATTCCCAACAATCATGTGATTGATAATGTCAAAAGTAATCTGATATCGGGGAGTCAACCACCTAGAAGAGGCAGTAGGATGGAAACTGATAATCAAGTTCCTCCATTGATGCCAAGAAGACCATTCTGGGGATGTAACCTCCTTGAGATAATCAATAAGTGGAACACCACTATGAGGGAGTTTGAAACTCGCCGCAAAGGAATCAACTCACCAGCAAAGCTGATGATCATTAATGTTAGCAATGATCTCCCCATCTTCGGTAATGTAGCAGTTGGTGGCCATCGTCTTCAGCGTATCCTCCAAGAATCTATATGGTGCCCTAGTTACAAGGCCTACATTCTTGAGATTTCTTATTATCGAGTTGAACGTCACCGGTCTCGCTAAGAGTTGACTCTCCAGGCAGTAAGGATTGAAGATCTTATTTCTCTCAATGGATACATCTCTTGGAGAAGTCATGTCTATCTCTACCGAAGGATGTTTCTCTCTGAAATATATCTTCGAAAATGCAAAAAGGATATGTTGTTTATCGAAGATATGAAGATTATTGCCCTAGGTGATCGCTCAATTCTCACGGATTCTAACATACATTTATATGAAAAGGAAATCGTGTGTTGATTCGAAAGGATATCTATCAAATTAAATGAGACACGACATTTTAGAAAAGAGCACAATGCTCAAGATTTTAGATTCAGAATCTGAGGAGTCAACATCAGCATCTGATAGTCTACGTTGGCCAACTCAGATGATATAGGTGTTCATTTGCTCAAATGAAACAGACAATTAACAAAATCAAAATTGTATGAGTAGTACGAATGTTCAGTAAAAGCAGATATGTGCAAAAGTTGGATGATGCAGCAGATAAAGGGGGAACTGTTCATTAAAGTCGAAATGAGTACACAGTTCATACACTAAGGAGTTACAAAAAATAGAACAAACACATCAACTGTTGTTAAGTAGCAGGAGTCGAATGGCAGCTGAGAACACCTCAATCGTCAGCGAGGTCTGAAGGGGTAAAAGTCACGAGGACCAAGTTGAGAACCCGACACTCCATCAGCAAGGAAAGGAATTCGCTTCTCTAGGAGCCAGCTCAATTGCATACCATATCGAATAGGCTCAGTGTGCAAGTTCACCATGGCCTCCTTCAGATGATCAAATATGAAAGCAGCCCAATCGACTTCAGCCCGATCCTCGAAAGCCATCACCGCTCTCCAAACTGGTGGTGACATGTTTGTTTGTAGAAGAGGATTGCAGAGCACTAGCTGACTGATGATGTCATAGGACACCAAGTATCGCGGCTTGAGGAATCCACACGGTGCTGTCGGACAGAAACTGCTATCGTTACCCCTCCAGTCCCACCAACAGGACCACTCCGGAGTTGTTTCATCTATTCTATAGTGCAAGATGGGCGTTCCATGGAGTGGCAACTAAAATTCTTGAGACAAGGAGTCCGCTGACAAGAGGAATTCTACTCCATTGAGGCCGAACAAGATTTCATCCTTGGACACAGTAGAGTTATAAGCACTCAGCCTGAGTAGATCCTCATGAAAGGAAATGGGCTGGACTGAAAGGAAGCAGTCCAGGCCATTGGATTCAAGAGTATTGATAGTCTCAAGATACACATCATCAGGATGGTTCCAATACTCAACATACAGCTTTCTACGATTGAAAATTCTGTTTCGTTTGACGGAAATTCTGGACATCTCCTCTACAATATTCAATAGTTCAGCCATTTTAGAGATATGTTAAAGCTCGACGGAAGGAAAGGAAGAGGGTACTAAGTGACACTTACTACCTCGTCAGTGCATCTTTTATAGCGAGACAAATGTATAGATCATAGATTGTTGCCACGTCATCACTACTGAAGGAAATACACCTATTGATACAAGAAGCAAAAGGAATGAAGTAGTGATTTATTACTCAACCACCGTTTCATATCACTTATTGATGACCACAATAGGTCAGACGCCTACTATTGCGGAGTCATTCTCAAAGATTGAAATTCTAATAATTTCATTTGGCATCGATCAATGAAAAGACAGTTTCTCACTAGCCACAGCAGCAGCAGCTCAGTTCTCATCTTTAAAGATGACTTCTACATACTATGGCATACTACTCACCGCAAATATTGAAAAGAGAGAAAACTGCTGATCAAAATAAAGCGCATTTTTTATCGCCGCGAAGATATCGGCGGCACATCATATTAAATGCGGATCAGCACGATGGCATATTACCCGGTGCCACGTAAGTGTTACCATATGCTGCTACATAGCGTGCCAGGTGATTCGAACAAACGCCAACGTCAGCTTCAATCTTAGTCGTTCATGACAAAGAAGGGTTTAAATCTCAATCAATGGTTTTATTCAAATAAATCATCAAAAACCATTAAACCCATTGTGTCGTCTTCTTGATTTCCACTCATACAGCCAATCAATCTAGTCAAGATATCTCTCGGGCTCATCCCGAGATCTTCATAATCGACCACCCCTCCTATCCAGTTCAGAACAAAAAAGAAGGAACAAATCATGGATACCAGTGTCCCTAATAATCCAGAACAAATTGTCGTCACTGAAGAGACCTCCCAAGATGAACTGTTTTAATTAGCGGGAAACTCCAGAATCATCGATCGACAGACTCTAATATCTCAGGTCGTGAAGGAGAAGATTCTAAACTAGAAGAACTTTCTCTCAATCACCACGGACGAGACGATTGCTCAAGAGATTGCGGGAAAGCTCCTACATGAGAACTTAACATAATTTCTCACTACATGTCCTCATAGATTCAATCCTACTCGAGTCGCGGAATTTTATGAAAATGCCACCTTCAATGACAAAGATCAATACTTCATCACCACGGTTGAAAAGAAGAAAATAAAGGTTGATCCCGATCTCATTGCCCAATATCTACATCTATCTAAAATTGGAGAAGATATCGCCAGTTATCTTCAGAACAACAGTGATGCCTTGAAGGCTCACTAATTAAAGTGGAAAAAGCCAGGGGCACCAGAGAAGTTCAAACTCACCACCAAGGTATCCGAACTGAACCCCTGCGCTAAGATACTCAGTGAGATTGCCCTGCGAATGATTTACTGTGGGATTGGGTCCTTATCTGAACTTAGTAGTCCCAAGTACTCTCTTATGATGGCTCTTGATGATTGCCTCGGAGGAAATTAGGCAACATACATCTTTGGGCGAGTACTAGAAAATGCAAAGAAAAACAGAGACATTCCAACCAAAGGGAAGTTCTCTTCAAGTGTTGGTTTAGGCTTGAAGGTTAGCTACCTTCTCGAGCAGATTCTAGGAGTACATGATCAAGGAGAAGATCTTATACCATCTTACTTTATTCCACCTAAGGTTCCCATGTATCGTACCACTCAAAAGGGAGCATCAGATGACAGTGTGAACAATATGGAAATAGATGCTGAAACTTCTGAGGATCTTAAATCTATTCCAATCATTCGAACTGCTGAAGAGCCCAAGAAATCAAGGAAGGTAGAAACTTCTATTCAAAAGTCTGCGCAAAGACGAAATAGAAGAAAAAAGGTGCAACCTGATACACATTCTGAAGAAGTCTCAAACCAAGACAATCAACCAGTAGCGAACCAGGCGATAGAAGAAAAGGAAGATCAATCCCGATAAAGCGGATCCTACACTTGTCAAGAGACTGCATTTTGATGCTATGTGTGGAGGGACAAGTCAATCCTCCATACCATCGGATACAGTTCCAAACTCTGAATCTTCGACTTCTGAGCACTCCAAGACTCAGGAACATATGCCTCAAAGAGAAGATGAAATCAAAACCATCTTGGTTTCAGGGGGAACTACTCTTGATGCCACTCACCAAGAGCTTACTGAAGACACAACATCAAAACTGGAAACAGTCAGAAGAAAGATCCATGAATATCGCTCAGCTATCAAGCAATTGGACGCTAAGCGACAAGACCTTGATTCCAAACAGTAGGAGTTAGATGCTCAACGACGACATTTGGAACAAAATGAGCACATGTTCATGAATCGTCTATCTCAACTCCAAATTCATGAACAAGAAATCAAAGCTGAGCTCCAGCATCAGGAAGAAGAAGCTGCTGAGCTGAAACGTCAAGAAGAAGCTATTGAGCTGAGACGTCAGCAAGAAGCCGCAGTAGCAGCAACACTCCAGAAATAATTGGACGATGAAGCTGCTGAGCTGAAACATCAACAAGAAGCTGCTGATCTGGTACATCAGCAAAAGGCCGAAGCTGATGAGCACTACAGATTACAGGCCGAAGCCGCTGCCAAAAAGGCCAAACAAGATGCAGCAGCCCCAGTACAAAGAGAGGGGCAAGAAACATAAACGCACCAATTTCTTCCTCCACCAGAGGCCTCTACTGCTTCCTCTCAAAGTTAAACCCAAGACAACTCTAGAGCACTAGCTACAGTCGAAAGAGTTATGTCTCCTGACCCGCTCTCAGTAGCAGTTAACTCTCTACCCTACAATGCTCTGAATCAAGCAATAGACCTTCGAGTGGAACAACATTGTTCTTGATATTATCAAAAAGGGGAAGAGAGAAGGGATGAGTCGCTGAAGCTGCAGTTGATCTTGTTTGATCAAAAGCGAGAAGAGGAACAACAAAGGCGTGATGAGAAATACAGAAAACAGGAAGAAGAGCACAAAAAGCGGAATGAAGATATCAATATGAAGCTGAATCTTCTAATGGCTGCCAGAGAGGAAGATAGGAAACACCTCTCAGATGTAATAGCAGTCCTCAAGGCCCAACAAGCTAGTTTGCTGGCCATATCTACTGCTACTGCAACTTTCTCAAAACCGAAGGATGCAAATTCCTTGAATCAGGAAAAGGAGAAGGAGTAGAGTCAAGACAAAAGAGAAAGGTCAGGAATTCTTTCCATTTTGCCCTGTTTTGATTCTTGAATATCTCTTTGAATGTCTTTCATTTCTGTTGTTTGTTCATGTACTTTTAATCAATGATATCTATATGAAAAATGAAAAACTGTTGGTTTGAAGACAACCACTCATTGTCTCTTTCCTTGATTCTTATTTTGCTGAATTCACATGTTCCAGTGTGATCAGCGTTTCCTTCCTATTGCTCTAAATCAATTAATTTCAACTGATGAGAATCATCCCATTTAGGGGGAAAATTGTAAACTCAGATCAACTGCATCTTCTTACCGACAGATAGACTTAGAGGTATGGTTTTGACAACATCAAAAAGGGGGAAATTGTTAGGTATTGATGTAGAAATCCTACCTTAATTTGATGTTTTGATGTGTCAAAACTACATACCAATGTCTAGGACTTAGAGTTATAACCTCATGTAATCCTTGTATAGGATATTCGAGTTGTAATATTCTAGGAAGAAGAAAGTCAAAAAAATTGTGGGACAGTTTTGAAGAAGACATTCGGACAAAAACTGTCTTGACTAAGAAGATGAAGACGAGCAGAGCAAGGTCCCGAAAACTGTGAATACAGTCTTCACACGGAAACTGCTAGGAGGATCTAGCAGTTTTAGAACAAGACAGTTTCACATCAGGGAATGCGTATATGATAAGATGTCGAACAAGTCGCAAGGGAACATTAAAGAAGTCAATGATAAAAGATCAGACAGATACTAAGCTGCGACTGGTGTACAACGTTCGACGTCTGACACACAAGTACAAACTGCTCTGAAAAGCAGTACATTGTAGCAGAAAAAGCCGAGAGACAAGCAACTTTTCAAAAGAGCATGAATTACGATTGGACATCCTCTCTAATGTCTCTACTGGCTATTTTCTGGTGTCTCACCTATAAATAGCAGGAACAACAGAGACTTTAAGACCTTTGCCTCTCTGCTCATCTGAATACATCCACTTATTTGAATCTCCAACATATTTATTGTCTTTCACCTGAAACTGAAGCTAAAGCATTAAACGCTTTCAAGGGAGAAGACATTGTTGCCGTAGTTCATTTATTGAACACATCACATTCATTGCTACGGAGTTTGAGGAGATCCACGGTGCGGTGTTGTTTATACTAATATTAAGTTAGCATACTTAATCTAGTATCTTGGTGTTCTTACTTTCCATGTAAGAACACAGCAGCTTGGTCTTTGCAAAGGGAGATCAGGTTATCACGGGCTACTGTCGATCAGTCGACGTTCTGGGAAGAACATAATCATCCAACCTACCGAAGAAGGAAAAGGGAGGTTTGTCCTCAATCCAACTTCGAGCCGGTCCAAAGAGAATACGCAGAGCCTTCAACGGACTGAAGAAGGAGTGAAGTACAACTGCCTGGGCGAGTGATCCATCTTGTTGTGGATAGAGGATTCTACAGCAGCTGGCTATAGACCGTGAGGATTCTAACTTCATAACTTAGTGAATTACCGGATCTGATATCCGAAGAGTGGATGTAGGACTTAAGGCTCCAAACCACTAAAATATCCTGTGTCGTTTATAGTTTTATTTACATATTTGTACTCTGATCTGGGACCAACACCATTTCACCAAAATACCTCCAAAATGGGTTCGAGCAACGTGACTTGGAAGTCTCCAAATTGAGAGAAAGAGTCATAATCTTCACAGAGATCACATCTAAGATGATTCTCTCAATTCTCGATTCACCATGGACGATGAGTTTTCTCATATTAGAACCAAACGGAGATAGGCGGTCCATTCTGTCAAGCCATGACAGTTTTCTTGTTGGAGAGATAAAAACTTGTTAGGTGGGTCCAAGGATGGATAATCCTTAGTCACATGAATTGGGTAGCTCTTCTGCACTGTACTAAAGTGGTACATGCAGATGAGTATACTCAACCTCTTTATCCTCTCTTCTTCAAGGATTTCAAGCCGAAACCAAGAAAAAGAGGAGGAGATAGAGGAAAGTCTTGTGGGTGGAGGAGATGCAACTTTGTGGCATCTACTTGGCACCCGAAGCTATGACAGCGTGCCGGTGATGCGGGTGCTATCCTTTATGGATACATTCGCATGGCATCAGACGTTGATAGGGGAAAGTTGTAGACTAATGAACCAGTCTGAGCAGATGGTGAGATCTGCTAGACTTGGACTTCTCAATTTCCTGGAAAGTCTGCAGATGAAGAAGGCTGTTGGAGAAGAGATTTCACCTAGGCAACAGGAAGATGATGAGTTGCCTGTGGACATCTCTCTAAGATCCAACAAGACATTGCTGTGGAAGCACGGTGGCTTGCAGCAATGAGCTCAGGAAAAGACCAAGAAGGAGGAGATCTAGCAAAGGCGTTATTGGAGCAGTCTGAAGACAAATTGATCATTGTAAACTTGTAGTATTATACTTTGCAAAGTGTAACTCTTGTAAATCAATGATATCAATAAATTGCTCGTGTTGATAACAATACTCTGTTGTCTCTATCAAATAACTGCCTAAATCAAATGCTAGATCATTACACTACTTATGTATACAGAAACCTATCAAAAAAATTATATGATTTTCTATGAAAGATTGAAAAATGAAAAGGAAAATCAAATGATAGGAATTTCTTAAAGGTCTTCCCAACCCCGTCGGAAGCAGAGTACTTGAATGCTGAAAAGGAGATTCAATTCAAGCAAATTACTCTCTGTTGACTGCTGAGTCCAAGCTCTTAGCAGATTCCCGACAAATACTGAGGTTGAGCTCTCAATAAGAAGACTCTTGAACTTAAAAGTTCATTGAATCTAAAGAGTCTAGAAGAGCTGCTGAATCTAAGCTTTCAACAGACATCCGGTGTTCACTGAGTCCAAGCTCTTAGTTGATTGATAATTGGTATTTTGGAATAGCAGACAAACCGAAAATAGTTTACTGAGTCCAAGCTCTCAGTAAAGAGACTCTTTGCTCTTACATGGATCAAAATTTAGAAGAGTCTATTCTGTCTACTGAGTCCAAGCTCTCAGTGGAACCCCAAAAAATGTTGAGCATAAGCTCTCAGTAAAGTTCGGTAGAATGCTTGAAGATAATTTCAGGAGAATGCTGAGTCCAAGCTCTCAGCACACTATAAGTGTCTACTGAACAACAGACCACAAAGGATGAATGCTGAGTCCAAGCTCTCAGCAAATCAGGTCCAGGAATATGTAGTTCACCTCGAGTAAAGAAAGAATGCTGAGTCCAAGCTCTCAGCAAACTAGGTTATCTAGGAATTCCGTATTAAAAGGGGTATAATCATATGCTGAGTCCCAGCTCTCAGCATAGGCCTTTCACATTGGTGGAAATTGAATGTTCAACCTATGCATCTTCGCATGTTGACCAACAAGCTAAAATGAGATAATTAATTCAAATATATCTCAAAAGACGGGATTATCTATTGATGAAGAAATTGCAGAGTTTGCTTTCATTACAAAGTAACTCTAGCACAGGGTGGCGACGAATGCCAAGGATACACATCAGCCACGCTCAAGGTTCTGATGAAGTAGGACGTAAGGAGAACCGTCACCAACTGCCCAACCATCGATTCATCCATATCAGAAGGAGAGATCCAACCGCTCACAGTAGAAGCCGATCAAAGAGAGATCATATAAAAGAAATTTGGTTTGGGAATTCTAACCCTAATACTCGCATACCCTCTGATTCAAAATTCTTCTGCTCTACATTCTTTTAGCATTTAGAAGAAAATATCAATGGCGGAATCTTTAAACCGCACCAATCTCCCTGCCGAATCATCCGAAAGAACCAACATGTCCGAAGAACCAGAACAGTTCCACCCAACTTTCACAGTCATCTACAAGACGGAAGACATTGATGAGTCAATTCCATACTACCGACTAATCGCCATAAGTCATGGAAAATCGCCTGGTGAACTCACCAATGAACAGAAAAGGGCTGTTCAAGTCAAGAAGGACAAGATACTGTACAAACCACTGTTCCGGAAGCACTGGTGTGAGATTCTCATATGTAAACTCAACCGAGAGAACCTGCTAAGATATCTATGTGCAGAGCCGAAGAAGTTTCGTCCACACATTGTCGCAGAATTCTTTGCGCGTGCAGTTGTTGGTAAAGATGAAAAATTCTTCACGACAAGTGTTATGGGTATCAAAATCGTAGTAAGCACATAAGTTCTGGAGGAGAAGTACGGACTCCGCAATGATGGTGAAGATGTAGCCAACTACAAGATCAATGATGAAGCTGAGATGAAGAAGAGATGGTTGAGATGGAAGTCGGAATCATACACCGATTCATGGAAAGTAGCAGCACCGCTGAAATCTCTGGCAGAGCCAATGAGAATTTTAGCACAGGTTGTCATAAGGATGCTAGTGGGAGAAGTTGGCTCACTCTCAGAGTTAAGTGCTAAGAAGTTTGTTGTTATGATGGCAATTGATGATCAAGTTCGTGGAAATTGGGCGAAGTTCATCTACACCAAATGGCTAGCACATGTCTACAAGAACAAGAGTGTGAAGGATCACACGTTCACTCAAGACGTAGGCTTTGGGTTAAAGATAAGCCATATTCTGGAAGGGATCGTACCAAAAGGAAAACACTGCCGCGGTGAGGACTTGATCTACTCCGACTATATACCGCCAATCAGAAAACAACAACCGCCGAAGAATTTCAGGGAACCGTTGATACCGAAGGGAAAGAGCAACGTCCACCCAAAAGAGGCATGCTCTGATAAAGAAGAACCATATCAAGGCCATGTCGTTATGCCTACTGCTGCTCCACTTACCGCCGAAGAAGTTGAAGAAGAACGGCGCAAGGCAGAACATGATGCCCTGTTTACTGAGCTTGAAAGTTTGGTCAACATTCCATCACAAGAAATTGGTCAACCCTCTAATCAAACCATTGTGAAGAGGAGGCGTACGCAGAGGAGTCCTCAACATAAAAAGGGGAAATCAGCTAGTGATGATGAGGAAGCAAAGAAAAGGAGCAAGCAAAGAAGATCTTCAGGAGACCCTCTCCAAATCAATGTACCTGAGGTAGATACTTCTCTACAATCTTCAGATGTCGTCAAGGACACGACAATAGAAACCACCGACGCCACTACAAAGCGAAGGCTTGAATTTTCCGATAAGGGAGAATCTTGGAAGAAAAGGCGACAGAGAAAAGCGCTCCAAAGGTCATAAGAACAAAGAGACTATGCTAAGTTCCGACATCAGATGACCTTTGAAGAAAGAGACTCGAGATATGAAGAAGTCATGGCAAGTTATGCAGAGCGTAATGTCAGAATTCAAGCTGGAGAATAGACCAGTCGCATCACTCGGAAAGATGTTGAGAAAATGCAAGCCGAGAGAGGAAAGAGTAAGGTCACGTTCGCTGAAGATGTCGAAACAATAGCTGATCTTGAGCGAAGAAAAATGAAAGAAGCCTTAAAGGAATCAAGAAGATTGCAGACTCCAGGACCAGGAGAAAGGAGTTGTGATGCAATATGATTTCAGCCCACCACCGATCTAGGGGGAAGCGTAAGTGTTGAAGAAATTTCAGAAAGAAATTTGATGCAGGCTGTTGTGCAAGAAGGTAGCAGTCCTGTTGTTGAAAAGGAAAGTGAAACAGAACAACTGGCTTCACAAGGAGCAAGCCAAATTGTTACAATCATGGCAGAAGCCGATCTGGAAACAACGTCAGACCAAATCCTGGCTACTGACGCAGGAAATTAGGAAGCAGAGAGGATGAATGCTAATTCAGAGGTAGTCGTACCAGAACACATTCAGCAGATCACCACAGAAATTGAAGGAGCAGATGCTGAGGGACTCACTGCTGAAGCAAATACCTCGCTCAATGCTGAATCGCGAGCACGGCTACAAGAAGTGCTCACAACAAGTGTGCGAGCTCGGAATGAGCAATATCTACGACAAATGGATATTGAACCTTCTACCATTCCAGGATGGAATACAAAAGTAGATACCACAAGTATGCTCGAAAGAACTATCAAATCCATCTGGCAACGACACATTCTGATTCCCAGCTCTCCAGAAGTTTCAGGTATATCCTTTAGTGATCTTCCTAGCTCTCATGATGAAGAAGATGCAGGAACGGTCACAGATGGAGAATCCCTATTCCAAGAAGAAACTCTACGAGTGCCCATGGAAGGACCACCTGACAGGAACTTCAAAGCAACACGGATTGCGAAGTGGTGTCCTTCTATCATAGCAAGAGATGAGGAGAACGAGGATCTCACTACTGGGCATGAGACATAAGCATGTTCATCAAAACTCAGGCTGCCGCTGAAGTCAGGGACTCATATCCTGCTGAACTCCAAGGGGAGTCATTCGATCAAGACTGGTTGAGAATAAAGTTCAAGAGATGGCGATTCTTTGATTATGCCACTCATGAATTACATTATGAGGACCGCTCAATAATGATGGCAAGGATGGGTCTTAACTACTGGAGGAGTGAAGAAGAATGGGTTGATGATTGGATGGACCAGACATCCAAAGGACAATATACGGAGAAGCAGGTTGCCGCAAGGCTACAGAAGATCAAGGCTCACCGAGCAGCCACTGGAGATCGATCACTGCCACCATCAGAATATGCCCTAGAAGACTCTCCACCATTCACCCAGAAATTCAAATCTCCTGCCACCAGACGTCAAATGGCCGCAACTAAGGAATTGAAGAAGAAGCTAGCAGAAGAGCAAGCCGCACAAAAAAGAGAAGAAGATAGGAGGAAGATGTTGGAATTCAAGGAGAAAATCCTCAACCAACTCACCAGCAAGCCTTTCAGGGTACAGGATGTAAGGTCATCGGCAAATATTTCTGCTAAAAAAGAAGGAAGGGAAACCACACATTCTGTAATGGTTCCGGCTAATCAACTATCTACTTCGACTCCAGGATTGGCAACCACCGCTCTCATAACTACCACTGAGAATCAAATTGTATCTGCTGAGGAACCTTCGTTCATGGCAATTCAGTTGTTGAATAACAACACTTATCAGAGGGATCTCCAGCGATATATTCATACCATGGTAGGGCGGAGTATCGGAGAGCAAATGGGACCAATCATGTGCAGAGAAATCTCTATCCAAGTGTCTCACGCTAAAGAAGAAATTCTTGCTATTCAACTAAACAACTTCGAGACCTTCTCTACCGAAATTTTTGCTGCGATCAAAGAGGGGTAAGAGAAGAGGTTAGCTGAAGAAGTAGAAAGGAGAATGGAGCAAGAAGACAGACTTCGTAGTTTGAAAGCGAGAAGACTGCAGGAAGAAGATCTAAGGAGACAACGCGAAGAAGAAGAAGAGAGAGAATAACATAGAAAAATTGAAGAGAAGGAAAGGATCAGAAGACAGGAAAGAGAAGCTCTCGTGGATAGCTTCATGAAGATGACAACGGAAGCTCTTAGCAAAATGAAGAAGCCCAATGTCGGTTCTTCAGGTGCCAAAAATGCTGCTGATTCAGGCTCCTCAACAACAAAGAAGTAATACCTCTCTAATCTCTAAATCTACTAGTTGACTGAACAATTTTTTTTTACTTCAATTTGGGTGACATGTATGTACAACAGAACATGAGATTATCAATGAAAACTAACCCAGATTGAAGACAACATTTCATTGTCCAATGCTGATTTAAATTGGATAAGCTGAAATTACACACTTAGTGTAATCAGCAAACTGCGTAGAATGTGATGTGTGTGAAATGTTCATGTGATTGCTTGATGATATTATGCATAAATGTGCTTTGTGCTTACTTGAAAAATTACATTGAAGCTATTTACCTGATTGATTCATTTTATCTAGCAATACCCTTGATACGTTAAGGGGGAATGGTTGGGAACAATACTGAGTCTACGGGGGTTGAGACACTGAGAATAGAATTGATAGGAAATTTTTTGTAATCTCAGTAATCAGCTTTCCCATGATTAGTTAGAACTAAAGCTTAAGATAAAGGATTTGATCGCACGAAAAAGAGGGAAATTGTTAGGAATATTGTTAGACCCCTCTCCTGTAAACCAGTTCATAATCGTAGTTTGATATGTTTTGGTGCATCAAAGCTCTAGCAACTCAGTATCGAGTCAATTGTAAAAAGTCCTGTATAGGAATTCATGCTCGAGTTGTAATAGAATAGGAGAAAGAAAAGAATCTGGTTTGCTGAATGAGTCAGCAAACGTGTCATATTGCTGAAGATTGCTAAAGAGAAAAGAAAGGCTAGTAATGCGGAGGAACGCGACTGGAATGCTGATGGAAGCAGAAACCCAAATCACAAAAGATACGTGAATCAACAATATTATTAATCGAATGATAGACTCATCCAATTATTGGAACTTAAATATTCCAGGAAATCCAACCAAAAAAGAAATAACTTAAAACAATTAAGAAATAATCAAAACAAATCAATAATTAAAATTACTAAATCAACTGGTTGATTCTCAATCAATTCCCCCATCTACGCTGGAAATCATGCCTCGGAATCTGCTCCCTATCAACTTCATCCCCCGTCAAAACAACCTTGTCCCCAAGGTTGAAATCTAGAAAATGACTTTTTCCTACTCATCCATGTGGCTTCAAATAAATTGGGAAGTCCTCGTTTTCTCCATCCGAACTGCCATGCTTCTCCGGACTGTCCTCTAGACCTGTAACTTCATAGTACTCATAGTTTTGCAGGTCCTCGTTATCTCCTTCGTCCGCAATCAAGACTCACAATTGCTTGAAATCACACTCATGTCCAAGCGAGAAGGGTTTTTTGCACTTGAAACACAAACCTTTTGCCCGTATTTTTGCCAACACTTTAGGTGGTAGTCGAGTAAACTGGGATCGAGCAGGGGATTGCAATGATTGTCCTAAATTTGCTACCTCCGATAACCCCCCAGACTTCGGAAGGTTGCCCCTCGTTCCCTGATCTCCGCTGCCACCTCCAGGCACTCCACCAAACCCAAAGGACTTCACCATTCCTCCAAAACCAGAAACACTGCTGCCCCCACTTCGCAGATCACCAAATTGGAAGGATAAATTATCCTCCACATCACGAGCCAACTCCATCGCAAGTTCCAGGTTGTTGGGGCGGAGCAAGCGCAGGGATCCTCAAATAGATCCCTTCAACCCATTCATAAAATAGACTAAGTAGTGATCCTCGGCAAGTCCTGGAACCTGGCTTGCTAACTACACGAATAACGATATATAATCTTCCATTGTGCCCGTTTGTTAAACTCCAGATAACCGCTCAAAACGGTTGCCACGGAATCGAGTATCAAACCTAGTTATTAGTGCTTGTTTAAACTCTTCTTAAGGTATATATGGTTTCCTTGCCCGCAACCAATTAATCCAGTATAACGTCGCTCCCTCCATTGCCACGATAATCGACGGAACCTTCCTTTCCGGACCTATTTGGTGTAACTCGAACTATTTCTCAACCCGTGTGATCCAGCCTAGGGGATCCTCACCTGCGAATGATGGCAATTGGGCCACCATCCCTTCGCCGCTTGGTGCGCCTCCCACACCAAATGCACCGCACCCTCGAACCTGTTTCCTGTCCCTGCGCACACGCCAGCGTCTTGTGGACCTGTGGCGCCCATCGCTGAAGACGACCCGTCGACTATCGCGCCTCCCGTCGCGGACCCACGGTTTGGAGATTTCAAAATCGCCTCAGACAAGGCAGCCATTGAAGCTGCAATCTCTGCCAATTGTGCCCCATGCGCATCCAATTTCTCCTTCACCTCAAGTTGATCGGCCTCCAGCCTTTCAAGTCGTTCACTGACTGATCTAGTAGTCATTCCGGCGAGCCGGATCCGGCAGGTCGGACCAATTGATGTAAGCAGAAACCCAAATCACGAAAGATACATGAATCAACAATATTATTATTCGAATGATAGACTCATCCAATTATTGGAACTTAAATATTCCAGGAAATCCAACCAAAAAGGAAATAACTTAAAACAATTAAGAAATAATCAAAACTAATCAATAATTAAAATTACTAAATCTACTCGTTGATTCTCAATCAATTCCCCCGTCTACGCCGGAAATCATGCCTCAGAATCTGCTCCCTATCAAATGCTGAAAAAGGAACTCCAACAAACTACGAAGACATTCGATGCACATTAATAGCAAGCAGACGACAATCAGCAATCAAGAGAAAAGTTACAGAGTCGAACATCAAACGGATTCCAAATTACAAGAAAAACCAACCAATCAAAAGGATGGAACAATCATCATGAAGAAGAAGGTCTCAGACCTACAAAGGATCCGTTCTGATAAGAGACGGCTAAAGATAGATGTTTTGCCAATCAAAGACAAGGAGACTTGAAGAGTCTCTGTCCTCTGTAGAAAAAGGAAGAATGCAGATAGGCGAGCATTCCCTTTGAGTCTAATGGATAAGATTCAAACAACCGTTTGATTCTTCACCTATAAATAGGTGTCATCCTTACTTGATTCAAAGGTTCGCGACTTTCTACATACGAGATAACAAAAGAGATCAAACACATTCTATAAATCACGCGAACTCATCCGAGCCAAGTTCTTAATTGAAGCTTTTCGCAAGATCTCATAATAGAAACTCGAAGACTTGTGAAGTTTATCTTCCTCAGGTTATATTGGGATTCCTTCTAATTTAGAAAGAATCTAGCAGTCACTATAGCGGTGCAAGAGTGATTCGTATGGGCAATGCAAACACAAGGATAGGTTCAGGGAAGAACTATAAAACTCCCAGTAGTCGACGTCCAAGGAGAATGGAGGTTTGTCCTCACTCTAAGGAGCGACACCGGTTGAATATTGGAGATTGAGGTGCTTGAAGGTGCGCGCTGACCAGACGGAGGAGCTGCTCAACGTTAGAGATCAGGCTTGACCTTGTACTCATTCTTCTAGTGAATTTTCAGTCTAAAGACTGAAGAGTGGACGTAGAACAATTGTTCGAACCACTATAAAAACCCTTTTGTTGTTAGCATTTTTATTTCGTTATTGTTTGTGCTTAGACATATTTGAAACTCAACACATCAAGTGTTGAAGTATAAACTGCAATCGAACTAACGAATACACGAGCTAAACCATTTTAGATAAACACTTGCTAAGTCGAGACCTTAGCAAGATACGTGCAAGATAACTTTAATACTTCCGCTGCATATAAAACACTTTGATCGGGGACCAACACTAACACTTGAGGTGTTGGTTTTAAATCAAATGTAGAAATTAAATAGAGTATTAAATAACACAAATGATTTATAAAGGTTTGAACCAAACCATCCTACGTCCTCTTTTCAGACGCACAGTCTGAAAATCACTGAGTTGGGGATTACAAAAATGACGCATGATCTATTGCTAGTTGATGAATGCCTGCGTCCACCAGTCCACTAGCGTACTCGTCAAGTCCTTTGCTCTCATTCGCTTCTTCAGATCTGAAGTGTGGACGCACCACTCAACCTCTGGTTGGTCGTGGGAGTTTGAGTTCTCCCAAGAATGTCAGCTTGCAGTATACACCCATAATAGTTACACCAAAGTAGTGGCAACTCCAAGATATTTTTTTACTTAGAAAGTAAGAAAACCGAAATAGCTCTTGTTAGAAGCACAGAGCCTCGTGTTCAGGAAGGAACACGAAAAGCTGATAGAACAACCTGAAAGCTTTTGAGTACTGAGTGTTGGAAGCTTTTGAGAGAGATCGGTCAAATTCGTAGAAGAATGATCAGATTAGTTAGCTTAGTTTTTGTAACCTTCTCAAAGTGGTTTGCAGCCTCTATTTATCGGCGCTCCTTGGAAGGTTTGAATTTGAAGCCGATTGGAGCCGTTGTGAGACAAAAGGAACATGTCCGATCGTAATCTCACTTTTCCTGACTTGCAGTGTCTATCCTCTCAGAGCAGTTAGACTTTTGCTGCTTTGGTCAGAACAGCTCCTAGTTAGTTCGAGGAATGTTTGCTTGGACGAACAAGCTTTTAAGTAACTCAAACTTTAAAATTTCATTTCTTAAAGTTTTGTATTGAAAGATTTTCGCTTGTTTTGGCTTGCTTGTGCCTCTTCTTGCTGGTTAGGTATTGCCGCTGGTAGGCTCGTTCCTGGTGGATCACCAGCTAGTGTCATTTGCTGATACGCACCTTGCTGGTGGATCACCAGCTAGCGATGAAATGTCAGCCAACATCCTCTGAAGGCGCTTTGGTGGTAAAGACATGTTAGCCAACAAATCCAAACAAACTACTTTGCTGGTGAATGAAATTATGTTCGCAAATCTCCAAAAACTTGTGATCAGCTCCGACTTACAACTCAATAATTTATATGTAGGACATTTCATGTGCGGACTAAGCTAGTTAGAGATACTCAAACTAGTGGTATGTTTGACTCATCAAAATATTAAATAAAGAAGAAATTTCTAACATAAATTCCTAACAACTAAATAACTTGAAACATAAAAAAATATGATACTAAATATTACTCCCTCCGTCCCAAGTAAATTGTCCACATTTCCTTTTTCGTCTGTCCCACAATATTAGTCCACTTTCCTAAAATAGCAAATTCTCTACACTCATTAATAAAATATTCATCCCACTAACTCCCACTACCACTCACATACATTGGTTATCGTGCCCGGTCAAATGTGGACAATTTGACCGGGACGGAGGGAGTACAAGTTTTCCTTAATATATTTATAATAAAAATATTATTATAAAATTAATCGAATCAATTCTTTCATTTTCAGTCTCAACCCTATAGAGCCCTGTGCTATTCAATCTCAGTCTATTTAACTTAATTTTCTTTTGTCCAAAATATTTTAGTCCTAACCAATTTCTTGGTTCGATTAAATCAGTCCCGCAAGTTTTTTAGTCAAATTGAAACCTGAAAAATCCAAATACCCACACAATAGAAAAGCCCAAATCTCCCAACCACAAGAAAATAGCTTTTGGATGGGCTTTATTATCTCATTTTTTGCTTCTTATTTAAATTATTTAATTGAAACCGCACGCATTAATTCTTCTTATGTAGAGGCAAAAATATAATCAATCACAAGATTTCTTATTTAAAGGTTTTATATATAAAATATTTATTATTGAAATGTATTTAAAATTATGAAATTGCATAAAAGTTATTGCAAAACACTTCTGATTTATTCGTTCTTCATTCATTTTGTGTATTTTTTTTATATAAATATATTTTTTAAGTATCTTACAATGAATATTTAAAGTGGCAGAAACTACTTTTAGCTAATTTTATAAGAAGAGTAGAACCAACAGGGCATCAAAATCAACCAATTACAATTATGAATATTATTAGATCTACACACATGCGTTGCACAATAAAATTATATATATATAGAATTTATTAATTTAAATTAAGGGTAATTATGTTAATCTATCACACACTATTTCAATTTATGGAATTCTATCCCACTCTTTCAATTTTATGGAATTCTATCCTACATTACTTTTTATTATGAAATTTCATCCAATTTGCCATATCATATATTAGTTGTCATATCATTCTTCCACATAAGCTATTAGAGTTGATGTGTTTGGACGAGGTGGCATTATTTTCTAATTAATTAATATTTTTAATAGAAAATAAATTCATATTTTCAGTTATTTTTTTATTTAAATTGATCTTTTATTTTCTTTATTTAGGAAAAGTTGATGAAACCAAACATTTTTTAAACGTAAAAACAATTATTAAATTTATTAATTATTATTATAAAATTAATTTTTAATCAATATTTAGTAAAATAAATGAATTGCGATAATCATAAATCTTATATATAAATAATAAAATAAATTTAAAATAATAATTATTATATGATCAGAATTATTAAAATCATTACTTTCTCTCGTCTTTAGATTTATCATTAGTAATTATCATAAAAATCTTTCGTTTTTAATTAAATTGATTATTTCTACAAGTGCCGGTAATAACACAATCCAAATTAGCTAGTCTTAAGTTCAACTTCAGGTTACGTTCATGCGGAATAACATTTTAATTTATTTTTTTTAATAATAATTACTATTATATAATAGCCATTATTTAATTATTATCAATCTTAATATTTTAAATTTATTTTATAATTTATATGTAAGATTTATGATTATTGTAATTCAATTATGTTGCTATATAATGATTAAAAATAGATTTTATAATAATAATAATAATAATTAATAAATGATAAATTTAATAATTGCTTTTAAGTTTAAAATGTATTTAGTTTCATCGATTTTTCGATTTTCTAAATTAAAGAAAATAATTTGAATTAAAAAAGCTAATTACCAAAAATAAATTTAGTTTTTCTTATTAAAAATATAAATTACAAAAAAAATCAAAATTTAATGCCACCTCATCAGTCCACGTCATCCCTAATAGCTTATATGGAAGAATGATATGGCAATTAATATATGATGTGGTAAATTGGGATGAAATTACATAATAGAAAGTAATGTAGGATATAATTCCATGAAATTAAAAAAGTGGGATAGAATTCCATAAATTGTAATACTGTGGGATAGATTAACATAATTACCCTTTAAATTAATCTATCCAGATGTTTCATATGGATATCAATCTTATAATTTATTGGACATATACAAAGCACTTTAATCACTTACGCCCCGATTTAAGCACATTAAAAAATTTAATTAGCTCTAAATATAAACGCATATTCTACTTAGTCATTTAATTATTTATAATTAAAATAAAATTATATAAATATATATTTTTTATAAGCTTATTGTAATCTTCATACCCAAATTGAATTCAAAAGAAGTAAAAGTAGTTTTAAATATTAATAAATACAAGTGTATAACTGAAAGAAAATATACTCATTCTAATAAATGCAATATTATAGCTTATGACATGGATGCATTGAAAAAAAAAAGCAATGTGTAATTATAATTCAAACAAATTAAAAAAAGATACAAGATAAATTATCAATTTGTTTAGTGGCTAGGACTCGCTAAAGTCATCTAAAGAACCAAAATATTTCTTTTAAAATTATGCAGGTTCTTAGAATTTATATATTTAAAAGTTAATGGATTATACTATAAAAAAATATCATACTAAGATTCACAATATTGAGGAAAATATTATTAAAAATAATAAATTATCATATCCTCCAACTAAATGAAAATAATCATATATAAATTATGCATAGTTCAAAATTTTAAATAAAATGTCAAATTTTATGATTTTGAAAAATATAACATAAGTACTTTTTAAAATTTTATTTTATCACAAATTTAATTACAATACAATTTTATTTTTAGAAATACATTACAGTTATTTGTGCTTCAATATAATATAATACGTCACACACACACATATATATTTAATACAATTAAAAAAAATATATCAATACAAAGCTTATGGGGTTTAATTTAAATATTATTCTATAAAAATATTATACTTGTATTATTTAAAAAATATTAAATATTAAATTGGAGAGATAAAATATTTAAAAGAAAAAATGAAAAATATAATTTTGTTATATTTTATATTATAATTGTATATTTATAATATAATAAAAAATAAATTAATATTATAAAATTAAAATAAGATTTTTTGGTTGTAGTGGTTATTGTAGATTATTCCCTTTTAATATATTACTAGATTTGCGCGATGCACTAATCAAATTTATAATATCTTATTTTATAATATTGTGATATAATAAATAAAATTATATATCTTAACATTTTATACACATATATTTAATTTTTATTCATCAATATTATTATATTTTATAATATAAATTATTCTCTACATTATACGTTAAAATATATATATAAATTTACTAAAATAAAAGAATATATCAAACACAAAGTCTATGAAATTTTATTTAAATATTATCCTATTTACGATATTATATTTGCATTATTTAAAAAAATAGTAGAAATAGTAAATTGATTAGATCTAATATTTTTAAGAAAAATTGGCAAATATAATTTTATTATGTTTTTACTACTATTTATTGTAATAATAGAATAAATAATAAATAATATAAAAATAAAAACTGGGGAACAACTAATAGACATTATTCTCCTCTAATATATTTTATAGATTTACATCCCTATAATGCGTAAATAATATTTAATATTTTTTTCAAATTACTGTAAATATTCACTAATGAAATAATTTTGTTATAAGTTTCATTTAAATTCTTATAATTTTTATTTTATTGTTATTATAAATAATAATAATAATAATAATAGATCCAATGAAATAAAACTTTAGGATTATAAAAAGATATCATTAATAATAAGATATAAAAAAGAATGAGATATAGTATATACTAGACAAAATAAACATCAAATAAATTATAATTCAATTAATCAATTATTTTAATTTTAAATATTTGAATATAAAAATATAATTATAAATACAAAATATGAATATAACATTAAAAGTATATATATAAAATAAAAAGAATTGAGGATAGATGAGAATATACCGCCCTAAAAAAAAAGTGGAATAAAATTTGACGGGAACAGATTTGGTGGAGACTTCTTTGTTTTAGTATATATGTAGATAAAGATAATGATAATTTTATACACGACCTTTTTTTCAATATAGCCCTCGATTAAGTTAAAAATAAAAATATTATTTTAATAGACAATATGCCCTTATAGCCCTCTTTTTAAAACTCTTAAAAATAATTAAACTAGTGTATAGCCCCATTCCTCTTCTCTTATTGTGGATGAATTATAAACTAATCTTTTCAATTTTTTACATTTTATACATTTTATTAAACAGAATCTATCAATCGTGAAAAAATAAATTATACTTCACCAATTATTATTTTAATGGATGTGGTTATCTCAGTATATGATGGTGCGGAACCTCCAATCCCTGCTTCTCCGTGCCAAATATGTAAGGGTAATTCTAAACATAACCACATTTTTTCTCATCATAGCCCCTTGATTTAAAAAAAAAAATGCATTCATATATTGTATTACCATTTTATCCTTTTATAACCCCAAATTTAACACAGCCCCATTAACCAGTTTTTTCATGCAACCGTTGATAAGAGCTTGTGATGAGTCATCATCTTCTTGCGCTAGGTCGTACCTTCACAAGTAGCTTCCATCGGGCCATCTCCTCAAACTCTTATCTACAAGGGTTCCATCATTTTTCTAATCCGCCGGCGAAGCCAATGTTGGTCCCAAAGGGCGGCGGCAGAGATTATGAAATGGGAAGAAGTGAAAGAATTGTGGAACGTCAAGGTCTTTTTTTGTCTTTAAGAAGCCAAGTTGCACGAAAATTGGATAAACAAGAATTTGACATGGTGAATTGTTGTACCAAAATCAATCTATTTTCATTATAGGGTTATAGAGTCTGCCCTAGAACAAACTTCGATCATCAGGAGTTCGAGATATTTGAAGGTTGCACAGGGATTGTTCTGTTGAAATAGAGTTGCTCCAGAATCAAGAAAGAAACCCTAATAACTCAATCTTGGATTGTGACGGTGGATGTAGCGATGAGCTGTTTTTGGCATCTTTATGTGTAAATTTATTTTGATTTTTTTGAAGTTTAATGGGGTTACACCGATAAAAAGAAATATATTTTATGTTTTAGCTGGAATTTTTAATTGAGTTTATAAGGGTAAAGTAGTAAGATTAGATAATAAGTTTATATTTAATTTAAATAAGGGGCTACATTGAGAAAAAAAGTGGCTATGTTTAGAATTACCCAATATGTAAACCTTCAACAAATTTTTGTGTCTGAAATTAATAAAAAAAAAACATGATGCATTAAGAGTAGGAGCTCTTGAGGTTTGTTACTTTTATTACTTGACATTGCTACTATAGGAATAATGTTGATTGAAAATCTTGTTGCAAATGCAATGTATTCTTTTTCTAGAGTCAATTATGACTTTCAATATTGATTAATTGTAGCTCTTTTTTCTAGAAAATATAATAATTTAAGGTGGTGGTTGTTGGACCCAAATTAGAATTAACAATATGCACAACGAAAGTTTTGCAGGTTTGTACTCTCTAAGCTGGTGATTCTGGCACCAATTTGGGTTCAGAAAACTGGTTGCTTAGCGAGCGATATATTATTTAGTCAATATTGAGTAATATACTCCTACACTTGAAATGGTGTTTTAAATTCAATACAGAAATTTAAAGAAAGCAATAAATGAAAAAGTTGATTTATAGAGGTTCTGACAAAACCGTCCTACGTCCTCTTTCAAACACGCAATCTAGAAATCACTAACCTGGGGATTACAAAGAAGACACACTATCTATTACTAGTTGGTGAATGTCCATGCCTAACAGTCCACTAGCGCACTCGTCAAGTCCTTTGCACTCCATCGCTACTTCAAGTCTGAAGTGTGGGAGCACCACTCAACCTCCAACTGGTCTTGGGAATTTGAGTACGTTCTTCTCTTGAACGTCAACTTGCGGTATACACCCATAATAGTTAACCACGAAAATAGTGACAACTTCAAGATATTTTCTTACTTGGAAAGTAAGAAAACTGAATAGCTCTTGCAAGATGCACAGAGCCTTGTGTTCAAAAAGGAACACAGAAAAGCTGATAAATCAGCTTGAAAGCTTTTGAATACTTGAATGTAGACAACTTTTAGGTGTAAAATCTAACTTCGCACAAGGTTAGATCGATGAGATTCGTAACCTTCGCAAGATGGATTGCAGCCTCTATTTATAGACGCTCCTTGGAAGACTTGAATTGGAGTCGTTGTGAGACAAAACAAACACATCCAATCGTTGTCTCACTTTTCTTGATTTGCGACGTCATTGTAGGGGTTTACTGGCGAACCAAATCACCAAATCCAAATAAATCGGACATTTTCATAGATGTTCAGAGCAATTACCAATTCAATAAATCTAGCATGCTCCTATGAATTTAATGCAGTGGATATACGAGTTTACCTTAACTCCGTAGTCTCAGATCCGATCTTTCGCGTTTGAATTCCAATCATTTGATTCAACCACGCGATTCAATTAAATCTGCGGAAACAAAAATTAGCAATAGATCTAATTTCTAGATTTAATCAAATAGAAGATAAAAGAAAAAAAAATTGTTCTCCAGATTAGATCTTCATATCTGTATCTCAATGCTGTTCAATCCTGTTACTGGTGAGGATTCCACAGGACTGTGATTGTGTAGGCCAGAGTCGAAACTTCGTCTCCCAAACCCACAGAGTCGCCGCCCCTGTCTCTCTCTCCCTAGGGTTTCAAACTTATTTGAATGTTCTGAGGTGGCTTAGGGTTTCTGAGAGAGAACTGTCTATTTATAGACCTAGGGTTTTAACCCTAATGGGCTACTGGGCTCAATTCAGCATATTTAATTGGGCCAGACCTGGGACCTAATGCAAATAATAAAGTGGGCCTATGAATTAATTAATTCTCATGTACACAACCCAGGACACAATTAATTAATCAATATTAATTCTTTTTCACCACATAATTAATACTGACCCACCTCTTTATTACCACGTTATGAGAACAGGCTGCATTTACTTGAGAATCCTCATATTTAAGGTTACTGGACATTCATTAATTAATCGGAGCCTTCTGCTAAGCTCTATCTATAATTAATTAATCTCTTATTTTTCTTAGCAGTACCACTCGAACTTTATCACTCGTGCTTGAACTTAATCAGCCTGCAGGACTTTAGCACGATGAATGTTATTGAGCTCCTCAGGGAATGTCCCCATCCTATTACTCGGATATGGTTACCTAACTCCAGTCTCAAGCTGCAATACACGAACTGTTGTTACCCAAGATGCGGGTATACGAGCACATTACTCAGGCTTTTCACGATGGCAAGTCAAAGCAACAGTCAACCCGTGCATGCCCCTGAACCTTCGTTAGGGTTTGGACTCAATCAAGATCGAGATCTTGTATTCTCTGATGTCAGACGGTAGAATACATCTCACTGTGGTCCAATCAATTAGCCACCGTGCGTACCAGCATATCAAGTAATCAAGACAGATTACTTCTTTCCGACTATGCTGCATCCTATACCGACAGACTTATCCTCGTACGCTGTCTTGGCTGTGATAAAATTTATATTTCACAAGGTCAAGTGATCATACTGTCTTCTGTAATCTACAACACGCAGTATGATCGTCCCTGTCGGTGAGATAAGAGGATATCGTTGTTATTCGCATGTAAGTTTATTTAATAGATAGGAAATACTGTTGAATGTATACTCATCGTAATAAATGCTTTATGTATACAAAACCCAACAATCCTTTCTGTCAGAGCAGGTGGACTTTGCGTCTATAGACAGAACGACAGAATGTTTGCTGGTTGATTCCTTGGACGAACAAGCTTTAATGATCACTAAATTTAAGATCTTCATTCTTAAAGTCTCGACTTGTAAAGTGCATTCTTAAAGTCTGGACTTGTAAAGTGCTCGCTTGTGTCTCTTCTTGCTGGTAAGGGTCAATGCTGGTGGCACTTTACTAGCAAGCTCCTTTCTGGTGGATGACTAGCTGGTGATGATGTGTGTGCTAGCACTTCTGGGATGATGACACTTTGCTAGTAAAAAGACATTTCAGCCATCAAACTTCCAACAAGCTTGCAATCAGCTCCGATTTACAACTCAATAATTCCTATACATGACATTACAAGTTTGAACGAATCTAGCGAGAGACACACTAACTAGTGATATGTTTGACTCATCAAAACATAATATAAGGAATAAATTTCTAACATAAATTCCTAACAGTGGTTGTGTTTCCAATCAACAAATTATTTTTACTCTTTGAGAGCTTAGAACTGACTATTTCTGGTTTAAAAAACTTCTTTTTTGTGGTCGAGTCTTAACTTAGAAAATTTCGTAGATTATACACTGACAAAGTGGTAAAAGATGCAAGGATTTATAGTGGTTTGGAGTCAAATGTCCTTCGTCCACTCTTCAACCGTGCACGTTGGAATACACTAGAACCAGTTACAAGGTGATGTAACACAATCCACCGCAGTCGCGTGCAACTCTTACATCCACCGATTGTATGTTGTCTCGCCTAGTCCACCAGGAACTTTCTCTCTTCAACTTGATGTGTGAACACGTCGTGCGTCCACTAGCTATAAGGGTTGGATGGTTGAGTTCTTCCCAGAACGTTGAAGGTTGGTTGGTTTGACGAGACACCGCATGAGTTTCTTAGGAACTGAGAAACTCTTTTCGAATTCTTACTTAAACAATAAGAACTCCAGTAATAGCTCCAATAAGATGCTAAAAGCCTCGTGTATAAGAAACAGGAAGAGTTACGATATCTTTGAAGCTTAAACATGACAAACGTTCTTGTGAGTGTTGAGTGAGGTCGTATCTAGAGAAGTGGTTTCTGTAACCTCTGCTCTTTGTGACTTCATCTCTATTTATAGGCGCATGCCTTGAGTGAATCGAGATGTAGCCGTTTGAGACAAATTTGATCAATGAGATGTTCTGACACTCACTGTTTTTTGCGCCGCAGTACTGTACGGAGCACTGCGGTAGGTAAATTTTTCTATCTTGTCTTAGAATGACTCTTTTTCCCAGTCTTTGGAATCCAATCTAGTAGATTCCTAAATAGCTTGGTCTTTTGTCTCTGAGTGATGTAGACTTGCAGAATCCATTGTCTTCAAGTCAGCTTTTAAAGGCTTACGATCAACACATTCTCTTGCTCTTTGGTTGTTTGGTCTTTCACTGGTTTCCTCTTACCAACTTTAGGAAAGTAGTAGCTGATCTTCATTGTTGGCAACGTGATAAACATATTTAAACAATGTGGTAAATATAATCAAGCAACTTTTTCATTTCTCACGAAGGATTTTTTTCTCACCTTACCTAATCTCTCTCTCTCTCTCTCTCTCTCTATATATATATATATATATATATAGTTATAATCATTTGTTACCCACTTCTCATATGTTACCATGTTACCTCTACATTATCTTTATGTAACATAGTACATTATATCGCATGCAATATTATGTTATCCTGGAGCTTAACTCATAATTATTGCATTACATTATCTATAACAGTTTTGTGCATTATCTTCGTAATGCACCTAATTTGCCTAGATAATGTAACAAATTTGTATTGTTAACCATATAATGCACCCCTATGTATATCTATATATATAGATGAGAGATCATGTAAAAAAAATTCTCATGTGAGAAAAAAGAATGAATCATGTTCATTAGATCTAAAAAATCAATGGTTGATATTCAAACAAGAAACAAGTAAAACACAATCAAACAACAAAATAATCAAGCAACAACTAAAACACAACCAAGCAACGTTGCAATCAAACAACGACCTTAATACAATCAAGGAAACCTCATGAACACAATCAAGCATCCTTCTCACGTTAAGACCTTTATCACCGAATCTGCTCCATATATATATATATATATATATATATATATATACATACCAGGTAAGAAAAATCTATCTGTGAGAAAATGAATGAATCATATCCATTAGATCTAAATAAATCAATGATTGATATCAATCAAATAACATTCAATTAATTTATTTAAATCTAATGAATAGATTTCATTCTTTTTTTCTCACGAGATCTCATCTCTCTATATGTATAATATTTAAAATTATCATAATTATTATTAGAAATCACTAAGTAAGTTATCTATTTTGCATTCTTCTTCGTTCTCTCACCTATATCAGCCTCTAATATTTAATCAGCTATCATCAATCTCATTTGATTTCAGGATCCCACCTTAGAGACTCGAATCTATTTAATAATATCATATTTATTTATTTAATGATTTTTTGTTGTATATAATACAAATTTATTTAATTAATTCTAATTTAAAAAGAATATTTTATATGAACAACGAATAAAAGTTTCAAGGCTCTCACTAGTTTACACAAATTAGACTTATGTCCTTTGTTCGAATTCACAAACAATGTTAAGAATTGAATTTGTATTTTTCGAATAACAAATACTAGAAACAATACGAATTACTATTGATTTTTCAATAAAAAGCGTATTATAAAACCATGAAGTCAAAGGGAAGGGAAAATTGAAAGGATCGAAGGAATATCCAAGCAAGACCACATTATTTTCCTAGAAAACTCCCCACAATAATTTGATGATTAATACTAACTTAAATCTTTCATATCAAAGTTGAAATAATAATAATAATAATAATAATAATAATATTATTATTATTATTGACCTCAAAAAGTGGAAAATTAATAACAAAGAATATTTACTCCGACAATGCATCAATCATCCTTGACCAAGTACAATTTAATGTCGTTTCACTTCTCCTACAACTATGTAAAAGTTACTACTCCTTCCGTCCCACCTCAATTGTTCCACTTTCCTTTTTCGTTCCGTCCCACCTCAATTATCTCATTACTTAAAAAGGCAATTTTTTCACACTCAACAATAAATATTAATTACACTCAACTTATTTTACACTCACACTCCTTGGTTATTGTGCCCGGTCAACCCGGGACAATTCAGCCGGGACGGAGGGAGTATAATTTAGGGTAATTTTAAAAATAGTCTCAATTTTTTTTCGGTAGTTACTTTTTTTAATATTACAATTTTACCCTCATCTCATAGCCTCCAACTTAAATTTTAAATAAAAATAAATCAAAGGATTATCCTTTAAATAAAATGGATTAATATTATCTTAAATTAATCTACCCGTCGCTCCTCATCATCCATGCCAAACGTAGATTTAACTATTTTGTTTAAGATTAATTCTTTGTCCCATGTTGTCAACACGCCGGCGGCCCTTGTCGCCCATGGATGATTTGAAATCATTCAAGAACGCATGGCCGGTGTTTGGCATTCGGCTAGTGGCAATGGTGGTGATGGTGATATGCTTTATGGTTTATCAGCCAATTCAATATTAGTATGATATTATCCGCTTTGGGCCAAGCCCTCACGGTTTTGCATTTAGGCATCTCCATCCCAAAATACTTCATACTAATGAAGTTGAGTGAATTTTTATATACAAGGAATATCTTCCTTGTCTCCCTGATGTGGGACATGGGCTTATCAAACTGAACAATCCTCCCCTCAAACCCAAAGACCACAATCTTGTGTCCTTCCCCTCGATCACAATTCATCTTGCACCGTCGTTAACTAACAGGACCCGCCGCCTGAGTCTGGCCACCACTGTCAGGAAGCTTTCGACACAAGGCACCCATTGTATCGAGGTTTGTTGAGAGCTTCCTCCTCTCAAGCCTTGATCCGTCTCAACTCATCTTGCACCGTTGTCTAACCAACAGGACCCGCCGCCTGACCACCATTGTCAGGAAGCTTTCGACACAAGGCACCCGAAGACGATCTCCGCTCGAATTAAGGGCTTCCCATATTCACTCCAAAGTCCATCACCACCCCGATCCCCCGAACTCTGCTCGAACCAGGGTACCACGTGTTCGTTTCACGTTCACTGCACCAATCTGTTGGAGGAACCGTCAACTCAACATTAGTATGATATTGTCTGCTTTGGGTCAAGCCCTCACAATTTTGCATTTGGGCATCTCCATCCCAAAAGATTTCATACTAATTATGGAGTTGGGTGGACTCTTATATATAAAAAATTCATTTTTATCTCCCTGATGTGGGACATGGACTTACCAAACCCAACATTTACGATGTTTTACACCAACAACACCAGGCGTGTTACCAATTTAGAGAGATGCATTTTTATGAAAGAGATTACATGTAAGAATCATGAACGCAGTGCAGGACTATTTATAAATAATAATAATGATGATGTGGCCTTTGTTATTGAAGATTCCAAACTTGATAAAGTGTAGAAGATATCTCCATAATTGATTCCTACTAAAAATGTAAATTTTTTTTATTAAAGATTTTAAGTTTACAATAATGAAGTTAAAATAATAATATTTTAAAAAAAATGGCTTTGAAAAAAAATAAGAGTAAAAGTGCAATATAAATTACAGAAAGATCGATAAGCAATATGGTAAAAAAACAATTGCCGATTCATAGCTACATCAGATATGCGTGGATTACATGTAATTCAGACATATGTAGATTACTTGCACACTCCAAATTCTTATTTTTATTGCCTGAATTAGACATTGATAGCTACTAACAAACTCCAAATATTCGAGATCTTGTTTGGGTTTAATAAAGATAATTATAAAAAGCCAAATTTAATAAACAAACAAATCTTAATTTGCTTTGTCTGAATCAACAAATCTAAAGCTTTCTTGCTGGATATTAATTATTTTTTCCCTGCCTAACACTTCCCCTTTTTTATAGTATTTTTTTTGCATTGAATTTCAAGCCCATTTTAAATTTATGCTAACTGCTCTCGTTGGGCATGTCACGATTTACAATAAAATAATCAGATTTATGTGAATATATTATTTGAAGTGTCTTTGTCGACTAGACTATATAGTCCCTTGAAGCATTATTCCTCATATTTAATTAAGTAATTTCTTTTTGTCTAATTGATAGTATGATGAAATAGACATTATATATATATATATATTTATTGACCAAGAAAGTCTTGTAATGTCCATAACATCTTTGGATCTAATTAGATTTGTTGTCTATCATAGTCATCACGGTTCTTGAATATATAATTAATACTTTCCACATATGTTGTTCAAATAAGATATGATATAGTCAAAAATCATCAAAGAATTTATATATTAAACATAATATTGTAAAAACTGTACTACACGGCAACTCTTCAATTCAAAAATCATAAAATTAACTTTATTTGGTATTTTAGGTTGTGGAAGGAGTGATCACAAAACGAGCTGAGCTCGACTCGAGAATTTTAAGCGCAAACTCCATTTAGTGTCAAACTCGTCAAATTTGATTCGAGTGGATTGAGCTCGATTTTTTAATTTATTTTAAATTTTAATAAAAATTTTAAATTATTTATTATAAAATAATAAATTTAGAAATAAATATTTAATTATATTAAGTTCGATAAGGTTTGTGTGCATAGCTCAACCTGAGCATGATTTAAGCTCAAGCTTAATAAGACTCCCGTGCCTATTAAATCGAATAACATGAAGCTCGAGCTCGACAACTACTTGAATAGCTCGAGCTCAACTCGATTAGTATCGAGTAAATTTCAATTTTTTTTCAAATTGCCCAAATAGCTCTCAAGTCAGCTTGATTCATGCTCGCCCCTTGCGAATTTTTATTAAATTCAATGTATTCACAATGATTGCAAAATTCCTAAGGAGTTGATATAACACCTAGATAATTTAGGTAACACTTGGTCAATAACTTTATTTTTACTTTTTTAATATTTTAATTATATAAATATTAGTAAATAAAAATTAATCATATAAATATGATTTGTTTTTAATTATATAGAATTTATCGGGCTAAACCAATTAGACGACATCAAATAACTCAATACTATATTTTGATTTTTGCATCTAAAAGGGAAAAGTACAGAAACACCCCTCTATCTATCTCTCTTTCTCTCACCAGCAAATAATGATTATCTTGTCTAGCTTATTTAACGTGATCATTCATTCATAACAAACTCTTATTGAATTGAAGGTGATTTGGATTAAATATAAATATAAATATGAATTTGAATTTATTTTAACCGATCAACATGATAACTATTGTATTAGTAGAAGTTGGTACTCCTAAATTGTACCCTTTAGAATATTAAAATAAAAGGTATATTTGTCTAGCAGTATTTGGAGCTTATTTCGAATAGAATTAAAAACTGAAATTATTATGTCTCTCTCCAAAAGACTTGGCATAGAGGTTTTCACGATGACGTGGATTTATTTGTAAACCAATTTAATCTCTCCATTTTCGACGTGTGAATGTGATGTCGCTTTCGCCCTCTGCATCTTCCACCATAACTTCCATTTCAATAGTCAAACGCCGCGTTCTCTCTCTCTCTCTCTCATGTGTGAGTGTGATGCGTCCCATTTTATTTTTATGATTCATCAAATTTCTTGTAATAGATGCATTCGATTTAACTACATGAGAATTGTAAGAATATTTATTAGTTGAGCTTACACGTTCAGTTAAAAAATTATTAAGTTGATCGGAGTTTCTACTACTACTTTCGAATTCTGCATTCGCATACACATTTACACACACTTATGGCATAAGGTCTTAGATGTGAGCTTGCTCGATTTTAGATTACAAAGCATTGAACAAACTAATATATACCATCAAATCAAATTGGTCGAATTATATTAAAATTGCTCAGTTCAGTTGGATTGAAATGTTGATTCGATAAATGATGCAAATAATAAAATTAATATATCGTTGGACTGATTTGATCGATATGAATTTTGATCGAGTGAATGATGCAAATAATAAAATCAATTAAAATATTTCATATAACAACAATAAATCAAATAGATATGACCGCGAAATAAGGTCAGGACTCGAGAAAGAATGAAAGAGTTGCTAATTTATATAAAAAGATTTCAGATGATAAATCTTAAATTCAAAATTCTAAAATACTCAATAAATGAACATTATAGACATTACAATGTGTCAATGTTGGCTTCAAATACTAATTGGCACTAGGGATGTCAAACGGGCCAACCTACCGGATTTTGGGCCAGCCCTATCGGGCTGCGGGTTAATCGGTCCGGGCTAAATAGGCCGTAACTTTTGCCGGGTTGAAAATTCTCAACCCTAATCCTAACCCATCGGTTTTCGGGCTGGCCCGTCGGGCCGACTAAATTATGAATTTTTTATTTTTATTTTTTATTAAGCTTAAATATTTATTATTTTATTAATATAATTAATTATATATATAAGTAATTATTTTTATAATTGAATACTAACATAAAATGTTGTTTATTAAGACATTAGATAAATTAAATAATCATATTATTTAATTGTACAATTCCAATAATATTATATTAAATTAATAAATTAAATATATTAATTACAAAAGAATATTGTAATATATAATAATAATAATAATTTATTTATATCATAAAATTTTGATGAGGTCTCACAATTATGTTAAATAATTTGCTATGACATAAAGTAAACTATAATAAGTATTTATTTAACAAGATAGAGTTTTACTAAATAATTTTATAAGTTTGTGAATTTAAACAATTCTAAGAATTTAATTTATTTAAATATAATTAATATTTTAAAAATTAATTGTTTCTTAAATATTCTTTTAAATTATTTATTTAAAATAATATTTCTTAATAGTAAAAATATAGGTATATCATTTGTGTAACTTTAAATTTATTTAAATACTTCCATCTAAATATAAAATAAGTATAGTATAAAATAGTTGATATATATTTTTCCAAGATTTAATAATTTAATTATATTAAAATATTCTAATATTTTTTAAAAAGTGGAGTGGCCCGTCGGGCCAACCCGTAGCCCGGCGGGTCCAAACCATTTAACCCGCAACCCGTTTAGCTCGGACCATTTAGCCCGGTTTCTTATCGGTTAAAAAATTTTCAACCCTAACCCGATATTAAGCTCGGGTTATTCGGGCCAACCCGTCGGTCCCAGGTTAAATTGACATCCCTTAGTAATTGCCGAATTTCTCATTTCTTATTTTCAAATACTTAACGACACTCCACTTACAATAAGGGAAGAAATATAATTAAAATTCAAATTTTATAATAATAAAATAAATCTTAGTACTTACTAATTACCTTTCACTATGATGGTAAAACTGTAATAGTTGAAACTATGAATGAGCGTTCACATTAACCTAGAGTAATTTCATCAACTTTCATGTTCAAAATCTCAGCAGTTCATTCACCTATTGATATAAATTAATTGAAAGAGAGCAAAAATAAAAACAAAAAAAATATTAAATTATGTTAGTACAAAGAAAATAATTATTAAAGCTATAACATTATCAATATTTATATTAGATTATTAAAGAACTCTAATTTGATATATTAAAATTAAATTATTAATTTATTATTATATTTATTTAAGTAAATAATAATAAATATTTTAACTAATTTATTAACGTATGAATTCGATCCGATTAACGGATTATTGAGTTGGATTCAAAATTTTCTTGTACTTATCATTTCAATCTATTAAAGATCTGCCTTGAATAAGATTCAATCCATATATTTTATTATCATTGTACTTTTCGTGTCATATCATTAATTATTACTCTAGCTCAAATTAATAGAATTGACAAAATTAATTTGGTCCGATTGATTTGACCAATTACAATCAAACCATGAATGTAGCGAAGATATATAAAAACGCAAACTAGATTTTCCTAACAATCAAGAAAAATAAAGAATTATCAAAACAGAAAGTAATTCTCCACACCCAAAAATTCAAATTTATCAAGCGTAAAGAGTCAAATACTCAACCATTCTTATAATTAGCGTAAAAACTGGAGTCTCGAATAAAAAAAATAAATGGTCATGAATAAATACACTACTACTTATAAGCTTCAAAATTAACACTAAAGTATCATATTAAAGTCTTCGGTCCGAAATATAAGTGATTTAAATATTTTATTTATATCTAATAAATCATGTATTTGAGAATGGAGACATTTGGGTATGAAATTTAAATTCAGAAAAAGAATTGATCCAGGCTAAAATTTAATGTATCATCTTTAGGGTTTAGTGTTCTATTTGTCTCTTTGTGCGAATAGGAATTGACTTCGTAAACTGGAGGTGATCTAGGCTGGTGTCTTCCGTCAAGTCATCAGCTCCAAACTGGTAGTTGGTCTCTCCTTACTCCGCACGATACAAACTGGGCCTTTGTATTTTCACCCAGTTTGTCTTGACCAACTTCGTTAGTTCTATTACAACTCGATGTATCCTAACAGGACTTTACAAGTTTACATGAACTGAGTTAATCTAGAGACATTCCTAACTTGGTAGTTTCTATACAAACTTTTGACACATCAAAATAACAATTAGGTATGAATACTTCTTAACAATTTTCCCCTTTTTGATGTTGTCAAAAACCACTGCTATTAAGCTAATAAAGCTTCAGCTCTGAGTTTACAAAGAATATTCTATCAAAATAATACTCAAGAACTGAACACCTTGATTACTCAGCCTGCCCTAAAAAATATTCCCCCTAAATTGGAGAGATATTTCTCGATTAAGTTCAAGGGCGAAAAAAAACTGATTACACCTAAATGTGTAGCATCAGTTTTGAAATGAGACAATTATTTTGAGACAGAGCTATTGTCTTCAAAATAAGCACAGATTTATGATTTTTCATTGATCTGTTTACCACTTTTGGAAAGAAGTAAATTACAAGTACAATGAAAAACAATAAGCTCCGTCTTCTGCATTTGGGACTGATTTGATCTTCTTCTTGTCCTTTGCTGACTCCTTTGCTTCATCTTCCTTATCTGAAGCTGGTGATGGGATTCAGGGAGAACCCATTCACCAGTTAACTTGCTTCATCCTCACCTCCATTAGTCACACCACAAGTTTATGGCGGTGCTCTAGTTGGACTGACAAGTCTCACCACTTGTCTTTAGTTGTTGTTGTCATCATAAACTAGTCTCTCCACTCGTACTACGAGACAACATTCTGAGTCAGCTAGTAAAGAGAATTGCACAAGCTATTCTAAGAACTGCTTCTGGCTCTATTAAGTTCCGGCTAGCCCTCATAAGCAAACAAGAGTGATATGGTAGATGCGTCACTTTGCTTCTGGTAGCAACTCCTCATATTCCCTTCACATTATTCCTATCAATCGGTGCTCGAGAGAGGAGAAGGAAAACAGTGAACTGGTCTTGAGACTTCATGAGGATTTTGGTGAAGCTCACCTAATACCAGGCCACAGGGAGTCCTTTCGGTTCGAATGATGGAAAGGACATCCTTCTTCCTTTCGGCTCTGAGGTAAAAATTATCGCTGAAAGCAAAAAGCTCAGCAATAGGAAAATCATCTCAGACAACGTCTTTGGGAGAATGATGATTTTCTCTTACAATTGAGCAAAAACAAAGTATCTTTGCTCATAGGAATCTTGATTGATCTCCAGTTGAATGATAGAAGATGTTATTTGAGAGTTGGAGTAATTTAGAGAGTGGGAGGAATTCAAGAAGTTATCATTTGGGAAGAGATCTGGAGATGGTAAGTGCATAAGGGATACCTTAGGGGGTTTCCAAAGATCCCATTATATAGGAAGTGATATATATCCTCTTCTTTGACGGTTCGACCCTTTTGAAGTTGAAACGTCCCGAATATTCAGGAAATTTAATCTTCATTTTACTTTTTCGATGCTTGCGTTTGATTCCTTTTGACATGTCTGCTTCTTATTTCTCCATTTTCTGTAGCGCAATAATGTCGCATTGATTATTGCGTGTTGATTGTGGTCACGATGCTTCGAGTCTCCCGCCTTGTTCAAGTTTGCTGACTCGGCAAACTGATCTCCTCTCTAGGTGATTGCCAAAATGGCAGAAGCTGAAAAACTTACTTTGAACTGGTGAGTGTATCTAGTTTAATCCTCATTTAGAATATCAAAATTAAGAGCTTGGACTCAGTTTTATTCAGCTTCTTCAGAAAAACCAAGAATGAGAACTTGGACTCATTCCTCTTCATATGTATTTCGTCAAACTCTAGAAGACCGAGTTTGATGCATAGCTCTCCAAATCTTTCTTTGGGAAGGGGTTTTATGACGATTTCTGCGAGTTGATCTTCAGTTCGGATAAACTCCACCGAAATGTCCTTCTTTTCCACATGATCCCGAATGAAGTGATGTCGGATGTCAATATGCTTTGTTATGGAATGATGAATTGGATTCTTTGTAATACACATGGCACTATTGTTATCACAATAGATTGACACACAACCAGAACTGCCATCATAATCCTTTAGCTGTTGCTTGATCCATAATATTTGAGCACAACAACTGGCGACAACTACATATTATGCTTCAGTGGTTGAAGTTGCAACTGAGTATTGCTTTTTACTGAACCAACTTATCAGTTTATGTCCTAAGAACTGACAAGTACCAGTGGTGCTTTTTTGATAATATTTCTTCTTTTATCTTTATGTTAATCTCTGGAATAGCTATTAGTTAAATTTATTTTTGTAGTTGAGAGTTGGGGTCGAAGAAGAAGATTTGTGTGGTTGTTTGAAATTTTATCATATTTCGTGGCTTATTTTATTTTATGCTTGAACTTTGAAGTGTAATAATTGTGGTAAACTGTTGAAATGATGTGGTTATTGTTGAGATGTAGATCGTGGACTTTTGTTATTTTATATTTTGTGTTTAGAACTTATAATTATTTGTATGTTGTGGTTTAGATTGTGAAAATGAAGTGTAGTTTTTGTTTTGCAATATATATCATAGTGCATTGTAGAAATTTAAAACATGTTTCATTTTAAACCATGAAACCGGTCGGATATGGTTTGGCCGGTTCGATTTGAAAAATTTTCAAACCGTATATATTGGTTTGGCCGATATTTTCCTCCAAAACCGGCCAAACCGGACCGCGAACACCCCTACTCTGTTCCACTCCTATTTCATCATTAAAAATTTCAAATTAGTATAATTTATTGTAGTACTTGTTTGGATTAATTTTATAAGTTAAAGTATAGGGTTTATGCCCACCCATTTAAGTTATATAATATTTTTTAATAAGTATTTTTCAATTTTGAACTATAATTTGATTATTTCATAATCATAATTTGTGTTAATAAAAGTTTTGATTTTTGTTCTTAAAAACATCTTAGAGTATATTATATTATACTTAATATTTATTGTCGTAAAGACTATAGTTAAAATTTGTAATCGAGACAATAAAACACCATTAATTAAGAGATAATTTGATCCACCATATCACACCCGAAAACCACAAAATCGGCTCCCTTACACATTTTCTGTGTTCCTTCTATGCATCTTCCGCACAGCAATTTTTATATTTTTTTTAAAAATACTACATAGTATAAAATTAATACAATTTTATTATTTAATAATTAATATTTATATATTTAAAATAATAAATGAATTACTATGAAGACATTTCTCTACTTAACACTCTACTTAATATCTATAAAAGTAGGTAGGTGTGCAAGCATGATATATCAACACATGACATGACATGCACATATATACGAAATAATTAAAAATTCTTCAACGTCCCAACTGCTGCTGCATTTAAACTGATTTTCTTTTTTCTCCAAGAAAACGTAGGTAGGAATAGTAACAAAATCCCGACAATTTGAAAGATCCAAACTGCAAGGTTACTTCTGTTATGAATCTGAGCCTTGACTTATATGATCAGCGTGTTTTTATTTTAAATAAATATATTTGGTGAAGTTTCAGACGTAGTTTCCCGCGGCTTTCCTATTTATACATATATTTCTGCAATGCAACATTCCCTCCTCAAATATTATTTCCATATATATTCTTGTAAGCTTTGCATCTTCTCAATGGCACTCAAACGGCAGCTGCGCGACGGCGGCGACGCTGATTTCCAACGCCGCCAGTTGCTTTCCAAGTGGGTTTTCAATTCTTGCTTATCATGAATTTTCTCGGTTTGATTGTATTTGTATGTATGTATTGTGCAGTATATTCAAAAGGGTGAGTAGACCTTCAAGAATGGAAGAAGTTCTTCCATTGTTGGAACCCATCATTCGAAAATGGGTATGATTTCTTCAACTTTTTCGTGGATTCTTGAATTTATTACATATCAATGGATTGTGATTGGTTTTGACAGGTGAGGGAGGAGGTGGAACGAGGAATCCAACACTTTGAGAGGTCTGTTTTAACCTTGGAAAATTGTCAATTTATAACTCAAAAAATAATTTAATTATTGATTTCGGGATTAAAAAGATAAATTCTCAATTTCAGGAGTCTTAGATCGATAATTAATCTATCTTCCGGATCATGTATTTATAATACTCTTAAAACATTTCTAAATCATGTAAATTGTGCTTTCTTGATTGATTACTTTACGATTTTATTATTATTTTTGTTTCCATAGTTGTGGTAGATCCTTAGACACTGAAAATTCGACGGGGTCGGGGACGAGGAATCTATGGCTGCAGTTTGATAGCAACCTGCCCACGACTCTGTTTACCGGCAACAAGATAGTTTCGGACATCAACAGCTGTATAAAAATCAGGTTGTATAATCCTGGGACCCAACTGACAGTGACATCGGGTCCCTTGTCTTCAATGAAAGTAGGCGTGGTGGTGGTGGAAGGCGGCGACTTCGACAGCGAGGGGTGGTCGAAGACGGAGTTCGAGAGCAAAGTGGTGCAGAGCAGAGAAGGGAAGAGGCCGCTGCTGACGGGAGAGCTGGTTGTGTCGTTGAAGAATGGAGAAGGTTTTATCAATGAGCTCCGCTTCACCGACAACTCCAGCTGGATCAGAAGCGGCAAATTCCGGCTGGGACTCACCGGCTGCGACGTCAGGGAAGGGATCAGCAACGCCTTCAAAGTTAAAGATCAGCGGGGAGAATGTAAGTGCCCTCCTCATTCGCTTCGAGTTTAGTAATTTACTGATAAGCCATCATTTCCAGCTTATCAGAAGCTTTATCCGCCAAATTTGGGCTCTGAAGTATGGCGGCTGAAGAGGATAGCAAAAGGCGGCGCTTACCATAAACAGCTCTCCAAGCTCGGCGTGGCCACCGTCGGAGATTTGCTGAGGTCGTATGCAATGGACCAGATGGCCCTACGCGCTGTAAGAAGAGATGCACACACACCATCATATTTAATTTAATTTATTTATGAATGGGATGTTGAAATTGGCATCAGGCTCTGCGGAAAATCTCGGACAAGAAATGGGAGACGATCATCGAACATGCCACTACCTGCATCTTAGATGACAAGAAATACATGTACAGAGATGGCGGAGGTATGGGGGCGGCACTGGTCTTCGACTGCATCTACAGGGTGATCGGAGCCACGACGTATCACCCTGCTCATACCCTCGACATGGTTCGTAATCGTCCATCTCCTTTGAATATGAAACCTTGCTAATCGTTAATAGGTCAGTTTATTTTGATCCATAACAAGAATTTGTTTTATTTAGCAGAGACGGGTAGAAGAACTGAAGCAGCGCGCTTATGCAAACCTCAACAACTGGGAGATATATGAAGAGGGGCAAGGTAATTCAAGAACCCAAAACATGCTGAAAATTGGCCTAAAAAAGAAAACCAAACAATCTTGTGTGACAGGGGAAGTAGAAGCGCAGCAGATGAATAAGCACGAAAGCAACAGCTCGTTCGAGATTGAAGGATTCAACCTCTCATTCAGCAGCAGTTTTGGTGTAAACGAGCCGCAGCTATTGCCTCAAGATTTTGAGGTCGAGTTATCCGAAACTGTTATTTTTTTTTGTTTTTTTAATTTTCAATAATGTCTACTAATTATGGAAAGCCTCATTCCCCAGGATCAGTAGCACAAATCAAAGTGGCGCAAGCAAGCTTTGGGGGGTGGCAACAAATATGAAACTATGTTACAGAGCAAGTGTTTTAGATGAAATATATAGGTTTTGGGTTTTAAAAAGATGTTGTGGTAAGGATAGAACTGAGTCATTGCAGTTAATTCTATGCAACACTATCTGCATAGTTTTGGAGGTCTCCAAAAACTAGTGTTGCATAGAATTTTCTGAGTTTGGTTAATCAAAAATGTTGTAATAAAGATGGAAGGTAATTGTGTTTGTTTAGCTTCTTAATTGTGCTAGATTATGTTCTTTTAAAATGTTTTCTATATTTTATTTTTTGGTGTTTCATGCTTCAAAACAAATCCCAATTTTCAAAAACAAAGAGACACAAAGAGGTTCGAACATCTAGACACAAAAGCATAAAATACTAAGTACAAACACAAAAACATGTTCAAACAACATTGGACTCACAATATCAAAGCTAATCCAATGCTCCACTTTACAAAAGATGACACAAAGACACTCGCACAAAACAACAACTAGCACACACAGTATGCTAAACACATAGCAACGGAAGCAATAGCAATATAACTTGAGTTAACACACACAAACAGACAATTAAGCATGCTCAACAGCATAAAGCTCCTAATACAAAATAGAAAAACAAACTCTCAATCCTCAAGTTTCTGGCACAACCAACTGGGTAAATAGGGGAAAATATCCTAAATTATTAACATTTTCGGAAAAATACATCAATCTATTTCCATCAATTAAAAATACCGCAATCTTTACTTCTCTTTATGAATAATACCCTAATCTATTGATATTTTTGAAAATATACCCCAATGTATTATTATTAGTTAAAAATGCCTCAATCTTTAATTTTATTTATGAATTATACCAAAACAAGAAATATTATTAGCTCACACAAAGATGACAGTCAAAATAACTATGTTCGTTCGTATTAAATTTAATTCCTTCGATCTCTCCTGATAGGCCTCTAAACTCAGGAATCAAGCCCATATTTCCCGGATCAACTCTTATCGAGCCTTTTCCGTTTTGAATTCATTATCGAAGAACGGATCTTTTGCAAATTAATAATGGCATAAATTCGGCAGTAAAGTTCGGCGAGTATTGCGGAATTAAAGAAGGGAGCGTTGTCTGAAATGAGTATATATATTTCAGGAATGACTCATTTTTGGGGAACAATAACAGGGAAAGAATAGGCATACTACATATTTATAGCTCGATATAGTTCGATCCAATCTGAATTTACTTCGTTTCTGTTTAAATCGCTAAGCTCCATTCTGTTTCTTGTATCTGTTCAAATATTACCAGAAATAATACACTCGTCTTCCATTTGTGCACTTATTTATTTCCTTATTGAGATAATTTGTTCTTGGGCTCCCAATTCAACACAAAAATACCCACAACAATTTGGCGCCCACCGTGGGGCCCAAGAACAAGAGTTACACTAACACTTGCTGCAGAGATGGCGGAAGGCGGGAACCACGAACTAATCACTGATGGAGCCATGCCTCCAACTGAAGGAATCACATCCTCCGGAGCAGGAAGAGGATTAAGTCACGGTCGGGGCTTGCAAGGAGGAACGGGCCGAGGACGCTCAACTACCGTCGGACGCGGGACAGATCAGTCTCACGGATCATTGGATGACATGAGGCGAGCCGTCAACGTGACACCACTTAACGAGCTGTCCTTTTCTCCGCCGCCGCCCTCATTGATGCAAGACCCTGATAAGTTAGGATTTTCACCAACTTATCTTATGGTTCTTTGACTGATTGTGTAGTGTTTAGATTGTTTTTTGTATCATTTTCGTGCATGAATTGGATTTTGTACTTGGAATGTCGTGTTTGATGAATCATGCAGGTTTTTAGCCAAAAAACAGAGAAGGATTAGAATTCCAGTTTCAGCACCCCGTCAATCGACGAGGCAAAGCACGCCAAGCGCTCGACGAAGGGAAAAAGGTGATCGACGGAAGGAAAGTCAGCGTCGATCGCTGCCAATCCTCGTCGATCGACGAGGAGGTTCCAGGTCCAGCGATCGACGCGAAACAACCTTGATCGACGCGCATGCGGGAATCCTAGTCTGGATCTAATTTGGAGATAAAGGCATATCTAACCCTAGATACTGCTAGATACATCATTCACCTCTATAAATATTCATGTAAATTCATTTTTTGAAGAGAAGAGACCAGAGTTAGAGAGAGAAAAGAGTTAGAGCAATTACAAGAATTTATTATTGAAGAGTTTTTAGAGTTTTATGTTTGAAGACAAGTTTTTACGGGAAGATTTCCGGATTCCAGTTTTTATGCAATTCAGGTTGTATTTTTCTATGATGAATATTACCGTGAATATGTGTAACTAAATCCTTTCTCAGATTCTAGGGTTTCAAACTATCAATGTATGCTTGTTATGATTAATTGAATTATTTTCCCCTTCCCTTCGTAGTTTGTGAAATCTGTGCTTATTCATAATTCTGATTTGCTGATCACATCTTAGGATTATCTAGTTGATTACTTGAGACGTAACTGTGATAGTTTTCAATCGAAAGAGATTTTCACAATATAATTTGATTTCTTGTCGTAACTGAAGGAGATTAATTGTAGGAATAAATCTGTAGATCTTTGGAGTTAGTTAATTTATCTTGAGACCGAGCGGAGATAGGTAATTAATTAATCTACTTTACGAATTGTCCAACAAAGAAGTTCGTAATACTTTTCTGATGTTTCACTACGAAGAGGAATTAAAATTGGGAATTAATCAATTCATTCATACATGTCATACTTGATAGGTAGATATCCCTGGAATCTGTGCTTCTCTTATTTGACTTCAAAAGCTTTTTAAATTTCCTGTTTAATTTCCATTAGCAAATACTGCGATTTTCAAAACAACAAAACTTTTTATTTGATTTTCCTAATCAGTATTTTCAAGAACGCCTGACTTAGTACTTAAGGTTTTTCGTTATTTCTTTCCCTGAGGGATCGATAATTTCATTTGCCGCTATATTATTAGCTTTGCTAAGTCGCGGGTTAAAAATATACGCGATCAAATTTTGGCGCCGTTGCCGGGGAAAGAATAGAATTAATCTTACTATTAAGTCTGTGATTGAAATATTGCTTTAGGCTGTAATTTTCGTACTTTCTGAATTTTTCTCGTATTTTTCGTATTTCCCGTCGATCGACGCTATTTCGCGTCGATCGACAAAGTTATTTTCTTTCCGTCGATCGACTCTTCTTCTCGTCGATCGACGCCTTTGTCGTTTCAGAGGCTCAGTTTTCTTAATTCAGTTCGTTTCGTTTATTTTCTGTTTTACCTCACTACCTCCTTTGCTGTACAGGTAGTGCATGAGTACAAGAGCTCGAGGAAAGGACCCGCTTTATTATTACCCGGATATTGAAGCCACTTGCAGAAAGATCCGAAAGAATAAGCGTGCTCAGGAAGGCTCGAGTAATCAAACAATGGGAGATAACGTGCCACAACCGGTTATTCAACTGCAACCACCAGTGCTAACTGCAGAGGAGCAGGTTGTGCTTCTCCAAGAGGTCCAAGCTATGAGGGCGCAAATCCAACAGTACAATCTGGAGAAAGACCTCGAGAGGAACAATCCGAATGGAAGGGATCTTCGCCATAATCCGCTGTTTGAGGACAATCCCGACATTGAAGAAGAAGACAATCAGGACCCTCCAGAGGAATCCGACGATGAGGAAGAGGAGGAAGCCATGCAGAACCGGTACAAACCTCGGTTCAAGGAGACTGACTTCAAGATTGGCATCAATGCCAACAATTTTGAACTGAAGACTGGATTGGTGCAGATGGTGCAACAAAATCAATTCGGAGGAAGACCTACTGAGGACCCCTATGCGCATTTGGACAAGTTCATCATGCTCTGCAACACTGTAAAAATAGGAGGAGTCAGCAAGAGTGCCATCCGAATGCGTCTGTTCGCATTCTCTCTGAGGGATAAGGCACAATCATGGTTCACCGCACTGGACAAAGGAAGCATAGGCACGTGGATCGAATTGAGGAACGAGTTTCTAGGGAACTTTTTCCCTCCGAATGTTATCAGGCAAAAACGGAAAGAAATCATTAGGTTCGCTCAAACGCCTGACGAGAGCTTCAGTGAGGCGTGGGAAAGATTCAAAGAGCTGCTGAGAGCCTGTCCCGGACATGGTTTTCCGCCAGGAGAACAAGCTGAGGCGTTCTATGAAGGGCTCAATGATAAGACAACCAAATTGGTGGACACCACTCTAGGAGACACAGTCATGACGAAAAGTGGAAAGAAAGCCATGGAGTTTTTCCAAAAGATGGCCAACAACACTCAACGGTGGTCCTCAAGCCGAACTCGGCTTGTGAAAGCTGTCGAGAAAGTAGTGGAAAAAGTGGTGGAAAAAGTTGCCGAGCAACCCGATTTGGCAGCCGAGCTGAAAAAGCTCAGGGAAGAGTTTGCTAATCTGAAGCAGGAGAAAACAGTTGCTGTAGTTGAAGCAGTGCAGGGTCCAACCGAGGAAGACAATGCTGAGGTGAATTTCATTCAAAGGGGCGGTTATCAAAACAACTACCGAGGAGGATATCAGCAACACAATCAGCAGAATAACCAGCCCTACACCTTCAATCACGCAAGGAATCACCCTGGATTCTCCTATGCAAACCCTCAAGCTGCAGAGCAACCACCACCAGGATTTGCCGTACAAGACGGAGTAATAGTGGAGAAGAAGAAGCCAAATCTCGAGGAGATTTTGGCTAAATTCATGGAGGGCTCCACCGATACTGTAGCTAAGCTGAAGCAGGAAATTTTGGGGGTGAACACAAAGGTCGATCAGACAGAGGGAAGAGGACTTGGATTGGAGAAAAGCAAACTACTCCAGCATAGGTCGAAGTAAATCGGCCCGATAAGCAACCGTCTCCCACTCGAACTATAAATTGCATAACCGGGGGCTCTAAGATTAGCGGAGCAACCAAATCGGCAGCTAAGAGAGCAAGGAGGCAGGTCCCCGGTAAGGTGTGGATGGCGCATGCCCCCGCGGCGCATACATCGATCGAATTCACGGAGAAAGATGTTCCAGAATCCGCCCATCCACACGACGATGCACTCGTTATCTCTTTACAAATGTCGGACTGCCTTATCAAGCAGATTCTAGTGGATAATGGAAGTTCGGCGAACATTCTCTTCCAGCACACGGCGAAAGAGATGAAGGTCCCGGAGGAAAGAATAGTGCAGAATCGGACCCCCCTGATTGGATTTAATGGGGGGTGCAGATGACGGTAGGGACCGTGACCTTACCCACCTATTGCGGAGGAGCTCGATACAATGTAGCATTCATGATCATCGATGCGCCCAGCGTATACAACGCACTCCTAGGGCGTCCGTGGCTCCATCAACTTAGGGCGGTCCCTTCTATGTACCATCAGTTGGTCAAATTTCCGACTTCGGATGGAGTATGTACCATCAAAGAAGAGCAAAGCGTGGCTAAGGAATGTTACTATGCAAGTTTTAAGGCAGTGTGCTCACAGCAGCATTTCCCATCAGGACTGGTACGATCAACGATCGGGGAAACGGGAGGGTCGCTGGAGGTAGAACTTGACCCAACCGACCCTTCCAAAAAAACAAACATTGGAAGTGAACTCGATCCCAAGGTCCGAGATGAACTTGTGAATTTCTTGACCAAAGAGCACGCGGTGTTCGCTTGGTCGCATAAGGATATGGTCGGCATAGATCCGAGGGTAATGACCCATCAACTCCAAGTGGATCCAAGTGCAAGACCCGTACAACAACGAAGGCAGAAATTCTCTTCGGAAAAGAATGATGCTGTAAACGAGGAAATTCAAAATTACTGGAAATCAGATCCGTGAGGGAGGTGAAGTACCCAACTTGGTTAGCTAACGTCGTCGTAGTGAAAAAGAAAAATGGGAAGAATCGCGTATGCGTAGATTATACGGATTTAAACAAAGCTTGCCCGAAAGACCCGTACCCTTTACCGCACATAGATAGCATTGTGAACGCCACTGCGGGTCACGAGCTGCTAAGTTTTATGGACGCATTTTTGGGTTACAATCAGATTATGATGTATCCAGAAGATCAAGAAAAAACCGCATTTATGACAAGCAGGGGAATTTATTGCTACAAGGTGATGCCCTTCGGACTTAAGAATGCAGGTTCGACCTACCAGCGATTGGTGAATAAAATGTTCGAGCAACTCATTGGTAAAACCATGGAAGTCTATATTGACGACATGCTGGTAAAATCGGGAAAGGCTAGTGGGCATGTCCGAGATTTAGCTCAAGCCTTCGATATTCTGAAGCGGTATAATATGAAGTTGAACCCTGCGAAGTGCACATTTGGAGTTGCATCAGGAAAGTTCTTAGGATATATGGTTACCAGTCGAGGGATAGAAGCCGATCCGGTACAGATAAGTGCGATAAAGGATCTGGCGCATCCGCGAATTCCAAAGGAGGTGCAAAAATTAACTGGGAGGTTGGCGGCGCTAAGTCGGTTCATATCAAGGTATTCTGATCGGACTCACAGTTTCTTCTGAGTCCTACGGAAGGGGAAAAATTTCGAGTGGACAGATGAGTGCGCAAAAGCTTTTGAGCAGCTTAAGGAATATTTTTCGAACCCTCCATTACTCTCCAAGGCTGAGCAGGGAGAACCGCTGTTATTATATTTATCAGTTTCGGACCATGCCCTTGGAGCTGTTTTAGTGAGAGAGCATCAAGGGAGGCAATATCTTGTTCATTACGCGAGTAAGCCCTTGCTCGCCACGGAGGGGAGGTATACTGCATTGGAAAAGTTGGCCTTAGCCTTAGTAGTGGCCTCGCGGAAGTTGAGACCGTATTTCGAAGCTCACCCGATCAAATTAATTACATCGTACCAACTTCGGAGTGTGTTCTCCAAACCCAGCTTGTCAGGGAGGTTGCTCAAGTGGGCAGTGGAAATCGAAGGTTTCGGGCTTGAGTTCGAACCGAGGACTACGATAAAGTCTCAAGCTCTAGCCGACTTTGTGGCAGAGTACTCTGCGAATTTACAGATCAAAGCCGAGAAAGAGGTCACGCAAATAGAAGCAGCCAAAATCGGATATGAACCGTGGGTCCTTCAGGTCGACGGTTCCAGTAATATAAGTGGAAATGGTGTTGGGCTAAAATTATAGAGTCCGGGGGGGGAGCAATTCGAGCGAGCAATCCGACTTAACTTCGATGTCACAAATAATGAGGCCGAATATGAGGCTCTCATAAGAGGAATGCAGTTGGCAAAGGAGTTGGGTGTGCAGCGTCTGCAAGTTCGAGGTGATTCGCAACTGGTAGTGTCTCAAGTAGATAATCAGTATCAAGTGAAGGAACCCCGGTTGTTGAAGTATTATAAGATGGCTCGGGCGATCAGTACATACTTTGACGATTTCGAGATAAGGCACGTACCCAGAGAAGAAAACGCAGAGGCTGATGTATTAGCAAATTTGGCTTCCTCTCAACAGGAAAGACGAGAGAAGGCTGTACCTATAACGTGGGTAGTTGAATCGGTTGTTCGAAATTATGAAGAGGTAAACGAGATACAACCGGTCGGGACTTGGATCGATCCCCTATACATCGAAGATGGAGTACTTCCAAAGGAGAGAGCGGAAGCAACCCGTATAGCGCGAGCGGCTGCGAAGTATGCTATTTATAATGGTGAATTATATAGACGATCGTTGGAAGGACCCCTTCTAAAATATGTTCCCGATGGAGCGATCCCTGCCGTCCTAATGGAAGTTCATGAAGGGGATTGTGGAAGCCATCAAGGAGCTCGAACTCTGGCTCATAAAGTTATATCGGCGGGGTTCTATTGGCCAACCTTGCGAAAAGATGCGAGGGAGTACGTGAGGAGCTGCGAAGCTTGTCAAAGGTTCGAAATAACAGTGCAAAGGCATGCAGAACCGCTCCATGCGACTGTGCCCATATGGCCCTTCATGGCGTAGGGAATGGACATTGTGGGGAAACTCCCAAAAGGGGTGGGCCAGAAGGAGTATCTGCTCGCCGCAACGGATTATTTCACGAAGTGGGTTGAAGCAGAGGTGTTTCGTAATGTACGTGAGCCGGAGGTTATAAAGTTTCTTTGGACGAATATATTGTGTCGATTTTGAATACCAAAAGAGATCAGAACCGATAATGGAACGCAATTCACCGGTAGGAAAGTTCAGGAATTTTGTCATCGATATGGGATTAAATTAGTCTTTTCAACGCCGCGTTATCCGGAAGCAAATGGGCGAGCAGAGTCATCCAATAAAACCATTATGGCTACGATGAAGAAAAGGTTGCATGCACTTAAAACCGGATGGGTCGATGAGCTCCCAGGAGTACTCTGGTCATATCGAACCACCCCACGCGTTGCAACTGAGAGTACTCCCTTTGCGTTAGCATATGGGAAAGAGGCAGTTATACCTGTTGAAACAAGGGCGAAGAATTTACGAGTCGAATTGTGTGATGAAATACGCAATAGTGATAAGTTGTTTAAAAATTTGGAGTTGATAGATGAACGTAGGGATCGGGCCTTGGTGATGATGGCCCAGAGGATATCGCAAGTCGAAAGGATTTACAATTGAAAGCTCAGGCTACGGACCTTTCAAGAGGGAGATTGGGTGTTGCGGAGAGTATTTCAGAATACTAAAGATAAGAGTGTGGGGAAGCTCGCGCCGACCTGGGAAGGGCCGTATAAAGTGACACGGGTGGTCGGACGAGGCGCATATCATCTGGAGGATTATGATGGTCGGGAGATCGCTAACAGCTAGAACGTGAGACATCTAAAGAAATACTATTTCTAAGTATAGTAAATCAATGGGGCAGCGTTGGTATCAGGGAGTTTGAATATGGGCCAGATAAGTATATTCTATCCTGTCTATTTCCTATGTTTTATTTTGTTATTATCCGTACTAACTTGAGCGTCGGAGGGGCGATGCTACGGCATTGCCCATCCTAATCTTGTGGTTCTCTACGCAGGAATATGATGTGAATAAAGAAACTATGAAAAACGTATTGTTATTCAAGGAAAAACGATTATCCATGGAAAAGCATAAAAAAGTAAACGAAATAAGAGTTGTTTGGATTCAGGATGCATATTGTTCAGTAAAAAGATAACTAATTCATTCGTCGGTGTTAGTCTGCTGTTGAGAACTACCGCCCACCTCCCCGGTCTCCTGCTGCTTGGGGCTGCCAGAATCAGGATTCTGAATCTGCTTCGGGGTCTCCTGCTCAGTCTGCTCCACCTCATCCAGTACGCTCAGGTCGAGATAAGGGTATCGGGAAGATATCTTCCCTCTGATTTCCTGATCGACCTGTTCGGCGAGAGTCTGTAAGTACGGCATGTAAAGTATTAAGTATCCGGTAAAGTCAAATAAAAGCAAAACGTAAAAGTAGAAAGAGAAGGCTTGGCAAGCTGGATGATGGATTCGAAGTCGAGGCCCTCTCCAGATTTGAGGCGCGCGATCTCATCGTGGCAGCACTTCAGTTCAGCCTTATGCTCTTCTTCTTTGGCAATGAGCTGTTCGTGCATGGCTTTGAGCTAATTCCCCATCTTTTGAATATCGCTGGAGAACACAGTGATGTCAGCGTCATACTTCTTCTTCAAGCTCTCCAGTTTGCATTGACATGCTTTCAGCTCCGCCTCGGCGTTGTTCGCTTTCACAGCAAAAGAAGCGGCATTGCCTTCGTCCTCATCCAGCTTCTCCTCTAAAGCTGCAGCCTTCTTCTTCTGAGTCTCGACCTCGCCCCGGAGCTTTAGAATCTCCTCGGCACAATTGTCTTCAAAGGCTTTGATCTCGCGGTGGATCTTATCGAACTCCATTGCGTCCTGCAACCAGCGCTTAGTGGGAAATAAAGAGAATAGAAAGGGAAAGCAGTGGAAAGATTACCTCTAGCTGACGCTGTTCGAAGCGAGAAAACCTGTTGAAGAGTGCCCCTGCCATAGGATCTTGGGAGGGAGGATTGAGTAGCAGTTTGCGAGCATGGACCAAGAATGAGTCCACCCTCGCGTTTACCGGGGCTGTTTGCGATCTGGCCAGAGACCTCTCTAAATTCTCCTTAAGATTGGAATCCTTGTCTGAAGAACGGTGGCGACGGTCTGAGGATCCTCCTTCCTTCTCCTTCTTACGATCAGACTCTTTGCGTGAGGAGTCCGGCTGAGGAGTATGGCGAGTATCCTTGGGGACGTCGACGAACTTAACCGGAGGGGGAGGCGGAGTCGGGGGGTGATGGCTCGACGAGGTGGCAGGCCTCTTAGGGGGGTTTTCTTCTCGATGTTTTTGTTCGAGCTCCTCTCGAACCCTCTTCTTCTCCCGGAGGGCCTGCGACCTGTTCAGCAGAAACTCCCCGGCCCTTCATGTTTTCATGAAGGTCGTTGATATGGCAGTTGTGGTCGAGATAATGGTGAGCGGTCACAAATTGGCCAAGTTGCAGCTTGGGCCACTCCCGATCACTGATGCTGACGTCGTATGCACGATCGATCCGTGCCTGTTCGGAGGGAGTAAGGATCGTTCTTTCTCGCACTGTGAAAGAGATGTATTAGTACATGAACAATTAACAAATACACTCATAAAAAGAAGACCCACTTATTGGAGTCCCGCCATGGCTGATGAACTCAGGATGCGAAGAATTAAGTTTGAGGAAGAAGAAGGTGTTCCACCAATTGGGTGAGTTCGTCGGGGGCTTCTGAACTAACGGCGTTCGTCCTGTCTTCCATCTAGTAAAGTAAAAATAATGTTTGTCCCAGCATTGGTTCATCCTATACATGTAATGCCATTCTCGAACTGTGGGGAGACCTAATCCTAGATCCATCCAGACTAGGAACACTCCGACTAAGTGACACCAGTTGTTAGGAGCCAGTTGAAAAGGGGAAATGTTGTATGAGGCGAGGACCTCACTGAAGAAAGGATGGATCGGGAGACCAACTCCGTTCTCCATGGCCGCAGTATAAAAGGCTGTGAAGCCAACTGGGGGATCAAAGCATCGGCGATTTTGTTTAGGACGGATGTAAGTGGCTCCCAAACATGGGACGGAGTCAGCCAAGGCGAGCATGTCGTCTTTAGTGATCAAGGAAATGGCCCCGAGGACCCTATGAGTGGACCAGTCTTCTGGGAGTGACCATTTACCAACGACCGAGGGTTCAGGTGGTATGGCTGTTGATGGGATTCTGCTGGAAAGCTGGTGGCCCGGTCCGCTAGTTTTGGCAGTATTTGAGGTTCTCTCTAGACGGCGGAAAGTCTCGGCAATAGGAGTGTCATCTTCGGAATCAGATGATGACGGAGGTTCCTCGGGTGTTTCGTCGGGGACCTTCTCCTTCCCTGAACGACGCGAAGTTTCTGGTTCTTGAAAGATTAAGTCCCAATCCGGTTGAACGGCGTGAGTAATCGAGAGGTCCCTTTCGGGAGAAGGGGTGAAGGGTGGTGTAGGAATGTGAATATCAGAATCATGGGCCATGGTATTTCTAATCGGCAGCGGAATTGGTAGATGGGGCTAAAACCTAGTCGGAAAAAGAATAAGCGATCGGAGAAATCAGAATAAAAGCCTAGAAACCTAGTCTTAATGCGCGAAGGAAGAAGAAATAGGAGGCTATGGCAGTTAAAGAGCAAGAAAATTAATTGTGAAAAGATAAAAAGTGCGTTACCTGAATCTCAATCGGCGGATTCTCTGATCAGAGGAGGAAGACGAAGAAAGCGATGAGTGAGGATGGGGATAGTGATTCCCGAGAAAGCGTTATAAAAAGGGGAGACCGTCCAACTTCCAACAATTAGCCCTTGATTTATGCAGAAATTACGCAAATGCCATGGTAGGTTGGCTGGAAGTTTTGAAATATGTCTCGAAATGATAATGGTCCGAGTTTATCTCGAACTAACTATACTACGAAAAAAAATCGAGCTCTATTTAGCTTATATTAAGCGAGTTTATTTCGATGAATTTGCAAAACCAGATGGCTTAAAGGCAGACCCCGAACTGTCTGAAATCTGCGTACTATGGATTCGAGCCATAGTCGCTGGCGTTCGTCGCTACTTTACGGAGTAGTACGAATTAGAAGATATCCCCACAGACGAATTGATTCTTCGCGCCGAGAAGATATCCGAATGAGATATCTCATGAATCCGGATTCCTATAAAAAGGATCTGATGAGCCATACATCTGGAAATGATAATATTCTCGAACCAGGACTCGACTTACCAAGCTTATTTTGGAAGTAACTTGACAAGTCGAGGGGGCTATTGTTGAGGTCGATAATGAATTCAAAACGGAAAAGGCCCGATAAGAGTTGATCCGGGAAATATAGGCTTGATTCCTGAGTTTAGAGAGGCCCATCAGGAGAGATCGAAGGGGAGATCGAAGTTTAGAATTCGAACCGTAAAAGAATCCGAACGGCTGGCCTGCAATAAAAGCGAATTCAATTATGGAGGAACAAATATTTTGCAAATTAATAATGGCATAAATTCGGCAGTAAAGTTCGGCGAGGATCGCGGAATTAAAGAAGGGAGCGTTGTCTGAAATGAGTATATATATTTCAGGAAAGACTCATTTTTGGGGAACGATAACAGGGAAAGAATAGGCATACTACAGATTTATAGCTCGATATAGTTCGATCCAATCTGAATTTACTTCGTTTCTGTTTAAATCGCTAAGCTCCATTCTGTTTCTTGTATCTGTTCAAATATTACCAGAAATAATACACTCGTCTTCCATTTGTGCACTTATTTATTTCCTTATTGAGATAATTTGTTCTTGGGCTCCCAATTCAACACAAAAATACCCACAACAACGTGTGATCTTGTATCGAAATGCATGCGCCTCTATTTTGATTGGAGGTTCAAAAGTAAACAAAACAATGAAGTTTTAAATTTCAGAAGATAAATGTATTTAAATATATAGCAAATATTGATTGTTTAGTACATTAAATTTAACATGAACGAAGATAGTTGTTTTGACCGTCATCTTTGTGTGAGCCAATAATATTTATCGTTTTTGTATAATTTATTAATGAAATTAAAGATTGAGGTATTTTTAATTAATAATAATACATTGGAGCATTTCCCAAAATTTCAATAGATCAGAGTATTATTCATAAACAGAAGTAAAGATTGAAGTATTTTTAACTGATGGAAATAGATTAGGATATTTTTTCGAAAACGTGAATAATTTAGGATATTTTCCCCTATTTATCCAGCTAACTCAAGTTCGACTTCTTCAGGATCGGTTGCTTATTGGGCTTCAAACTCTTCGCACCTCTTGGGCTCCATTTCAGGTTGGGCTACATCGCTTTCTAATAATTCAACACAGCTAATACGGGCCTAATAAACTTTATTTATAGATTTTTCTTTAATTTCGATATATTTTTTAAATGTTTAAAATATGCACAATCTATATCACAATTTATAAAAATAAGCAACAACTAATGAAAGAGTATTATGTATGCAAGATTGGGGTGGGGAGGGCAACTTTAGGTTGGCGGACTGCTCATAGTCACTAAAATTCATTCATTTTTTTATATTATTTTGTTGAAATCATGTATATAATTTAAATATAGAAAAATATCATTTCTCGTCTTCAAATACATGATCAATGGTGAATCTACATAGGGGCTTTCAGTCCTTTCTAGTTGGAATTTTTTCGTTTTTATAGAATTGTGATTCGATATATTTTATGAGATAAGTCCCCTTGCGAATAAGGAAAAAATAATGCCTATCTTAAGTGTCAATGCCATATGTCATGCCTATATTAACAAACAAAAATATTATTAAAAAAAACTTACCAACCCTATGTCAATGCCACATGAAAAATGACAATGAGTCAGTATCATATCAATGTCACATGACATTTAAAAAGTGAGTTGGCCTTTGAAGATAAAATTACTTAACAAAAGTAAACTTTAGAATATAATTCCATAATTAAAAAAACTTAAAATGAAACTCCCTATTTAATAAAATATTAAAATATATTTCCCTATTCTCCCTATTTATAATTACCCTAGTATTAAACTTGAACTCAAGTATCATTTGCAGCCCTATATGCACTGCAATTCAGAAAACAATAGTTGCTTTCATTTCCAACTACCACTGGATGGATGCAAATACATTGGGAACTTTCTCAAGAGGTGATAGTATTCCTCCAAATTAAAACAATAATATTTTTTCAAATAAGCATATAAAATAATCAAGACAAAAAAAAAAAAAAGCCCCGTGGACATCCTACACCTAATGAACCAAATTTCTTTTCTTTCACCCCAATTATTAGGAAATATAATGCTCAAATTTGACAAGGAATTGATTGGGAGACCTTATTTTGCACTAGCAAGCTGGGTTCGGAGGAGCTTGGCAGCAGCAACCATATTCTCCAATGCAGGCTTCACCTCCGCGTATTTGCGAGTTTTGAGACCGCAGTCAGGGTTCACCCACAGAATGTTAGTTTCGAGGACAGCAAGCATCTTGTTGATCCTGTCGGCGATCTCTTCCGCGGACGGGATCCTTGGTGAGTGAATGTCGTACACTCCGGGCCCGATTCCAGCCCCGTACTTCACTCCCTCGCGGAACACTGACAGCAGCTTCTCATCCGAACGCGAGTTCTCGATTGTGATCACATCAGCATCCATGTTAATGATGGAGTGGATGATGTCGTTGAAGTTGGAGTAGCACATGTGGGTGTGGATCTGTGGCATAAATACATTAGTTGGGATGGATGCTTGAGATTGAAGTTAAAGAAGATGTTTCATTTAGATATTTGAGTAGAGCACCTGGGTAGTATCTTGGACTCCAACGTTGGTGATTCTGAAAGAGTGCACAGCCCAATCCAAGTAGAAAGCATGCTCCGATTTCCGGAGAGGCAAACCTTCTCTCAATGCAGCTTCATCAATTTGGATCACAGTAATACCGGCCTTCTCAAGATCCTCCACTTCATCCTTGATTGCCAAAGCAATTTGATAGCAGGTTTCGAATCTGGGTACCCAAACCAAACCTAAGCTTTTAGTCTCATCAGAAACACTTGGTGATTGAAATAAAAATGATTGTACCTTGGTTGGTCGTTTCTCACGAAAGACCAATTGAGAATGGTAACAGGGCCAGTAAGCATTCCCTTCATTGGGCGCTTGGTCATGCTCTGGGCAGCAGTCGACCAATAAACAGTCATTGGCTTCGGGCGACTGACATCACCATAAATGATCGGTGGCTTCACACAGCGAGATCCATATGATTGCACCCACCCATTTGCTGTGAAGGCAAAACCAGACAATTGCTCTCCAAAGTACTCAACCATATCATTTCTCTGGAATTATGACAAACCAACAAACACTTCAGAGGAATGTCTTAACTGATACTCGTTAAACAAAAAGTTGCAGAATGGCCTTTGATTGCTTACCTCTGGCTCTCCGTGAACAAGTACATCTATGTCAAGCTCTTCCTGAAGCTTGACAACCTTGTTAATCTCCTCCTTGATAGCCTTATCATACTCCTCCTCGGTAATCCTAGGACAAAAAGAAATACCTTATAAAAACATATTCATGCATTTCCAGATTGCAAGGACAATTTAAGCAAACATAACTCACTTCTTGGCCTTGAATTCACGGCGCACTCTTCTGAGTTCTACTGTCTGCGGGAAGGATCCAATAGTAGTGGTTGGGAGGATTGGAAGGTTAAGCTTCTTCTGTTGAGCATCAAGTCTGGCACTAACATTTGTTGCACGACGATGCTCAGAACCCCTTAAGGCAGCAGCCTACATGAACAAATCAATGATGGACAATCAACTCCCAGCAGTTCAGCAGTGAGTTATATATAATTAACATTCACATATAAAGATTCATTCACTTACAGCCTTTTGTACAGCTTCATTATTCACCCTAGGAGAAGATTTCCTAGAGGCCTGAGCAGCAGCATTCGCAGAGAAGAACGCCTGCAAACATTCAAATAAGTAAAACTCATACGCCTGACATAATAATATGGTCATTCTGTATACGTAAGATTCTGAAGATATTTCAATTAATCTTTGACACAGTTGATTTGGAACTGTAGCAGGGCCTTCTCGATACAAATTCTAAGGAGGTTTAGGATCGACATACCTCATCCTTCTGACCAGTCAATGCCTTCGCCAGTGCATTAACTTCAACAATTTTCTGAGCTGCAAATGCGAGCCATGATTTGATTTCCTCATCCAACTTGGGCTCATTGACAAGATCGACAGCGGTGTGGAGAAGTGAGCTGGATGTAGACACAACAAGCTTGTCTGTGTGGACAAAAAATAGAAATGAGACACCATAAAAGTAAAATTAGAGCTAGTAAATAGGAGTTAGCGAACATACCCTTTCCGACTATGCCTTCAAGATCATGTAGTGTAGAGATAGATGCAGCCAGATCATTAGCCCAGATATTCCTTCCATCAACAACTCCGGCAAAGAGGTACTTTCCAGAAGGGAAACCACCCTTGATCAAATCAATAGTCTGGGTTCCACGAACCAAATCAAAACCAAAGCCAGAAACACCGCTCAGTGAGGTGAGGGTCTTGTATGCAGCCGCAGGTACATCAGCAAAGTAAGTTTCAATCAGAGTATGAAGGTCAGATAAAGATGATTCCAGCTCAGCATAAGCCTTGGTGAATGCTTCCAACTCGTGAGACTCAAGATCCTTAACAAGTGTAGGCTCATCAAACTGAATCCATGAGGCACCTGCTGCCTTCAGCTCACCAATAACTTCCCTGCCAGGATTTTGTATATTAAAGACCATAGGCAATCATTATGAGAATTGTGAAAAAGGTCCGGATATTAAATCGACTGATTCAGGTTTTTCTTACTTGTAGACTGGAAGAATTTTGTCGAGAAGAGAAAGAAGTGGGAAAGTTTTCTCAACTCCCTTAGCAGGTTTAGAAAGTAGCAAGTATGAAACAGGTCCAACGAGCACTGGAACAGTATCAACGCCGAGCTGCATGAGAGAACATGAAACTCATTAAGTTGTCAAAAAAAAAAAAGCCATTACAAACATCTCAAAATTAAAGAGACATTCAGAATGGATCTCTACAGCAAATCATTATCATGACAGTGATTTGTCTCACATCATATGAAATAGCACCGACTCTTCGGTACACAAAAATAGATGATTGCAGGCATTAACATACTTATAGAACGATACCACTGAGACAAATAGCATGTAGGAGTTTCATATTTAATATTTATCAATTAAATATAACCAATAGGAGTAATGATATGCTGTCCACCTTATGGTGAGTTTTCGTGAGCTACAAGAATATAATATACCCTAATTGGATGTATGAACCCTACGGTTGAATTTATAAAATTAATTAAAATTATAAAAAATAAATGATTAGCAAAATAAAATTTTATTAAAAAAAAATAAAAATATATGTTGTAGCTCACAGAAGCTCACCATAAGGTGGGCAGCATATCATTTCTCTAACCAATAGTATTTTATTATAGCTTAAATAAGAAATAAGAGAACTAGATCTCATACCGCTTTAGCCTCTTTGTATTCATTAACAGCTTTGTGAGAAGCATATGAAAAATTCACATCAGGCCCCAATTCAGGGACTATGAAGTGGCTGCACATATAAATCAATATCATTATATAAATCATCATGAGAAGTGTAATGGAATAAGGCTTTTTAATTTAAAAGTATTAGTCCAACACTTACTAGTTGGTATCAAACCACTTGGTCATCTCCATAGCAGGAACAGAGGCATTTCCTCTGGCCATGGAAAAGTAAGTGGAGAAACCAATCTCACCACCAGTCCAGTTGTATCTTGGGGGAACGGCACCAAGCATCGCAGTAGTGTCAAGGACCTGATCATAGTATGAGAATGTGTTGCTGGGAATGTACTTGATTCCAGCATCAGACATCTGCTTCCAAATGGATGCTCTAAGATCAGCTGCCACCTTTTCCAAATCCTCGGCACTGCTCTTGCCATCCCAGAAAGATTCCAAAGCGAACTTCAACTCTCTTTTAGGGCCCATACGGGGATATCCAACAATGTGGGAAGCCATTTTTCTGGTATATTAAATTCAATTATTCAAACCACGCAAGTTAGTGAAACATAAAACCAACATTCACAAATGTAAAGAAACAGACACCACATCTAGCATGTATTCAATTTGAAATCAACCATGATTTCTAATGATATATGATATCCCTCTGTGCATTCCAAACAGTATTTATAAAAGAGAGCTCATTGATCCAGTCATCCAGACAGTTTCCGGTCATCATTTCCCATTAAACTCAATTTATCTACCAATATACTGAGACGATCAAAACATCACATGTAATCATATTGAGTTATATATAATTACTCTAACCAATCGATCGGATCCAAAGCTTCAAAGCACAAGTATTTTCAGATCCAAAGACAGTAACACAACAAATGTTCGTAAAATGAAAATGCGACACAATGCGGACGGATTTAACTGCAGTGAAGATATCAACAACGCCTTCGTTTCAGATCTAATCAAAGCAAAACAAATTCCGAAATCCAGATCTAACAGTTCTAATCCCCTTTTTATCATCACATTATCAAGCCACGACCAGCCATACATTAATAAGCGGCAAATCCATGTCATCTCATTTCACAATGTAAGGATCACATACGACTCACGACTTAAATCATCAAACGATTCAAACAATGACAGCAATTTCGCCAGATCAAACAAACATATCACCACCAATAGATCTATTTGAATTAATCAGAAATCCCAAAAGCCAACCTCGGAAAGCTTAATCTTTCAGCATTTTATTCAGTAATGAATATGACTATGAGTAGAATCCATGATGAGAGAAGAACAGCGAAAGTAAAAGCGAAGCATCGTACGAAACCGAGATTTCATGCAATCATGAACATAAATGAAGGGTACGACCCTCAAGGATTGATTTTTTACGTACCCGGCGAAGCTACTGGTGTGCTGCGTAGAGCGAGGGAGGTTGGAGAGAGAGAGAAGGGGACAAGACGCGAGCTGAAGAGATGTGCGAAGGCGCTTATTTATGGAGAGAAATGTGGTGGGGGTGGTGGGGCAGAATAGAAAATCTAATAACTTCGCTTCGTAGTGAATTTTCTTTCGTTAAGCTCATTTATGAAAGATTGACGAACACGCGCGGTTTGAGGAGCGCGTGGTGTACCGCTGGGTTGGTGAGTTTACCTACCCCAACTCTATACCCTATTTTAGATAGTCAGTCCCTCCCTCCGTCCCGCAGGAGTAGTCTCATTTCTCCCGGACATAATTATCAATATTTGTGAGTGTAATGGAATTAATATTTTATTGGTGAATGTGAAAAAATTTGATACTTTAGAAAAATAGAACTATTTTACGGGACAAACAAAAATGGGAAATGAGACTACTCCTGCGGAACAAAGGGAGTATTATTTAAGCAATTATATATCGAGTGCTAACTAATTCTATATGCTAATATGAGGGTTGTTGATTCGTATGTGTCGGGTATTGTGTCAGATTTTATCACATTTATATTTGAGCTTTAATGAGTCGTGAAGTGCTTGTTTTAATTATTATTGCGCTTATAAATAGAGATCAAGGCACACTGAGACAAGGTTACGACAACCGACTCCATTAAAGCTATTACGAGAATTATCAAAGTCTAAGAACATTCAAGCTTCAAAGCTCTAGTAATTTTTCGTGTTTCTTATACACGAGGTTTAGCATCTTGCTAGATCTATTAAGGGAATTCTTATAGTCTAAGTAAGAATCTGAGAAGAGTTTCTCACTCCTTGGGAAACTCATGCAGTATTCCAATCAACCAACCTTCAACATTTAGGGAAGAAATCAACCATCCAACCCTTCCAGCTTGTGGTTGCACGACGTATTAGCACATAAAGCTAAAAAGAGCCAGTTCTTGATGGACTAGGCGATACCCCATATAGCCGATGGACGGAAGAGCTACCCATGACCATGACAGATCATGCTACATCACCCTATAATTGATTCTACTGTATTCCAACCTATGTGGTTGAAGAGTGGAAGCAAGACATTAGGCTCCAAACCCAACAACTTGCATTTGATTTTTGTTGCTAATCCTTTTATCTTTCCCTGTATTAATTTTTTTTGTTTTGTTTTGATTTTTGTTGTTTATTTGAAACACAACAACTTGCTAAGTTGTTGGTGTACATTCAACGAACACAAAAGTGGAGACTCGTTTAGCTGGAGCTGATGGACCTGACGTCTTGGTGGACAAACCAGTTGGAGAGTGGACTCTGGAGGACAAAAGGAGGGACCAGCTAAACTATCAGGCTTAAGATATCATATATTCCACACTGAGTGAGAGCCTGATAGAAGAAGTAGTGCACGTTGATGGTGCAAAAGAAGTATGAGACTACTTGGCAAGTTTCTACCAGGAGTCTGACCAAATGGGATGTAATAAGAAGCAAGTTTGCATTGACAAATATGAAGTACTTCAAGATGCTTCCAAGAGAAAGCATCAAGGACATGGAAGCGAGGTTATACAGAATGTTAGTGAGTTGAACACCCTTGGCGCATGTACTCAATCGTTGACTTGAAGGGATTTGATCTTTAATCCTTCTTGCATAATAGGATTCAATCTTAAAAAGATCATAATTAAATCTCTGATTTTATATAGATAAAATCAAAGACAAAGAGGAAAGAGAGAGAAAGAAGATCCTCGAGATATGATCTTTTGATCTATATCCCTTGCTCCAATCCGGATATATGGTGAAGATTCCCTCCAGATTTCGTGCCTATCGGGAAGCATAATTTCCTTCCTCCTTCTTAGATCCAGTTGACAATCACAGCTCCCAAAGCTCTAGTTTACTGCTTATCAACTTATGATCTTGTGGAGCATTAAAAATATGAGAACTAGGGGGTATTTATAGGAAATTCTGATCCCTACTGGGCTTGAGTTTTTCCATGGGCCAGACCAGAGACCAGTATGCAAATAGCAAAGAAGGCCTATCAATTAACTAATTCTCATATTCAACCCAGAATATAAATTATTAGTTAATATTGATTCATGTCCCCCAGAAAAATTATTATTGTCCTACCTCTTTGCTACCACGTTATGAGGAACGGGTTGCATGGGATTGATATATCCTCATATTTAAGGTCACAAACATTCATTAATTAATTTAGGCTCTGACAAGCCTACAAATTGATTAACATCTTTTATTCCTAAGTAATACCACTCAATACATTTTTAATTATGCTTGAACTTAATCAGCCTGCAGGACTTCTGCATAGTGAACCTTTTTTAGCTTTTTAGGGAATGTCACCATCCTATACTAGATATGGTTATCTAATCAATGAACTAGAAGTCATACACAAGATGCTACCACCCAAGATACATATATACAAGTACATGTAAGACTCTCCACCATATTATCTCAATGTGATACACAAACTTGTGTATACCTCTTGAACCTTCATTAGGCTTTAGATTTCATCAAGCCATTGAGATCAAGATTCTTTTAATGTCAGATAAAAGAATCGATCTCAGTTAGGTCCTATCAATACATACCAAACGCAATATCTCATTTAATGACCAAGATAAGCCACTAATTATTGATTGTGATGCAGCCTAAACCTACAGTGTATTCTAGCACTGTCTCTGTTGTGATAACCTTTATATCTGAATAGGTCGAGCAATCCATACGATCTTCCGTGATCTACAACACATCGTAAGATTTCCCTATCGACGAGATAAGATAATAGAGTTGTTTGCGATATATGTTTGTTAATTCAGACAGGAGATGATAATACAACAATAATGATTCCCAGTATATTAGTCATTAACCATGTTCATAATATACCTAGTTCTTAATCAAAGACGGTGAAGACATTCTACTGGTCCAGATCTACGTTGATGACATTATTTTTTGGTCGAAGAACTTGAGCTTATGGGAGAAATTTACCCAGCTGATGCAGAGTCATTTTCAAATGAGTATGATGGGCAAGATGACGTACTTATTAGGACTGCCGGTTCACTAGTCCAGCGAAGGGATCTTTATCAATCAAAAGAAGTATACCAGATATCTGATCAACAAGTTTTTTCTATAAAAGAAAAAATCTCTGAGGATTCCGATGAGCACGAGTGTGCAAATCACACTGGAAGAGGATGGAGAATCAGTCGATCCATCATCTTACAGAGCACGAGTGAGCTTCAATTCTCTAAACAGGTTATCTGAGATTAACTTGTAAGTAAAATCTTCTGATGTCACCCATCTATCATAGAATTCCTTCTCAGGTCTAGAAACTTTATGGTAACGTAGGGCAAGTTGTAGGGTTTGAGTCTACGATGGACAACACGAGTTGCCATTTATTAATTTCTTGCCAAGGATCGTTCTTAGGATATCAAGAATGAATTTCAATTAAATAAACCATGCGAACCTATGCATGCTCCTACAAAATTAATTGCAGAGGATGGATTTAAAGAATACCTGATTTCACCGTTTGATCTACAGATCTAGATCGGAGCCAATAACGATGAAATAACCTTAGATCTGAGATAGAACACCAGCGATGGATAGTTGTTCCTACAGATCTGATCTTCTGATCTGTTTCCTTGCTCCTTGGAAATCTGGTGAGGATTATCTACCAAGTTAGATCCGAGATCTGGAGAAATCGATCAAGTTCCTCCCTCAGATTGCCGCCGTTTCACTCAATATACTGAATCATTAATGATCTGATAGAGAGAAGGCATATTTATAGTGTTAGGGTTTTGAGAAACCCTAACCCTAATGGGCTTGAGCAGTTCATGGGCCAGACCAGGGACCAGATGCAAATAATAAAGTGGGCCCTCTTTATTAATTAATCATTCCTTGTTCAACCCAGAACATAATTAATTAATAAAACATTGTTTTAACCTTCACCACGGTAACAATGCTGACTCGCCTCTTTATTACCACGTTATTAGGAACGGGTTGCACCAAACTAACATGATCCACATATTTAAGGTTTTAGACATTCATTAATTAATTTGGCTTATGACAATTAGCCATAATTAATTAATCTCTTATTTCCTGAGTAATACCACTCACTCCTTTTCACTTATGCCTGAATTAAATCATTCAACCTGCAGGGTTTAGCATAATGAACCTTGTGAGCTCCTAAGAGAATGTCACCATCGTGAAACGGATATGCTTACCTAAACGTCCAGCCTAAGCAGGCCACCCACAAATTGCCAGCACCCAAAATACAGGTGTAAGAGTACATGTAAGACTCGCCACCATGGTAAATCAAAGTGCGGTCAATCTGTGTGTGCCCCTTATCCTTCAGTTAGGTTTAAGATCATAGGAAGTATGTTAGGGATCTGGCTCATTCATATGTCAATGAGAATGGCACATCCCACTGTTGATCCCATCAATACATAACTATGTACCGACACATCAAGTAGCTAGGATAAGCCCACTTATGAACCGATGTGCCGCAGCTTAGACCGACAGCCTATCCAGGGACTATCTCAGCCGTGATACTGTTTATATCTCACTAGGTCAAACGACTCATATGATCCTCTGTGATCTCCTACACACCATATGCTCATCCCTATAGGCGAGATAATAGGATATTATGGTTCGTCGTATGTTTGTTTCATCAGACAACGAGCATTGTTGTAGCAACATTTATTAAGACCAGTGTACAAAACACTTAATCATATACGCTTTCAGTATACAATCCCAACAATCTCCCACTTATACTTAAAGCATAATACCATTGCTTTATCAAAGTATTAAGTGTGTCTATACTGTCAATCACTCCCACTGCATTCACATCACCTCTTGTCACGATTTCTCATATGATGTGGTACTACACATCCTATGTGTTTCACCACCTTGTGAGTCTTGGGTTCCCTTGAGTTTGTCATTGCACCAACATGATCACAATTGCATGTGACCTTATGAGGCAAACTCAGAACACACACCTCTAGAGGATAACTTCGGAGCTATACTGCTTCTTGCGAAGCTAATGAAGCTGTCAAAAGTTCAGCCTTCATACCGAAATACGCAACACACTTCTGTGTTAGACTCCAATAACTCCTCCTACAAGGCCAACACATAGTTAGAGGTCGATTTCCTTTCCTTATGATCCTCCTGGATATCCGATGCCATTTAACTCACAAGGTTTACTCATTAACCAATGTGCCTATCCAGAGTTGAACTGATATCTGTTTAACATGCTTATAGCAGTATAGATATCTAACTTCGTTCATTTATAATATAGAAAGATAACAATCTTTCTTGCTATGAATGACTCACCACAGAATCAATTTAAGCGACTTGAGATACCTGAACATCCTTTTCTTGTGGCAACACAAGACTTTAATTCAAAAGATGTTCTAAGATCTCATAAGTCCTACTTCTGAAACTGTTCGGATAACCATCCTTTATGCCTGACAATATCTCCACATAGTTTCTGAATGTGAAAATACTATCTGCATAATGTGCAAGGAAAACCACGCTTCCGCTGACACATAACTGGTACATGAAACTCTCATTCTCGATAGACAATATCAAAATGTCTGTTTCATGACTTTGAAGCTCCTTTAAGTTCATACTTGAACTTCCTCGGCTTCCAGACATGATGCTTTTGATTGCACATAACTTATCTGGTTGTTGCATACAGATGTCGTCACCTTTTATCAAGGTTCCCGTTTATAAAATACGGACGACGTCATCTATCTTCCAGATATTTAGATTCATATGTGTTGTTATAGTTAAAAGAATTCGAATGGGTTTAACAATTGCAACCAGCGAGAAAGTCTTGTTGTGAAACATTCTTTACTCACTAACCTAGACCTTCGAAAACATACTAGGTTACCATTCGAGCATTTCTTTCCTTGTATATAAATCAGTTACTTATAGCTGGTAAGCTATTTGGCAGTCACTGATTCTGATACACAACCATAACCTTTACTGATTCATTTCTGAATCCATGACTTGATGTCATTTAAACTGCATCTTTTGTCTTAACAGCTTCGTTGCGCTTTAAGGGATAAACATGATGTTGTTCGTTAAGCTGGGAACAAGTCCAGAGACTGTTTCCACGAACTAGTACCATTAAGCCTGTTGGGGTAATCTCCCACTGCAACGATGCTCCTTTTACGTTGTCAGTTAATGGTGCATAAATTTGTGGTTCACCACCTTACACAAGTGACCATGCAATTGGTACCATACCTTCCAAGGTATGCTCAATATGCCACGAGGTATTTCCTGGTGGATTTAAATTGTCTTCTCTAAAACGTTAGAGAACAATCTCACATTTGGATTCATGGTTTCATCCTATACAACTTGCTTGTATCTAGGATATACAAAGCAACCATTCTTTCGTTTACTTGGAATAGCCCACCAAGCAGTACTAGCTTAAACCTTTCTTCCAAACAATCAGTTTCCTATATCAGCTTGACAGCCGAATTACCCATCATTGCCCTTTTGACATAGTCAAGGTCTCCTAGGGTATTTGGAACTAATTTAGAAGACACTAGATTAAGCAAACATACAACTGCTTTTGGCGCTCTTCCCGAAAACAAAAATTTGGCAAAGCTGGCATAACTTATAAACTTTTAAAGAATCTTCGTTTTACCTACACTATCCCAATCAAGGAATAATAGGTGTAGTTAACTGGGATACAATCCCTTTGCTCTGCTAGATACTGTAAAACCCATCACCGAGTAACTCATTAAGAGTATACTCCTTATTCATCACAACATTCAACCTGAAGTTTTCAAAGGACTTGGGAAGAGAGTTTAGTATGAATCTGACACTTCTGTTCGTCTCCCCATAAGTCGCTGTTAGATTATCCATAATCTCACAGGCCTTATCATAATGCTGATGTTGCAGCTGCAGTACCTTACTCATAGTGGTCATCATGTAGCATTTCACTACATTATTACACTTGATCCACTTATTGTAAGACTGCTGCCGCTCGGCAGTAGCATCAGCAGCTGGGACTGGAGGACAAGGATCAGTAAGGACAAACTTGTGTTCTTCCGCAACAAGGATATAATCCAAATTTCGTTTCCATGCAAGGAAATTCGAACCATTGAGAGGATTTGAGCGAGGATATTAATGACATTATTCATAGACATATCTGAAAACAAATAAGCGAATTAAAGCAAGCACATACTACGAACAATTGAAACAAATATGCATAAAACCTTTAGATAAAACAATGCAATTTGTTTCCTCCAATTGCCCAAGCTAATTTGTCGCAAGCTACCCGAGTAGTCCGTTTACGACAAACGCTCAACCAGACCAAAATAGGTCCTTCAATTTCTTAACATGCCAGGTATCTTTAGCAAAAGAAATTAATATTGGAAATCTTAAGACCAAGTTCACCTATCCGGAGCAGGGACATCACAAATGAGTTATACTCCAGGCAACATCTAAGCCAAATAAACCACAATCCTAACTCCGGATGATAAAAGGCGATTTGGCATACGTACTGGACCCATACCGCATGCCCTTTACATCCTTTGTTATCCCACTTAGATTAATCTTAGAGACCAGTGAAAGTTGTCTCAATGCAAGCTACCCGAGTAGATCGTTTGCTTAGAGGCTCCCACTTCTCATCTTAAAATAAATGTTTTATTTGGAAATCTCATCGCATTGGAACTCGTGAGGGACCCTTAACGTAAGCTACCTGAGTAGACCGTTTACGCTTCGAGATGTCCCACCTCCAATGAGAAGTCGTATTTGTGGAGGTCTAATGATCTTGGTTAGAAAAGAACCAAAATCCAGCTTAGTATTTTAATTCTAAAGGTTTCATGCGCACACATTATTTTATGTTCCCATAAATTATGTCACACCCAAAATTCCATCATAAATTAATATGATCCCGAAATTTATAGACATAATTTAAAATAAAAAATAAATCACATAAGATATGCTTAAAAATTAAATTGCAACATGCCTATAACAGTAAATAATTAAAGCAAATAATCATGATTTCCTATTATTTACTAGTGTGCACATAATAAATCACATCAGTACGAGAAATAATTAATTAAATAAATAAAATTTCTCGTGGCCCCTCAGATGCGATTACAACTGAAATAAATTAAATCTAACTATTACAAGATTTAATTCCAATATAGATCTTCAAACTGGGCCTCCGTTGGACTTGAAATCTGATTCGGGCTGAAAAAACAGTAGTTGGGCTGCAAATTAGGGTTTCTGGCCCAAATTGTGCAGCCAAACCCTAGGTTTGGAAACCCTAGCCGCCGCCAGCCACCTTTCCGGCCGCCGCCTGTGGCCGGCCACCTGGCCCAGCCATCGCCTGCAACGCCAACACCAGCAGCCACCGTCGACGGTGACCTGTGAGTCGGCCGGAATCGCGCACAAGACAGCAGCAGGTGTACCCTTAAGGCTAGCCAGCGCCGCCGCCATCTGCGGCCGACCCAGTCGCGAGCAGCAGCAGCCTGCGCTATCGGCCGAGCGTGCAGCCTAGCCTTGCGCGGCTCTGCACCTGCCCGCGACCTCGTCGCCGGTGGCCATCGCTGCCTCCACCTTCTGCAGCAGTCACGAGAGAAAGGGAAGCAGAAAACTCCACCGCCGCGCGCGGCCCTGCCTTTTATTCGCAAACACCACAGGTGGACACCTCCCACTGCACTGCCGCGTACAACACGCCTGCGCGCGGCCGCTGGATCTGGGAGGTTCGCCGGACGACGCGCGCGCAGCAGACTTAAGCTTGGGGCGCGGCCCAGCCGCAGGGAAGAACCATGCCGCTGCCACCCACCATGACCGCCACCGTCGCTCGCCGTCATCACCACCGTGGTCGTTGATAAGCTCATTATTTTACTTGCTTATCTATATTATTTTCTACTATATTATGTAGTTTTATTGAGTTTATATATATATATTCTATGCATGAGTCTATATTAGGTGGTATTATGCGCATCTTGGTGTTTTTGCAGGTTTTAGGCCTAAATTCACTTGAAAACCGTTCCGAAAGCAGTGACGTGTAAGAGTAGCAGTGAAAATTTCTTCCACAAGAGGAATTCGGGCTATTAGCACATGGCAATGGATGATGCTTCGATTTAGCTCTCCAACGCAACTGGAATCGGGTCAATCGGAGTTCGGGAGAGGAAGTTATGGCCAAAACCGTGAGACCGCGCATAAGGGGCGAGAGACCATGTCGATCGACGCCAATTAGCATTGATCGACACCGAAGAGGAAGCCACGTCGATCGATGCCAATCAGCAACGATTGACGCGAGCGAGTCTGCTGGAGCGGAAATCTGATGAAAATCGGATTTATTCATATCTTTAGCCCTAGATTTGATAGGATACACATCCACCCCTATAAATACCTAATTAAATTCGAATTTTTTAGGCATGCAATCATATTTTTCAGTTTTTAGAGTTTGGAGACTTGGGAAACATGAAACCCTTTTATTTTCTTGTAAGTTCTTTATGTTTATGCAATACAATATGTTTTCTTTTTGATTTCTATCTGCGATGAGTGGCTAGAAACCCTAGCGGGTTCTAGGG
>JAPKLW010000273.1:320249-357041 GCA_026898455.1 Plectranthus barbatus | reverse complement strand
AGTATGATAAAAAGGTCAAAAGGTACTCTCAAAATCGACATTATTAGGATATTTATAGAGGTGGGGGTGTATCCTATCAATTCTAGGGCTAAAGATATGAATAAATCCAATTTTTATCAGATTTCCGCTCCAGCAGAGAGGCTCACGTCGATCGTGGCTGATCCACGTCGATCGACGAGGCTTCCTGGTCTCCGTCGATCGATGCTGATTGGCGTCTGTCGACGCGGCTTCTCGTCCCTTCTGCGCGGTCTCACGGTTTTGGCCATAACTTCCTCCTCCAAACTTCGATTGACCCGATTCCAGTTGCGTTGGAGAGATAACTCAAAGCATCATCCATTTTCATGCGCCAATAGCCCGAATTCCTCTTGTGGAAAAACTCTTCACTGCTACTCTTACACGTCACTGCTTCCGGAACGGTTTTCTCGTGAGTTTAGGCCTAAAAACCTGCATAAACATCAAAACACACCTAAAACCACCTAATATTGACATCGTGCATAAAATATATATATAAACTCAATAAATCTACATAAAATAGTAGGAAAATAATATAGATAAGTGAGTGAAATAATGAGCTTATCAATACGCTGGAAAAGTTAGTGGAAAAGTTTAGAGAGGGATTGAGGGAAGAGATCAGAACCCATCTCTCCACTTTTCCTGGTTTGAACTATCAGGAGTCACTAAAAATGGCGCTCGATGTCGAGACCGCGGGAACAAAAAAGAAGTTGCCACAGTGGGTCATGCAGAAGCTGAGCTTGATGCCAACTGGACAGAAAAGGAAATGGGAGGAACCACAGCGATCCAACAACCAAGGGTCCAGAAACCAAAAGAGACAGGACCAAAGAGACAATCGTTTCCAGCCACGCCGCAATAATGATCAAACCTATCGTAGGTTTGATGCGCCAGCTGCTCTGAGGAATGATCAGAGAGGTACGGTGACCCCACTGTGTAATAGATGTGGGAAAAGACACTATGGGAGGTGCCTGACAACATGCAACCAATGTTTTAACTGCGGAGTCACAGGACATTTTGCTAGACAATGTCCTACAGCCCAATCTACAGCGGGGAATAGACAGAATGCCCCGAGGCTTGCCAACCAGAAACTTCAGGCAATCCAGGGAGCTTGTCAACCGCGAGGAGAAAATAGGAGGAACAGGAAGGAAAGGCAATCACTGCCTCGTCAAAACAATGAGGAACAACAAGCAAACGAACCACCACCCCGTAGAGTCAGAGCCTATGCAATTGATGGTAATAGAGATGAAGGAAACTTGGCAGGTATGGGCATTATCAATAACGTACCTGTCATAGTGTTATTCAATACGAGAGCATACCATTCTTTCATATCATCAACTTGCATTGATGCATTACATCTTAAAGTAGAAAAGGGTAGACAGGATTTAAGGGTAGCTATGCCTTCAGGAGATATGACTACCACTGCCCTAGTTTGTCGTGATTTGGAAATCCAAATAAGTAATCATAAAATAATTATAGCCGAACTAAATGTCCTAGATCTACACGATGTGGACGTGATAGTCGGAATGGATTGGATGTCAGAACACAAATCTACGATTTTATGTAGAGAACGAAAGGTTGTTCTTTTCCAACCGACTGGAGAAGAAACCTGTCTGTATGGATTCAGGAGAAACCAAAGAGTACCTGTAATCTCAGTACTCCAAGCCATAAAACTAATACGAAGACCTGAGAATCAGGCATTTCTGGTTTACTTTGAAAAGGAAGAAAAACCAGAATTCTCAATTAATGAAGTACCAGTGGTTAGAGAATTTGAAGACGTCTTCCCAGAAGAATTGTTAGGTTTGCCACCAGATAGGCAAGTGGAATTCGTGATCGACCTGGAACCAGGAGCAGCACCAATTTCCAAGGCACCCTATCGAATGGCACCAAAGGAACTGCAAAAGTTGAAGGTACAACTACAAGAACTTCTAGACTTGGGATTCATAAGGCCAAGTGTATCACCTTGGGGAGCCCCAGTCTTGTTCGTAAAGAAGAAGGATGGATCGATGAGGATGTGCATTGACTACAGGAAATTGAATAAGCTGACTCTGAAGAACAGATATCCCCTACCTAGGATTGATGATTTGTTCGATCAATTGAAAGGAGCCAGTGTATTCTCGAAAATAGATCTTCGATCAGGATATCACCAACTGAAGATTTGGAAGGGAGATATACCAAAGACAGCTTTCAAAACAAGGTACGGTCACTACGAGTTCGTGGTAATGCCATTTGGATTCACAAATGCCCCAGCTGTGTTCATGGATTTGATGAATAGGGCGTTTCACCCTTATCTAGACAATTTTGTCTTAGTATTCATCGACGATATTCTTGTTTACTCCAAGGACGAGGGAGAACACGAGCAACACTTGAGAATCGTTCTGCAAACACTCAGGAATGAAAAGTTATACGCCAAATTCAGCAAATGTGAATTCTGGCTTAAAGAAGTAACTTTCCTTGGTCACATTGTGTCAGCTGAAGGAATCAAGGTGGACCCTGCTAAGATACCGACGGTGATAGAGTGGAAGTCACCCACTACACCGAATGAAATCCAAAGTTTTCTCAGATTAGTAGGTTATTACCGAAGATTCATAGAAGGTTTCTCAAAAATAGCGAAACCAATGACACGACTACTACAGAAAGGAATTAAGTTCGAATGGACAAAAGAATGTGAGGAGAGCTTCCAAAAACTAAAAGAATGTCTGACAAGAGCACCAGTTTTGGTAGTTCCAGAAGCAGAAAAGAATTATGAGGTATACACAAATGCCTCTAAGAATGGACTTGGTTGCGTATTGATGCAAGATGGCAAAGTGACGGCCTATGCATCAAGACAACTTCGACCGCATGAGTTGAACTACCCAACACACGATTTGGAACTAGCAGCAGTGGTCCACGCTCTCAAGATCTGGAGACACCATCTATATGGAGTAAAATGTGCCATATTCACGGATCACAAAAGCTTGAAATATTTTTTCGAGCAGAAGAACCTAAATATGAGACAGAGACGATGGTTGAAACTAGTCAATGAATACGATCTAACAATCAATTATCACCCCGACAAGGCAAACTCAGTGGCTGACGCCTTAAGCCGGAAGGATGCAACACAATTGGAATCTTTAATCACGAAGGAGGAACTGATCAAGGATTTTGAAAGACTACACGTGGAAATTGTCTCACCTTCGATGAGAGAAAGGTGTGAAATTGCAACTTTAAGTGTTGTGGCAAATTTGAGGAGAAGGATTATCGAGGCACAACGAAAGAATGAGGATTTTGAAAGACTTAGTCAGAAAATCAGGATGGATAAAACCAAAGATTACAGTGAAGCACCTGATAATGCACTAATGCACAGAAATAGGATTCTTGTGCCAAACAGTACAGAGCTCAGGAACAAAATTATGAGTGAGGCTCATGACACGCCGTATACAGCCCACCCGGGTAGCACTAAAATGTACCAGGAGCTGAAAAGAAGCTTTTGGTGGGACGGCATGAAGAACGATGTGGCCATGTATGTTGAGAAATGTCTGGCATGTCAACAAGTAAAAGCGTTACATCAACGGCCATACGGGAAATTAAAACCGTTAGATGTTCCGGAATGGAAATGGGAGCATATAGCCATGGACTTTGTCACAGGCTTACCGCAATCCCAGAGAAGTAACGATGCTATTTGGGTGATCGCAGATCATCTAACGAAGAGTGCTCATTTCTTGCCAATCCGAATAACACACGGATCGGACAAACTAGCATAGCAATATGTCAGGGAGATAGTTAGGTTACATGGAGTACCAGTAACTATTACCTCTGATCGGGATGCGAGGTTTACGTCCAGATTCTGGACTAGTCTGCAAAAAGAACTGGGAACCCGTCTAAATTTTAGTACGACTTTTCACTTGCAGACTGATGGTCAATCAGAGAGGACTATTCAAACCCTCAAAGATATGCTGAGAACGGTCATTTTGGACCGAGGAGGAGTTTGGGAGCCAATTTTACCGCTGATTGAGTTTGCTTATAACAACAGTTATCATGCAACCATCGGCATGGCTCCGTATGAAGCTTTATATGGGAGAAAATGTCGATCTCCACTTTACTGGGATGAAGTAGGAGAAAGGAAAATACTTGGGCCAGATGCTATTGGCGAAATGATTAAAATTGTCAGACAGATAAGGGAAAGAATCAAAGAGGCTCAGAGTAGACAAAAGTCATACGCAGATACCCGAAAGACTGAACTGCAGTTCGAGGTTGGAGACAAAGTGTTTTTAAAAGTCTCACTGTCAAAAGGCATTATCAGATTCGAGGTTAAGGTGAAACTACGACCTCGATTTATAGGGCCCTGTGAGATTCTGGAGAGAATAGGCCAATTTGCATACAGATTGGCTTTACTACCAAATTTGGGAAACGTACACAACGTTTTTCACGCATCACAATTGAGGAAGTATGTATACGATCCAAGTCACGTGATACGACAGGAAGAAGTCATTCTAAACCCAAATTTATGTTATGAGGAGGAACCAATAGCAATACTGGAAAAAAAGTCCCAGGAGTTGAGGACAAAATATATTCCACTTGTGAAATCACCACGGACAAGAAGAAGCTACGTGGGAACTTGAGGATAAAATGAAAGAAAAATATCCTGAATTATTTGAAAACCCCTAGCAAATTTCAGGGACGAAATTTTTTTCAAGGTGGGGTGAATGTAATATCTGAGAAATAAATTAAGATACTTAAACTTTAATTCATGGAATAAATTTAAAAGTTATCAACAGATTTATTTTTTTTAAAAGATGGGAAATGATGAAATGGTGGTGACGTGAGAAATCTTACAAGAAGATGCAAGATTTATTAGAAAGATATGGGAAGATATGCATATTATTTCAACCACATGCTATTAACCTATCTTGTAGCTGGTAAAACGAAAGGAAATGAAGCTAGGAGAATTTTCAGAGGAGGCATGAATTTAATTGAAAGATATCACCTAAGATCCATACACATGCCTAGCCTACGGGAATTAAAGGAAGAGACGACTGAGGCAAATAAGTCATGCTTCAGCCCTCTATTTAATCCCTGCCCCAAAACCCTTCCAACTACACTTGTTCATCGCCATTTTCCGGCAACTTTCTGATGAATTCCCGAAGTGCCACCCCCACCCACATGAAGCCTGTACTACAGAGAATACAGAACAACTGGGAATGCCCGTTTTTGTAGAGAAACGAAAGAGTTATAGTCGCTCAAAGTTGCTGCGACGGTAAGTCGGAGTTTCCGCATAGATATTCATAACTTGTTAAATTGACGATGAAACTTAGATTTGTTTACATAAACGTGTTCCTCGTGAAATTAGGAACTTACTAACACCAAACTCTGACCGACCCAGCCACCGAAACGCCGCCGCCGCCACCGCCGTGAAGAAAGCTGCACAGGTGAACTTCATTCCTCTCTTTCGGCAGTTGTTTAGTTTTCCGGCGAGTTTATGGTGAATTTCATGGTCTTGGGTCGATGAAGAGTCGGATAGGATAGGTGACGGAGGTCGGAGGTGACTGGTTTTGCTGGAAAAGCTCGTGCATATCGCGCAAAGCTTCCAGCCGTGCGATCGCGACAGCTGCAGAAAACAACCTGCATCGATTGACGTAGGGCCTGCGTCGATCGACGCCACTGATCAACATGGTTTGCATCGATCAATGTCAAAATCCCATCGATCGACGCAAACTGTTTCCCAGCTCCATTTCACAAATTTCACTTGTTTTTGGTCCGATTCGATTCATTTTCGATGCATGATTTTATATATGTTTAATGTTATGTTTCATGTACGTGATTATGTAAAAAGAACTAATTTCCGACGTTGGATTATGATTATGTTAAATTAAATAGGGTTATTGCATGGTGAAATATTATATGCTTAAACGCAACGTTGATTCTTTCGATGGTTGTAAAAAGGGATAAATTGTTTAGAAAGGTTTATTGAGTTCCATGCATGCCTTGATATACGAGGGATGCATGTCGAATTGTCGAGTTGTCAATCAAGTCCAGTCAGTAGAGCAAAAAACCTGGAATCCTAACACGTCAACTAGATACTAATTATTTAATAGTTAGAATAGAAATTCTAACGCTTTTTATGCTGTATTGATGATTGAAGAAAACACAAGGAATCACCGAAGCTCATCAACTCTATAAATTCATCTCAAATTCGTACACTCTTTGAAAGGTGGGGACTATTTCGGTAAAAATCCAAAAATTCCCTTTTCGTGCTGTAAGCTCATTTTTCTAAAATGTGTAACAAAATGTTTTTGTCTTAAACTGATTGTCTATGTCAAATGTTTTTGTGATGTCATATTTGTACCTCTGGTTGATTAAACTCCCGGAGAGATAATTAATGAGGTATGAACCGGGCACCAAAGCTCGCGCTAAACCTTATTAATATTGAAGAGGATTGCTATCCTATGAACGTCGAGCCACTAGCTCCGTAATTCTCAGGTCTCTCAGCTGGAGTGGTGACACCTCAAGGTGAGATAAGGAGAGGTACGGGGTACCTATAAAATCGATCGGGTCTCACAGGTACGCCCTGAGATCAGTGCACTAATTGATGACAGTGAGAGTGGATTACACCATTCCCAACTGTTCATCGTAACTCGGAAGTAGGCCAACTTCCAGTTACAAAACGGTAAAACAGATATGATTTCATACTATAAAATTTGTCTGCAGGGAAAATATAAATGTTTTAGGTATTCACGATATTTTCAACAAAACCCGTGAATTACCAGTGTGTGTGGCATAGCTTTCATACTTATAAATGTAGGTTTTCGGGCATGTTTCCACAGGTACATTAGTACTCAGCCCCTCGCATTATTTCTAAAATGTGTAGGTTAAAAAGGCCAGAGCGAGGAAGAGGAGGTGTGATGGCGCTGAAGCGGTGGTTATCTGGTACAAATAAGAGCAAGATCTTGAGATATGCATCTTCACATGCATATCTCCTCTGCGTAACTTTTTGCTGCAATGAACCTCTGAAAATTATAATTTCTTTCCCTCTTGTTAAATTTGAGAATCTACCCTAATTATGTAATAACTTATTGGAAATTGTTTCTTTCTGTTGTATTATTACTATTGTATGAATGCGTTGGATCGCAACTGTTTCCGTTCATTTTGTTTAATTCATACAACCAGTTGAAATTTTCTTGTTAAATTGACCAACGCCACTGTAGCGTTCCCAAACAATTCAGAAGGGAAAATCGGGGCACTACAAAAATGACCTAGTAACTCCTCTTTTTTAGCTCAAGAGGAGCTGATACAACCCTAGGGATTTTAAGAGGTGGTTTCGTCTTTCTCGGCGGTTGTTGCAGATGATGGCAGATGCGTCCTTTTCGGAGGTCGTTCAACTTGGATTCTTCAACGATCTTCCGGGTTGTTCATAACGGGATTTTTATCTGCTTGGATGTCTCCCCTGCTGGTGACGCGAGTAACTTGAGGGAAGTTCCGATTTTTGCGGGGTAGTTGGATTTAGATTTCAACTGGTTTTCGGAGTCTTACGTAGGACTGGGACCTTGACTCTTTGATCTTCCAGGTAGGTTCTGAGTTGAGGGTCCCTAGTCCTAGGTCGTGCTTCCTGGGATCTTGTCCTTACTTATGGCTTGTGACCTGAGACCTTGACTGAGGTTCGTGGTCTTGTGAATGGTTCTTCGCAAGCAGCTTGACCCTTGGGCCAAAGACTTCATGTGCTGGCTTTTTGTATTTGGACCTTGCTTAACTACGATGGGCCTGGACTGACTTAGCACAATCAAATTTGGGCCCAACAATTACTATATTTATATCTCACTAGGTCAAGTGATTATACTATCTTCTACGATCTACAACACGCCGTATGATCGTCCCTATCAGTGAGATAAGAGGATACAGTTGTTTCGCGAATGTAACTTTGTTTAACAGATTAGAAATAAAGTTGAATGTATACACACTGTAATAAATGCTTTCAGTATACAAAACCCAACATGCATATCTTCTCTGCCGATTCCTTTATGGTGTGACAACAAAATTGCATTACACATCACCGAAAACCCAGTCTTTCATAAGCGCACAAAATACATTAACATAGATTGTCATGTGGTGCAGGAAGCCTTTAAACAAGGGTTGGTCGATCCTCGCTCTGTCAGCTCTCACTCTGAGCTTGCCGATTTTATCACTAAAGCCTTACCATGATGATGAGGAGAGTACATGCATATGTGACAGAGGCGAATACATGTAAATACATGGGGTACAACTGTACCCAAATTTTTTATATTTTTTTACTATATATATATTCAATTAATGTATCCTAATTTATCTTATCTTATAAATATATTTTATTAAATCTAATATATAACAAATAATATTAAAATGAACTTAAAAGAATATTTTAAATTTCAAAACATAAAATTAAAACCATAAATTTTAAACTACCCTAAAATTTTAAATTTTTAATACAAACAATTGTTTTGTCACTTTCATTTGAGATATATATTTCTATAAATTTCGGATAATGATGTTATAAACCACTTTCCGAAAATGATGATTCACCGAATCCAATATTGTGTTTTTTTATATAAACATATTTTTAATTATAGTATTTTGAATACTAAATAATAATTATTTATTTTTTATAATTTTATTCATATATTATGCCTCAATTATAAATTTCTAAATTCGCTAGTTATATGTGTCCAAATGAATAAAGAAGAGATGTGCTTGCCGAATGAGGTTGGATAGTTTTTTATACAAGTTACATGAAGTATCTAGAGAGGAATCACGTTTTTTGCTTGTTGTCTTCATGTATATATATACTGGATGTATTCGTTGATTGAATTAATGAAAATACTTTCGAAATAATTTTGCTTCTTCATTTATGATTTTCCACAAAATTCAACAATTCCTTTTGTTGAATCAAAATTCGACTACCTTACAAATCATTTACAGTCCTATGGTGAGTAGATTTCTAAGATCAAAATAATTTTGAGAATTATATTAAGGGAGCAAAATGTCACGCCCCGGTTTATAAATAAGATATAAATCAGAATTTGAGACACATCGGGTAGGAGAAATATATTTGGGATAATGAACAAGAGATAGAAATCATACAATTCAAGATGAATAACAACACAATATCCCAAGTATTCAAAAGATAATAAGGTGTCTACTTGAGAAGGGATCTTGGCTTCTCAAAAAATAATTATCAAGAGTTATCAAGTTTAACAAAACTCAAAAGTCTAGCAAAAGATAATGAGTTTAGCAGCGGAAAGTTATCAACGAAGTATGTGTATGAAGATACATACTTCAACATCTAATTATTACAAAAGATGAGTCTTCAGCTCCACTCCATCTGCTCCCTCGTACTCTGCTCCAAAGCTTATTTTAATATGTGCATTTTAAAAATAATGCAAGGGGCTAAGTACAAATTGTACTTAGTGAACACATGCCCAAAAACATACATATATAATTTTGTCATGTCTTTTCATCGGGTCGCACATGGGGTTTTAACTTTGAAATCCTTCCATGGCACCAAAACATTTATGAGAATGAGCATGCTCTTTTACACAGTTAAACTATCTGCAAAATCATGTGACTAGGAGGTGGCATCCTACCACAATCACGATGCTAGTCCAAGTAGGGCATGAACCCTAGCATGTCAACATCATAGTGCACTAACCCGTGGTATCTATTTCCCTACCAATGTTCTATCACTAAGACTCGTAATACGCAGAGTCAACATCCACATTGAATATGTTTGATGTTCTTCTCTATGTGGGGTTCCCCCAAAGAGAGGATAAATAGCAAACACAAAACAGTAGGCAATGACAAAATAATTTAAAACGAAACATCATTTATTTCATGTCTGATTTGCTTTGAAAAGAAAACATCATTTTTTATTTTACTTTGGCCTACGATATAGGGGTAAGAAAAGTTCACCTTGAGTAGGTGCAGTTAGGCAGTAGGTCGATCTAGTCGATGATCTTTTCCTTGCCCTTTCCTACAATATAAGGAATATGAATAAATCCTTAAAGGATAATGGATTGAGATATCTATAATTTGATACATCAAGGATTCTAGACTCTTAATCATTCATGTGCTTCTCAAGTCTTGAGCCATCGGATAAGAATATGAAAGAATGATTCATAAATTTGGTTTGACGAATAAGTCAAACATATATCATAGGGCTCGTGATTTAATATCAAGCTTTGATCAAGAAATGAGGTTCAAATTAAATTTATTTGAATAATCAAAAGTCTTCGTTAAATGATTAAGCATTACTTCAAGGATTTATGATTGAAAGAAGTTTCATAATCAACTTTGAATTGACATACATTTGCTTGAGAGTGTGAGAACTCATCAAGTGGTTTCAAGTCATATCAATGATACAACATAAAGGATTTAATTACAGGATACGAATCGAATCTCGATGTTCAAAGTTCTCAAGTTAATTCAATAATCGACTTCAAGAAAAGATTAGGTTATGAAAGGTCGAATCAAATAATCGAAAATGGTTTGAATCAAGAGGTTTTAGAGAGAGCAAGAAAGATAAGAATAGCTATCTACATCGACTGATATAAGAGATATCGCACAAAATAAAAATTAGGTTGAATTGAACGAATGAAGAAATAAAATTTAGAAAAATTTGTCTGTGTCGATCAACACAGAAGCGTGTCGATCAACATGGTCATGTCGACTGAAATCAATAATTGTTGACCGATATGTAACTTATGCCAACCGATACAATTATTTTGTTCAAAAATTAATTCATGTTGATCGAAATGGAACGTGACGATCAACGTAGAAGATGTCGACCGAAATAAGTTTGTGTCGACCGATATGGATAGATGTCAATCAAAATAAAAGATGTGAGAATCGATGTGGGAAAAATATCATACGTCGATCAAAATGGTTTTGTGTCGATCGATACACAACATGTTGACCGATATGGGAATGATGTCGATCGATTTTGGAGGTCGACGGAGAAAGAAACAGATGACGGCTCTGTATCGACCGACATGTTTCCACTTCGATTGACACGATCGCATCGACCAACACAGAAGTTGCGTCGACCGAAACAGAGGTTGTGTGCCTTCGGTAGAAAATGTAATTTTTGGCTCAAACAATTATTCGGGCTCGTCCAATCGATTTCCAACAACACCAAAAGGTTTTCTAACATGTATAACGAGTGTAGACAATATTCTAAGCATCAATAACATCAAAATTATGGTGAAATCAAAATATATGCAAAACATTTCAAAAAGAGCTAAAATCTAAAAAATAGTCCAAAATGATGACAACTCGATTCCTAGGCTAACATGTGGTTTCTAAACTCAATATATTATAACATGCTAAACATGCATTCGTACTCATAAACTTAATATCAAGCCTAGATCATGCTATTTCATTATAGGGCAAAACTAGTAAACATGCTCAAACTTGAGAAATAGCTAGAGAGGAGTTTGGTTTATACCTCCTTGACGTTAATAGGATCTCGTAAGCTTGATCAACACTTGGTTTGCTTTATTTTCACTTCTAAAACATGGAGAAAGAAGAAAAGAGAGTTGGGAGTGAAATGAATGGGGTAAAAGGGTCCTAAAAACGTTTGTTTTACCTCAAAAATCACTCTATCGGAGCTTCGCCGTCGGAAAAAGATGATTGAGAGTTGAGAGAGAAGTAGAAGTGGAGTGAGGGGGAAGCCTCATATTTAAAGAAAATAGGGAGGGTTAGTTTCAGTATTACCGAAAGTCAAAAAGTAAAAATAGTTGTCATTCGCTTATTAAATCGGTCACTTTGACGTTTACTCCATATCTCTTCGTATCATTATACGAAAGACCGTGATATTCTCATCGATCTACAAAATTTATCGATCGATACAATCTCGATACAAAAATGTCGGATTACCACATAATCATCGGCATCAATTAAATTAATTCTATTAATTAATAATTAATTTTCTTCAATAATAAAATAAAGTTGACAATGAATAAATATTAAATAATAATTTTCTAAATTAAATCGATCACGAATCCTCGAATTAAAATTCGATAACCAAAATATAAATTTCAAAATTCTAATAAATACATTAAAATTGTTCAAGGGTTGTTACACAAAATTTACCACTTATATTAATAACCATTATTTCTTCACCAACCCCTTCTCTGCTTCGCATCTACGTTGTCTGCAACTGTAAATGTTTCTTGTGTCGGTCGCAATTCTTGTAGATCATTTTCTTTGGATTTTGATTTGATTTTAATTTCTCTGTTCATTATTCTGATCGTCCTTCCACAATTTAATGCTTATCATACCTTTTTCGTCCTTTCTGCAGTAAATTTACCATCACTCCACTGAATTTGATCCGTAGGGTTTTCCAATTCAACGCCTGTCGACAATAATTCAGCTGACATGAGAGATTTTTCATGTCAAATTTTCCACAACTCCTTCCTGCTTATTCTTTTCCCCAATCTTTAGGGTTTCTTATTTATCCCCTTTTGATTTGCGAGATCCTACTCCAGTCTCCAGCCATTCGATTCGGCTCAGATTCAGCTAAAATATAAAAAAAAATGGCGTCGAAGCAGTACTACGCGACCAGCAGTTTGGTGCTGGGCTACGCTCTCTGCTCCAGTTTGCTAGCTGTGATCAACAAATTCGCAATTACCAAATTCAATTACCCCGGTTTGCTCACTGCTCTTCAGTACTTCACTTCAGCTGCAGGTGTTTGGGTTCTGGGTAAATGTGGGTTCTTGCACCACGATCCCTTCAATCTGGACACAGCGAAGAAGTTCCTTCCTGCAGCATTGGTATTTTATTTGGCTATTTTCACGAATACGAATCTCCTTCGTCACGCCAATGTTGATACTTTCATAGTTTTCAGATCTTTGACCCCTCTTCTCGTGGCTATTGCCGATACGGCGTTTAGGAAACAGCCCTGCCCCTCGAAACTCACGTTTCTCTCGTTGCTGATCATTTTGGGGGGCGCGGTTGGGTATGTGGCTACAGATAATGGCTTTACTCTGACTGCTTATTCTTGGGCTTTTGCGTACTTGGTCACCATCACGACCGAGATGGTTTACATCAAGCACATGGTGACAAATCTTGGATTGAACACGTGGGGCTTTGTTCTTTACAACAATCTTTTGTCATTGATGATGGCGCCCGTGTTTTGGGTTTTGACAGGGGAGTATGCTGATGTGTTTGCCTCGCTAGGATCATCCAGTGGGGGAGATTTGTTCGAACCTGTTGCGTTTTCTGCAGTGTCTTTGTCTTGCTTGTTTGGGTTGCTCATCAGTTTCTTTGGCTTCGCAGCCAGAAAGGCTATCTCCGCTACAGCATTCACGGTTACAGGGGTTGTGAACAAGTTCTTGACAGTTGCCATCAATGTGCTGATTTGGGATAAGCATGCTACTCCTTTTGGTTTGGGGTGTTTGCTCCTCACTATTGTTGGAGGAGTTCTCTATCAGCAGTCTGTCACTGGAGGAGGGAGTGCTCCAAACGGGCGGGATTCCAAGCAAATGGACAGTAATGATAGTAAATCCGACAGCGATGAAGAAAAAGGCATATCTGGTAAAATCTCTGGTGTATGACTGTTTAATTTGTCATGAACTGCTGCAGGGTACACCACTCATTTTGATTGCAGCCGTCCAAGCCTGTGATCCAGAGATTTTTCGGGTTCACCCTCGAAGTTTATATTTGCGGAATGTTTTTTCTTGTTATATCCATTATTTACTAAGTTCAGCCTTGGTTTAACTTGTTGTAGACAAGACTTTTGCAATATAAGATGATGCTGGCAATCTTTAGAACCTATTTCATATTTTAGCAGCCAAATCTTATGTGAAGCATACTTCTGTTTTGTTTCTACTTAACTATGTTTGATTGTCTACTTCATTGTCTTGTGATAATCTTATTCCCCAAGTTCCTAATAAGTTTTGGGAACTTAATTTACTAAATATATGCCTAATTGAAACTGACAGGCTACGAGGTATGCTTATGATAGCAGTCTAGCTTTCCTATGAAAAGTTAGCATAAATTAATCCATGTCTCATGCTCTTGGGCTATGTTACTGAAATTAAGAGTTTGAAATCTTGGGTTTTTCTTGTCATGATTGTCTTGAAAAGAATGTAGCTGCATATGAGCACATATATTGTGTGGATTTAATTGAGTTTCCAACTTAATATTCAAGTTCTTCTGTGATTATCTATCTGCAAATGCATACTATTGCCAGATTCAATTCCATGTGTTTGCCTTTGATCTAGCGAATGCTAGTCTGGGATTCTTTTGAGAGGCTGTGAGTTTGAGTTATTAATCACATCTACTACGATACTACCTATATATACAGTGATGCTTTTCTCTTGGAATGGGTGGTTATCTATCTCAGTTAATGAACAAGGTTTAGCAGGAAAACTTTACCTTGTATCAATTGCCAAGTATGTGAAATAAGGTTGTCTGAAAAGCAATGTCAAATGTGTGCCAATTGTTGTACTCCAGTTTTTAAGATTAGATTAGACTGTCTGGCTGCTAGAGAAAATGATGAAAATCATGAAATATTATGCTGTTCTGTTCTTCATTTTTTATGGTTACCACCATATTGACCTTATTAATTGTTGCAAAGCTTTAAGGTTGTCACATGTCACATCATTTGTAAACAACTCCCTCATTGACTGGATAGAGTAGTTAGTATTAATTTCGAAAACTCTCATTTAAAACTCTTTACTTTATTGACTTCTTACATAACATTATATGTAGGACTAAAAATTTAAAGGCAGCGAATGGGAGGGAATCTAGTTTATAAAAAGGGTAGGCACATTGATGATTTTCACATGATATTTACACTTTGTTTTTCCTATTCCTGAATCCCAAACCAAGTCAACCCCCACCACCCCCAAAAAAGAAAAAGAAAAAGAAAAAGAAAAAGAAAATGAAAATGGTCATCACTTCCTAAAACCATTTTGCTACCACTAGTACTAGTAGTAATAATAATAATAATAATACTAACTATAACTAGCTCCTCCACAGCGGCGTTTTGGAGGTTCTACTTGCTCTTTTGTTAAATATAATCTTTTCAAAAATAAAATTTAAATTGTAATACAATATCACAATTAAATTTCTATAACTCTCAAGTTAAGATTTTAATAAAAATTAAATTTAAACATGTTGGGATCTCAATTTACGAAAATTTAAACACGTTTTATAAACGCAACCAAGTAGTAGACCATTGCCTTGAAAATTATGCGTCTTTTAACTTTTCTAAGATTTTTTTACATATACCGTTGGGTGAAATATTAATAAACGGATTGCTGTGTATCATAATATTTTCATTGAGATTTTTTGTTTGGATTTTGGGAGATTAATTTTTATTTGAGGAGCAGAAGCTTCACTTATCATTGAATAACAACTTTTGCTCGGATGGAGCTGGCCATATTGGACTGCTTTGAATGTAAGATATGTTCAATGTATGTTATATATTTATTGTATAATAATTGAATGAGAGCAAAATTTAAATAGCTACTTTGGATAAATCAACATGTTATATAGCCACAAGTTTAAAAATTTATGTTTTTTAGCCACTTTTCAATGAATGAAGAGAGAATTTAACATTTTGAATTTGTTAAACATTAATTGTTTTTGGATTTATTATCCATCTACCCCACCACCTACCCCACTTCCTCTCTCTCTCTCTCTGAAACTAGCGTTTTCCCCCACCGTCGACCGCCATTTTCGCCGATTGGAAGCTCCAAACCACCGGATTTTGCTCGCCAAACTAAAAAAAGCTACATTCCGTCGAATATAATGTCTGGAGAAGAAGAAAACCCGAATCAAGTAAGTTAATTCCCACTTTCGAGAACAAAAATATGTCTTTTTTTCTGAAATTTTCGTCGAATTTCTATGCTTTTTAGGTTTAAATACATGTTTAATTATGTATAGATTAGGTTCATATTTCGTCGATTTATATGCTTAAATATGACTAGAAACAATGTAGAAATGGATTTTACTGCGTTTTTACTCTGAAAAACACTGCGTATACCCGCCCTAGGAGAGAGACGACGAGATCTCGATTTGGCATATCGAGATCTCGATTTTTTTAAATCCAGAGTTGTTGAAATTTTGAAATCGAGATCTCGATTTAATTTTTTTTTAATTTCTGCTTTGAATTCCTTTAATTCTGCTTTTATTTAAATATTTTATTTTATTTAATTGCAGGTTTGGGAGTGGATCAGACCCAGTTTGCAGGGGACAGTCCCGCGGTCGATGAATTGTTACGACCGGGACATTCTTGAGGACATTCGGACCAGATTAGTGAGCCTCGGAGACGATAACGACGATATTTTCGATTTATTTAGGGAAGGTCCCTTCGGTGCTTTTCTCTCTTTTCGGTGGAAGAAGAGAGCGATACGAGCTACTTGGGCCCTTATCACCCACGAGATTAATGTGGAGGGAGCTGAGGATGAGCTGTGGTTTAGGGTTGGTGAAACCAACATACGGTTAGGTGCAGAGGAGTTCTATTTGATGACCGGGCTGCGGTTCGGCGATTCGGATTTTGATCCTACTGCATTGAATGATGTGCCGAAGGATGGGTGCTTATATTCTCACTACCAAGACTTGCCGAGTGTAGATCAGTTGCACATTGATTTCATGAACAGGGACCTGGTTCTGAGCGATTCTATTGATGATTATGTGAAGATCGCTCAGATTCTTTTTGTTTACCGGATGTTGATTTGCTTGTATGGGAAGCAACTGGTAGACCCATGGGTCTATACATTGGTGAAGAGGCCTCACGAGTGGAGGACATTCCCTTGGGGCTCATGGTCATTCAGTGTCTTGCTGCATCAGATGTCTGTCGTGATCACATCTTCGAAGTCATCTAAGGTGCCTTTGGTCCATATATACGGCCCTGTTTGGGTGTTAGAGGTAATTGTTTGTAATTTTCATTTTTAATTTAATATATTTTTAATTTATAAAAGATAAGACAAGAATTGTTAATTATTTACATTATTTTGCAGGCATGGGCGTACGAGGTGATCCCTGATCTGGCAAAGGTATGTGCGATACGCAGTATGCCAGAGGGGACTATGCCTCGATGCTTGATGTGGAGACCTCATTGAAGGGATTCATGAACTGAATCACGGAGTCCGTTTGCCAAGGATCGTTAATTAGAATATCAAAAATAAATTGCTATGCCTATGAACAATCCTAGCATGCTCCTATTATTATGCATAAGAAGGTTTATGCGGAATACCTGGATTGATGAACTCTGAAGAACGCGTGCGCGGAGATGCCCTTTGATCCTTCCCACGCACAAAGATTTAATTTCCTAACAGATTGAGGAAATAAATCTATGAAAATAATAAAATTATTTTTGAAAATAAAGAGGAGAGAGAGAAGAAGAAAAATCCTCCTGATTTGATCTTCTGATCTGTATCCCAACTCGATCTGAAAATCCGGTGAAGATTCTCTATCAGATCCCTTGCCCGGTTGAGAAGCAGAATTTCCTCCTCGTTCTCAGATCTTAGTCGATCACCACAGCTCCCAAAACCCGGTTTGCTGTGTGCAACTTATGATCTTGTGGTGTGTTGAGATCTGAGGAACTGAGGCCTATTTATAGGAAATTACTGGACTCCTATTGGGCTTGAGTTTCATGGGCCAGATCAGGGACCAAAATGCAAATAGCAAATAAGGCCTATCAATTAATTAATTCTCATATTCAACCCAGAATATAATTAATTAATTAATATTGATTCATTCCACCAGAGAATCAATGTTGTCCTACCTATTTGCTACCACGTTTTGAGGTACGGGTTGCATGGGCTCGGTATATCCCCACATTTAAGGTTACAAACATTCGTTAATTAATTTAAGCTCTGACAAGCTATTTAATTAATTAACATCTTATATTCCTGAATCAATCCACTCAAACCTTTTCACTTATGCTTGAACTTAATCAGCCTGCAGGACTTAGCATAACGAACCTTTTGAGCTGTTCAGGGAATGTCACCATCCTATACTGGATGTGGTTACCTAGTTCCAGTACCAGACAGTCATACACAAACTGCTATAACCCAAGATACAGATATACAAGCTCAACTAGAGCCTTTCACTGCAACTCAAAGTAATACTCAATTTGCATATACTTCTGTACCTTCATTTAGGCTTAGGATCTCGTCAAGCCATAGAGATCTAGATTCTTTTAATGTCAGATAAAAGAATCGATCTCGACTTAGGTCCTTATCAATGCGTGCCCCACACCAGCATACCAAGCCATCCAAGATAAGATGCTTATTACTGCGTATGCTGGAGCCTACACCGACAGTTTATCCTGGAACTGTCTCAGCTGTGATAACTATTTATATCTCGCTAGGTCAAACGATCCATACGATCTTCCGTGATCTTCTACACACCGTATGATCTCCCTATCGACGAGATAAGAGGATAATTGCGTTTGCGACACATGTTTGTTAATTCAGACAGGAGATGAACATACAACATTTATGATTCCCAGTATATTAACCAATCGACCTTGTACATAATATACCAATCATAATGCTTTCAGTATATAAATCCATCACTCATTATGTCCGGGATGCTGACTTTACTGATTTTTTCACAAATGAGGTAATTATTTTTTACAGTTTTTAATGCTTATATTATAATTAAATATTATATGTTTTATTTGATTTATGTTTTTTTTTCAGCATCATTGCAGTACTTCACTGCAGCCGACTGAGGATGAGGCCGATTCTGAGTTTTGGCTCAGTCTGCGGAATGCTGAGAAGGCGATGATTCGCAGATTCAAGCCTTATAAAGGCTTGAAGCCCCGACCATCAGCCTCTCAGCGGCTTTCTTCTAGTACCTCGAGGTCTTCTTCAAGGTCTTCATCGGTCTTCAGTCCAGCCTTCACATGCCTCGAGCCCCCAGATATACTGCTCATGTAAAACAAGCAGTAGCTAGTAGTGAGGAGATCACAGTGCATGATCTCGTGAATCTCGGACAAAATGGCATTGTAGGAGATTCGTTCACGCCTCAAGCATATCAGTTGCTCGTCTCCGCCAATATACTCGGATCTGTCCAATGAACCACCATGACGTATGATGAAACGTTGATACGACATCTGTGATAAATGATACGAAAATATTAAATAAAATCCAGATCATGATCCAGCAGATATTTCGAGATCTCGAAATTAAAATCGAGATCTCGTAATTTCATTTTAAAAAACCGAGATCTCGAATTGCCCATGAGATCTCGATTTTCCTGTATTTTTTCTAAACTTCTCTGCGTATTTTTTTATGAAGAACAGTCCTAAAATCACTATATTTTCTAAAAAACTAAGATATACACGTCGATTTTGAACACATATCATCATAATAACGCAGAAAACAAATCAAAAATAAGGAAAAATGGTTGAAATCAACATACCTTTGATTTTTTCTCTCAAAACTCTCTCAACTATCTTCAAAAAGTTTTTGGAATGTTACCTCGTACAAGAGAGAAAATCATGTCGTAATAAATTTACAACCACCTTGGTAGTTGAAAATAAATCATATAATAAATATATCCGAAAATAGAAATAACTTTAATAAAGTTGGTTTTGTCTTGTAGCCGAAAATGGAAGAAAGAAAAAGACAAAAATACAAAGTGGCTAGAAAACTTATATTTTTATCCTTGTGGCTATAAAACATACCCACTTATTCAAAGTGGCTAGTTGTATGTATTCCCACTAATTGATAAATAAAATTATTAATTGGATAAGTCTAAATAATATTTGAGATATCTGGATCAAATTTGATTAATAATTGATATTTGATGGAGATATCAATTTTATGTACGGACATTGGTACATCATTTTGAATAAGTTAAATACATCATTTCATTTTCTAATACATTATTTTTTTACTGTAAAAATTTACATCATTTGCAACAAATAAATGCATTGTTTGCAATAAAGAAATGCATAATTTTAATGAATTAAATACACCATTAGATCTGTTTCACAATAAAAATGGTCAGACTGTCTCATTTGAGTGTTTGCCAATATATTAACCAATAATAAACACTAGGTCCTCAATTCCTGACATAAGAGTTCTCAAACCCTAACTGTCATCACGAAAGTGAGAGAAAATGAATAAAAGTCAAGGAAGAGAAATACTTGTCTTCTACGATTCTTAATTTTATAATGGAGACGCGTACGCAATTGATTGTGAGCATCATTGTTAGTCCCAAAATTAGAATTAGTTAAAATAACAGAAGTTTTTCGAGGTTGGGTCCTCCAAAATGGTGATTCTGGCACTAGCTTGGGTTCAGAAATGTGATTGTTATATTAGCGATGAATATTACTTAGATCAATTCAATAATATACTCCAACACTCAGTTCCGAATGTAGGATTCAACTTTCATGGGGGCTCTACTATACTTTGCCTGTTTGTGGATATGATATTAAAATTGATATTTAAACCAATTAATATAAATAGTTTAAGAAAATAATAAATATTTTTATATTAATAGTAGTGTACTGCAAATAAATTTTTATATTTACTTAAATAAATAATTAAATATTTTGATATACTGAATCTTGATCACATTAGTATTCTATATTCGTAACAAAAAGATTTATAGAGGTTCAGACCAAACCGTCTCCTCTCTTCCAATGCGAAGTCTGGAATTCTCTAAGCTAAGAATTACAAAGATGTTGACGCTATGTTATTAGTTGATGAATGCCCATGTCCACAATTCAACTAGCTCACTCGCTGAGTCATTTGCTCCCATTCCTCATAACCTCCAAATTGGACGTGAGAGTTTGAGTCCTCTCGAGAACGTCAAGTTGGTGGTATACGCTCGTGATAAGCCAGCGGAGAAGTGACAATTCTAAGATATTTTTTTTACTCAGAGAGTAAGAAATCAGAAATATCTCCTTCTAGATGCACAAAGCCTCGTGTTCAAGTAAAATCAGCCTGAAAGCTCATAGATCTGGAAGTTGTTAGCTTTCAAGAACAACAGATTGACAATAATAGTTTGTAGTTTGATTCAGGTCAATTGTGAAGGAATTATTCCATGACTTGAAGTACACATAATTCAATTGAACCAAGGACCTCTGTGGATATCTAAATAATTGTCATACATTAATTATTCCCTGTCATGCTCCTATTTAATAATCAAATTGTCATGTAGAGGTTTATCGAATTACCTTTCCTTCGTAGTGTCTGCAAATTTGTACGTTGGAACCTTTGAATTCTCACGCTCCATATTTAATCTTGCACGATAAAGTTTAAATATCTCTGATTTTAATTAATAATTATAATCGAAAAATAAGAGAGAGAGAAGAAAAGAATCCTCCAAATCTGTGTCCCTCGCTCGTATCCGGATATCTGTGAAGACTACTATCGGATATTGCACCAATCAAGAAGTAGCATTTCTTTCCCCACTCAGATGTTGTCCCCTATGAGCTCCCAAAAATATGGTCTGCTGATCTGCAACTTATGAACATATGATCTGGCGAATTGAGGTGAAATTTATTGGAAAATTTCGATTCTTAGTGGGCTTGAGCTTTTCCTGGGCCAGACCATGAACCAATAGGCAAATAACAAAAAGAAGGCCTCTAAATGAATTAATTATCATATTCAATGCAAAATATAATTAATTAATTAATATTGATTCATGCCACCAGATAATCAATATTATCTTGCCCTTTGTTATCACATTATGAGGAACGAGTTGCATGAGCTCGTTATATCCCCACATTTAAGGTTACAGACGTTTATTAATTAATTTAGGTTTTGACAAGCCAACAAATTAATTAATATCATTCTTGAGTTATACCACTTAACCTTTTCATTTATGCTTGAATTTAATCAGATTGCACGACTTTAGCATAATGAACATTTTGAGCTTATCTGGGAATGTCACTATCGTATATTGGATATGGTTACCTAATTCTAGTCACATACAATCATATACAAATTGCTATCATCTAAGATGCAGATATATAAGCACATGCAAGACTCTCCACCATAGCACCTCAAAGTGACACGCAAATCTGTATACACTTTGGGACCTTCATTAGACTCAAGATTCTATGAAGCCATTAAGTTCAAGGTTCTTTTAATGTTATATAAAAGAATCGATCTTAGTTTGATCATATCAATACGTACCGAACGTACCGGCATATTTAGCAGCCGGGATAAGCCACTTATTACTGCATATGTTGCAACTTATACCAACAATTTATTGTGAAACTATCTCAACTATGATAACTATTTATATTTCGTTAAGTCAAGCAATTCATATGTTCTTCCGTGATCTTGCACATATCGTATAATCTCTCTATCGATCAAATAAGAAAATACCTCAAACTTGGGCCGAATTGGCTTAGGCCGGCTTTGCAGCCGAGTGGGCCTCAAACTGGGCAAATCGACCTGTGACCCCAGCAGAAACTGTGTCTGTCAGCACTTTGTCATTCTTTGGGCGGTTCGCTGCTATGGTCCTATGCGACGCCATTTCACTTTTTCAAATAGTGTATTGACTAGATTGTGGATGGTATAAATTTTTGGTAAGAATCACTCCTAGGTATTCATTTACCTTTAACTAACTTGGTTAAGTTAGGCTACATCAATATTACATATATTTTTAAAGTAAATTATCAAATATATCATAAACTAAAATACATCTTTTAAGTTTTCAATTTCGTTTCAAAAATCCTAATAAGAGCATAAATCCGACAAGCCACATCTAATTTTCACGTTTAGATTTTTGCTCCCATCATAAATTTGAACATAACTTGTCTTTAACATATATTTTAATAGTAGGCATAGTTTATAATATATTTGAAAAAATTACAGTAATCTGTAGTACATATGCTACATTTTATAGATGATTATTGTCTATATGCCCTATATGTTTCAAATACAGGAGATTGAGAAGCACATGGGTTTTGCAATGTTTCTTTTCCCAATTGAAGAATGAATCCTTACAAGACAAGGCAGCATTCCTCAACATAACTACATTACCCGCCTGGGAAAGAAAACAAAAAAGAATCAATATAAAATTCCTCCAGCACTATACATGAAAATGATGATGCCTTAGCATGGGATTGTGTGGAGGAAGGTGTTCAGAAGATGATCTCTTTCAAAATTAAGAGTACGAGCATCACAAAGCACATTATAACAAGAACTGAAGCGCACATAACCATGCCACCTTGTTTCTGACTTTTTTCAGCCTGCAATTTGGTTTATTTGAAAGCAAATTAATCCAGCATTCGAGATACAACCAAATGGAACCCAATATGCATCAAAATAAAGTGTATAGTTTTTTTTAAAAAAAAAATAGTGGACCTTCTGAAGCTGTTTCAAACCATCTTCAACTGAGGCAGCTACATTTGTTATGTTGTAATCGATCCTGTCAACAATAGTTCCCTGTTTGGAGGCAAGAAATTAATCAAATGGAACATTTGCTATATTAGCAGCTATCTAGAAAATCATATAACATCAAACCTGATCAATGACTAAAACAGATAAATCCTTCATTATTTGAGCAAGGTCATTGACTGATTCCACAACCTAAAACAACAAAAAATAAATAAAATGCCATAAGAAATTCAAATCTAGTGCTCTTGCAAACTGAAAACATAAATCTTTTCAATCACCTGTTGAATTTCCCTCTCCCTTTCTGCAGTGAATGCTTCACTTTTCTTTAGCTTGGCCATTTGATGCTCACTGAAGCCCTAAAATGTTGGCAGCAAACTTGAGGTTAGGGCCAAGTACAACATTTCAATAGGGTTGGTTTATGGGCATGCTTGATCAGTTATCTGTTTTGAAATGATAAACTGATATATGTTTTTCAATCAATTCTCAACTTTCACTTTAAAAACTGGAGATCTGAAAGAATAATTGTATAATAAATTAATAATCAGTTAATTAAATTATTTTACAAGTATATAATAAGTGCTATATAGTTTATTTCCTCCAATTATTACGCTAATTTATTACTAAAAGTTAGTATTATTTTTCATTTTGCTTACTTAGTATCATGGAATTACTAGTTATAAAATAGGAGTTTTTCTAAAAATTAGAACCAACCAGCCAATTATTATTAGCTCAGTTCTCTAATCTCGGTTAGGTTTTAAGTTTTTTAAGTGGTGGTTTGGTCAATTCTAGGAGCACGTTTCCTTCGGTTTCATGACTGACAGGCTGATTGCACACACCTCCTTGAGTTTAACCATGAATTATTTGAAGATAAAATGTCAAGTAGCAATTATTGGGGGTGGGAGGCAACAAATAAACAACACTCAAAGTGAAGTAAGACTGTAAAATCTAAATAACTGGAGTAGGTGACAAAGAAATTACTTCAACTAAGGTTGACCAGTCCTTGACACCGTAGGATTTTTCATGCAAGGGAAACTCATTTTACTATTGATGTAACTATCAGAGCAGACAAATTTGATGAAAGAAAATCATTTAGTCAATATATTTTGGTGAATTGCACATCTAGCTTAAAAGTTAATGGTTGAAAAGAGAGGTCAGATAAATCAAATATTGCCGCTAACCAAGTAAAATGTAACAAGTTCTCAAGTTGGCAGTTGCTTTCACAGATGTGAAGATACGATTTTGAGTTACTCACTTCAAGGCACATGAATCTTTTGCCACAGCTCGTAAAATAAAACAAATATCAAGAACTGTAGCTTGGACTTTAGTGGTGCTACATTTAGTACCGAATATATAACTGAGATAGATCTCCAGTTTAGAAGCATCTCTGCGGGAAGTCCTTCCATTCTAGAACTCACCGCTGCATGTGTGTGTGTGTGTGTGTGTGCAACAGCATTTGCACAGTTATCCTAGCACAGTCTTTGTCTACCAATTCGACACCAAGTAACTAAAACCCTATGAATAGAAGTTTATGTCAAATTGAGGAATTCACTTACAATGTCATCCATATCATCATCATCATCCCTTCTAGAATGTCTACCATTCAAATTCATTTCCAAGTCAACCCCATCAGAACCCTGCAGATAATGGCAGGACATTAAAGCTTGGCTATATACAACAATGTTAAGATGATAAGTTCAGCAGCTATTCAATCATCAATATGGCGCATGAGCATCTCAAAGGAGAAGCCAAAGAAAAGACACTTTCAATCACAATGAGAAAGTGCATTATTTCTGGGAAACAAAACTTGATGTCAACATAGTTATTTTGTCATTCAGAAAGGAAATCACACCTCTTTCTGCTGCCGAAGCCGTTTCAAATATGTCGACTGCTTTTTGCGTAGCTCCATTGAGAGGGTTTGAAGGTCGGTAGCTAATGATCGCTGTGAAAGAAATAAGACACTTTTAAGTACAATCTTCCATGCATACTCTGATATAAATTTCTTAACATAAGCATAACGAAGACTAGGACTATAAACTAATTCCAATAGGAAATTGAAAATACTAAAAATGTGACAGGAAACATTTTATGGCCAGCAGGAGCATTATCATACACTAAAAACCACATCTGTGACTATTGGAGCCACAGCCACCAGAGTATATTTTTCTACCTTATATAATAGTCGCAGCTTGGAGTAAATAATCTGCTGATGATTAAAATGTCTGCATAGAGACACTAGATGAGAAGAAATGCTCATCAATCTCATTAAGGATTTAAACCACATTAACGAATTCCTTCTAAATCAAACAATCACTCAGAAACATAATGTTCCTCTGTTTGTGTCATCAACTAACTTTATGCAATAAACTGGCGTACGTAGTATCAGCATACCGATGTTCCTGAGAATTTGTTGTCACACAGAGTTCAGCAAACATAAGATTACTGAAATGGCTTTGTCACATACAGTTCAAGAAACAAAAGATTTTCACAGGCACTTGTGAATAAATAGAAGATTGCACAAAATACCTGGACATTTTTCCTAATATTTGAATCCTCAGAAGGCCCACCAGCAGAGAGTTTTTGTAATCTTTTTTCTGACTTTTTTAAAAGATCAGTTATCTCTAGTGTTAGTGACTCAATTTGACGTTGATCCTCTTTGCCATCTCCAAATGAAGGCATCAAAGCCTTCGCATGAGCCTTTGCCAACTCAGCCATCTTTCCTCTCACACGTTGTATGTGAGCTGCTATTTCTTCAGACACATCCACCCAAGCTGGTGGTAAACCTACTGCAACTGTGCCTGTGCTGTAAAAAAAGAAAAGACGAAAGGTTGGTATGGGAGTTTCAGTCGTAACAATATATACAAACCTTTAGATCATACTAGTAGAAGAAAATAGGAGCATGCAAATATATATATATATATATATATATATATATATATAATGCTAAAATTAAAGTTTGTGCTAAATAGGAATGAATCTCAACAATTGGATTCATAGCATCAATGGTTGAGATTAAAGCATCAAAGATTGACAATTTAAGCATAATTCTCGTTCGTGCTTAATTGCTTTATAAATCATGCTTAATTCGATTAAGCATGATTTATAAAGCAAAAAAGCATGAAATCTGAAATAAAATTTTAATCTCAACCATTGATTTTTTTAGATGAATGGTGTAGATTCATTCCTATTTAGCACAAACTAATTTTTAGTATGTGATCCACTCCCTATATATATATATATATAAGCTTAATCAGATGCGATATCTCATTCTAGTCCAAGTACATGATTATCTTTCCACCTAACCAAATTCATAAGAAGGATCATTGAGAAAGTTCTTGGGTTGCTACTTTCAGGGTTTTATACAAGCTAAGAGCAATATGAGGTAGCCATAGCCCTCATAACAACTGTGGGAGGAAGTCAGTGTGTGCAATACCCAAAAGCAACTGCACTCATGGCAGACCCACATTCGAAGACCCAAGGCAGCTCTACTTTCGAGAAAGTTGAGTTGAATTGTGGTGCAATGACATACTTGGTAGTAGAATACAGGTCATTTCAATTTCAAGTTCGCCAAAGAGGGACACTGACCCTTGTGGTAACAGGTGAGAAGAAATTTGCCAATATGCTAGGTAAAATCTCCCTCATACCACAGGGCCCAGGCTATAATTAAAATGGGATCTTTTGGACAATATCTGAGAGTTTACATATTCAAATGTACCACTATCATCCCAGTGGCTTTGAGCACAAAGACTAGCACACCCTGGTCTAAAGTAAATATATGAAATCCTCATTTCGTATCCACAGCATAGGATTTTATATTTCACTTGATAGAGTCAAAGGTATCAATATATAGAAATTAAGAAAACTCGATTATTGGCTGCAAGAACATAGAAGTTCCCTCAGGATTCCTCCTCAAGAAAACTCAAGACTCTACAACCGGCATGGCCTGTTCTAGCTATGCGGACTAAATTCTAATGTTCCACGATCCACACCTTGGAACATCTCTTCTGACTCTCTTAAATAGATGAAATACTGAAAGATCTAGGGCTCTTGAACATGCCTCACATCTTGGCCCATCCTTTATTCTAACCTTATACAAGTTCATTGTTGTAAACAAAAGATAATTATCATGATCAAATAAGTAGAGATAGAAACCCAGTAAACCATCAGCAACTGATCTCTAATATCAATCCAGTTGAGATAGAGAGATTGCGGTAATGAGTCTTCAGAAATAATACAATTAATTTTCATAAGCCCCACTTCACTGAAAAAAACATCAAGGATATTCAAGTGAAATGGACTCCAAGAAACATGAGTGATAACTTGCAGTCAGTCAATGAAGAAATAGACCTCACGCTATAAATGGTATTTAACTTCCTTTATCCAGAACATATAATTTTTAGGTTGTACCAGAAGCTTTGTTCAGTTCTCACTAAGCCAAGATATTATCAAACTACATCAAGTCTCTCTTCAAAACTAATTGAAGTTTCCATCCAATATTTGTGTTTACACCTGCTCTGCAAACAATTATGATACAAACAATTTCAATATATGGATTGTTTTTTGAAACCATTTCAATATATTTGGAGTATTTTAAGGAATTACAATAATTGCGGGGTGTATTTCAAGACAGTGATCATTGAAGCCAAGGGAACAAGGATGGTTTTGGATGTTGTGCTATTTAACTTTCCAAAACATGCTAGGAATAACCATTTAGTTTAAGCATATTACAAGGCATCTTATTGTGTTCATGATTTTTCATGATTCCCACATTTTTATTTCAATTTTTAATGTTTTTGGATATTTTAGAATCTACTATAAAATTATGAAAGATTTTATTTGCATATTAAGTAGCTTTTTATGGGCACATATTTATGCTTATTTTGATAATTACAACTATACAAGATGAGTATTTCCTTACCTCAGGGAATAATTATTCATCTCCTTTGGAAATAAGGGATAGCACCTTCTACACATAGATGAGCACTAAACAATCATGTGCCCATGCAAATATGCTAAAATGATCCTCAACTGTTTGTTCATATGAAAAGCCATCAAGCCCAACAGAACAGATGAGGGGCTTCTCCCTCAACTTGTGTACTCAGTACAATTTTTATTCCATGTATCTTTCAATAACATTTAGCAGGTCACCTTTTCAAAAGGCGTACAAGTTTTATAAGAGCAAATGTGATGCGTTTGTTGAGTTCATTTTTCCTTCTTTAGTTCCCCGACATAAAATTTTGGATTCATGAATGAGCATATCATGAACCCAACAATGACTCTATGGCTCTATGCCGGATTCAACTAACACCATTACAGTCAACCATATAGCTAGACATAGTGAATCAACAAATTTCAACAGGATCACTGGATGAATCCATATTCCACCTTTAAGTCTTGTAACCAATATTTATTACCTGAAGTTTTTTATTAGTCATTTTTTGAGGAAATCCAGCTCCAAAGAATATCAAGTTTCACATTCCGGCCATACAATGTCTTTATAATAAATAGATAAGAAAAAGGAGATTATATTTTCATTTGATACCTTTGATATTATCACAACTGAAATTCATATAAAATAATGAAACTCTCAGCCATGCACTTGAAGTCCTCCACTCCACATAACAAATAATTTACTTAAGGTCACACATAGCATTCTTATACTTTACAAGTTTCCAAACCAACTATAAGAACCTATCGGAGTTTGTGTCTGTGCTTGAGAAGTAGAACTCAGATGGCATTTCAAGAAAGTATTTGGATAAATTATCATGCCCCGGGTCACAAAAATCGCATTTGTAATGGTAATTATTCTCGGCCAGATATTCATTGCGTTTGCCATTTTCATTAGGCCATTGTTGTGAAAACTCTCCAGGTAACTCATCTTCTATTCAACTACTACGTACTTCGTTTTAATAGGGATAGCCAAATGATCACCAACGCCAACACCAATTGAAACAAGGAATGATTTCAAAAAACAAACCATTCAGTGTTTTCGATCCAGGTGAATCACTTGACCACAGATGAAAAAGGCTTTAAAGGTTTTTCAATGATTCAGATTTTTCAGATGGAACAGTAAAACGTCCAATCTTTAAACCAACATCCTGTTTTTCCCATTTCTCATCGTATGGACCAATTTTCACAGCGAACTGGATCATATTCTTCGGTGACCTTTTCCTGATGTTCTGGATGTGAAAGAGGGCAAAACATATCCCATATCAAAGTATTCCTCCAATCAGGCAAATCAATGCCGCCCAGTTCATCTCAAGAGCTGGTATAATATTGGAAAGGTCTACTAAATAACTCATAACTTAATCTAAAAAATCTTAAAGAAAAAAAATAATAAATCAACTACAGAAAGCATACAGCATACTAGCAATAGCATTAGCGGTTAAATGAAAGCACCTGGAGGTTCCGGGATCTTCGGTGCTAAGAGGAGTGTAAGATCGGTTAGGGTTAAGCAAAGATGTCGTCGACAGCTCGATCACCGGGCCTCCTCTGCCGCCAGAGCTCGACGTCGAAGCTGAAGGAAGCCTCACGCTCTTCAATGCATCCCTATACCTTCTATACAAAATCGTCCGATTCCTCGTCGCCATTAAAAATTCGAACTAGAAGTATCAATATCTCCACCGAAATCTCCCAATGCATACACCAAAGTATCAATCAAACCGTGAAATAGCTTTCGTTTATCATAGATCTGCGAGTGAAGGAGCGGGCAGTGCAAATTGGGTAAGGCCAGCGCCCGGCTTAAGTGCAAGGTAGGAAGAGAAGAGTGTTTGGGCTGAGATTGGAGGCTGATTTGGTCGGCGAGATTTCTGATGGAAGTTGCACGCAGACAAGGACGACGACGAAGAACAAAGTATGGAAATGGAAGCCGTGTGTATGTGGGGCCTACTTTAGAGCGTGGGTCCGCGTAGGATTAATTAACATTATACTGTAATTTTTTATGAATATTAGTTTAGTCCAAATGTTGTGATTTGAATCATTAAAATAAATTAGGAAAACACCGAATTTAATACAAAAAAAATTTACCACTTGAAATTGTATCTAGAGTTTTACTTTGGGAAATTATCCAAAAAAAAAAATTATTTTGTTTAAGGTAATTTTATTCAAGTTAACTGATAATAGTTTTTTTTAGAGTCATAAGTTAAATTTCATTTGATGTTTATGTGTATTATTTTTATTATTTTTTTTTAAAAACACCAATTTCTATCCTAAAACTTTTCACTTCCCAAAATCTTTATCTTGAGTTTTGGCGATAACGGAAATTTATTCATGTCATATGGGATTTTTCCAAGTTAATTGATAGTAGTTTTTTTTCGATGAGTCACACTTTAAGTTCCACAAGGCGCCTAGTTGGCGTCCACGTGGATTATATTTTTACACCTAAAAAAAGAAATAATTACATAGGATATTTTTTTCCAAATTTGAAACACTCGTCCAATTTCTCTTCTTCGCATCGCAGTTCCATATTTTAGGGGTTACATACTGACTCCACTCAAATAGATATATCATTATCTCCACTCAAATCGCCGTCCATATTTTAGAAGTTTAACCACTCTGTGAATTTAAAAACATAAAAACAAATGGAAAAAACCCGACGTAGAGGCACACAACAGCTGATGTCGCAGTGCCAGTTCGGAAGAAATTTTCTCAACCAGTTTGCGCAAGTACTACTGTCAGTCGTTCAGAAACAACCAAAGGCAAGAAATGTGAAGTTCCAAAGCCGAAAGAGACCTGCCACCTTAAAAGACAAATACATATACATTCAATCCCAATTAAGACTGGTAACCACTAGCTCTTCTTCATCTAATTCATCTGATATATTCTATCAAGAAATGATGAACTTCCCTGAAATTGAAAGAACAACCTCTCAGCCATCATTATATATACGTACTTAGGATCTTTGAGTAGATCCTTATGTCTTGAGAATGTCAGAAGATGCTTCACCCTTCACTCCCGTCAATGGAAGGAATGACTATTTGGAATTATTCCTAGATTAATATTGTAAGTTCCCTCTTTAGGATCAAACTGTAAAAGTTTTGTTGAATCAAAGCTAGTTAGTTGGTCGATCATTGTTGAAAGTCTAGCATAGTCTAGCAACTCCTTTGTAATGTCCTGCTTAGGAAATCTATCGAGTTGTAATAGATTAAAAGTGCTTGAGAATATTGCTGAAGGAGTCAGCAAATTGAACGAAGAAAATCAGATTCCAAACAACTACGAAAATGCTAGAAAAGTCAGCAGACAAAAGTGACTGCTAAAGAGTTAGCAGTCAAGTGCTAAGAAGAATGACTGCTAAGGCGCTAGTAGTCATATGCTGAAGGAAGAGACTGCTACGAATACTTATTCAGCAGTCGGAAGCAAAGAGATAGCAAAATGCTGAAGGAGTCAGCATTTGCTAATGCTCAGGAGATTGCTAGAAGCTATAGCAATCAGGAAGCAAGATATCAAGTGATAGCAGATTGCTGAAGGAGTCAGCATTCGCTAGCACTTAGCAGATTGCTAGATGGGCTCAGCAATCAAAAGGCTTAGCAGAGTACTCCCAGCATTCTCCGATAGAATGCTAAGCAAGGAGATACTCAGCATACACTTGTTAATGGAGCGACCCAAAAACTTTTATAATTATTTTTATGCTACATTTCTAACTCATGCATGCAAAATTTCTGTGGTTACGTTCCTAGAAGTCGCGCCTAGATTTATATTATCATTATTATAATTTTATTTCATGATTTAATTAAGTAAAGTATATGGGGTGAATTATTTTTTATACATTCGATATATTTTCTCCAGTCCAAATTCCTCATAAGCTCAAAGAAATTATTTTCTAAAATTTTTTATTTGGTTCAATATATAGCTACACAACTTATAATTAATATTTACAAAATTCTACACATGTCCTAAATTAGTGCCTAAGATAATTCCTAAGATAATGCTATGTATTTATTTCCTCCATCAATTCAACCAAGCATTTCCACCCTATAAATAGCTATGCATTTCCATTCCCCTAACTCGCCAAGCATTTGTCGTTTTGAGCTCTAAAAGGCTGCGCAAGGAACTAACTACGTTGTTCGATTTTCAAGCAAGTTCAAAAGTCAAGGTGGGAAATCTATGTGTGATACATCATTTTATCTATGTTATGCTTTAATGTAGGTACCTATTATTAGCTGACGGGCTAACCACGAGATAAGCCGACGGGCTGCCTACATGTTCTATTATCTACGTTTACTTTATTTTAATTGTATAACTTGGATAAATTAAATTCACCACTGAGTTGATAACACTCACCCCAAAGTTATTACTATTTTTTTAGGTTAATATATCGGGCAATGGGCTAGAGGCAGATGATGGCTATGGAGTTTTTCATTAAAACTATTTGTATATTTTCAGTTCATTTTATTTAAAAGAGTTATCTTTTTCTTAATTAAAAGGTGTTTTTACTATTATTTATTTTACTACGAAATTGGGGTGTTACAGTTAATACGCCCGTTCTGACAGAAGGTACAACAAAGGACGAAAGCCTTACCAGAAGTAGGTAAAAAGGCATTGTACCACGCCGGAAATGACGAAAAAGCAAGTAGCTCTTTTGGACGAAGAAGACCGTTGTGTCTAATGGGTCTGGAGATTCAAAGTTTGAATCTCCAGATATAAAAGAGAAGTCCAAACAAGAGAGAGACACTACTACTACTCATACTTCTACTCGCACAACTACAGAACGAACAACAACAAAAAGAGATTCCTTTGACAAAGCGAACAAAGCAAAAGAGAGTAGTCATTTGAGAGCTCCTTTAAGAGAAAAATTCAAAGCTCTCAACAACCATAGTGTCCCCGCATTGAATATCTGACACTATATTGAAGAGATTCCTTGACTTTGTTCAAGAATCCAATCATTGGGATAACTTCCAACCTAGGAAGCATCCAGCAGTCACATCTCTGAAAAGAGATTGACTATCACGGGTTGTTACCGAAAACCCCCAGGAAAGTTCGGAAGGAACTATGAAGCTTCCATTGCAGTAAGGCAAGTTTTATGAAGGTCCCGCCCTTGACTTAGCCGCAGCTACCATCTAAAAGATCCAAGTAACGGAGGATAGTCTTGTAGTGGCTGGCTCGAAAGCTCACCACCTACTGTAGGAGATAGGCGATTCCTTGTACTTGAACATATCTTTTTAGTGAAATTCTCTGTGTTCGACTGAGGAGTGGACGTAGATCTTTAAGGATCGAACCACTATAAACCCTTGTGTACCTTTACTGTTTTATTGTTTCTACTTGTTGATTTAAAACCTAGCAACCTCAAGTTGCTAGAGTATATCTCTGAAACAATCTAACACCTACCTTGAGCTAAGCATTTGTGAAGAAACTAAGTGCAAGATAAGTTTACATTCCGCTGCATTTGTTAAGATAATCTTCCTCTGCCTTTAACAACGACTCTGATTTGGAACCTACGAGTGGTATTAGAGCGGTAGGTCGTAAGACTTGCTGCTTTTGAGTCGCTTCGACTAGATCTACATTTTCCTTGCACTGTTTTTGTTGTTTGTTTAGCTCAGGAACGCCAATCTTGCCAAGATGAACCATACTCTTCCGAAGTATAACAAGGAGAAGTTCAACTCATGGCAGAAGATGGCCACCATCCAGCTTCAAAGTATACATCCAGAGATGGTGGATGTTCTTTCTAAGGGACCCATCAAGATCATGAAACCTAATCTTTTCGTTGGTCCGGTTGCTGAGGGGCAACCTAGACCACCTTCGATGGTCGAGAAGACATTCAAGGAATGGACGGTCGAGGACAAGAAGAGAGCTCAGCTGGAGTACCTAGCTAAGAAGCTGATTCTTGATTGCTTACCCCCGTTGATGGCTAATAAAGCCCTAGATTTTGATATGTCTAAGGAAATGTGGGACTTTGTGTGCGCACCTTCCCAGGAGACAGATCAAATGAAGAGAAACAAACTCCAAGTAGTCGTTGATAAATATGAGTCTTTCTCTATGCTTGCAGGTGAATCCATTCAAGCAATGGAAGAAAGATTCAACACCATCATGGGAGAGCTCCGGAACTTGGGGAAGACATATGATAATGGAGAGATGAACAACAAGATCATCTCCAAACTCTACCCAAAGAGCGATTGGTTCGTGAAGATGACGAGCCTGAGTGAGAAAGACCTCAGCAAAATGTCGACATCTGAGGTATTCGCTCAACTTAAAGCTCATGAGTTAATAATACAGCAGTCAAAGAAGAACGAAACAGCTGTTGCTCAAATTTCGTCAACAAGTGCTGTACCCTCGGAGGACTTAGCATATTTTGCTAAGAAAGATGTTGGAAAGTGGAAGACAAGTAAGCTCTTCCACAACAATGAAAGATCTACACCAGCTTCACCAGCAAAGGAGGCAACCTCAACCTCAAGCTCACAACATGAAGATCTCAAGATTAGTGAGCTCGAAGAGCAGATGAGAAAGCTTCAAAAGCTCATGCTGGAAGCTGAAGCCGAGAAGGAAGCCAAAGAAGCTAAGCTCACATCATCCTCCCGCCCAACAGAAAGAAAACCTAGGACGTGCTTCGAGTGTAATTCGCTAGATCATCTAAAGCACGAGTGTCCTAAGGTGAGCCAAGAGGAAAGGGAGCGCCTCAAGCAAAGATTTGAGAGAAGAGCTGTCAAAGCAGTCACCAGAGCGCTGCTGACAAGGACCAAGGTGCCCGACATTCCTGACAATGAAGAGGAATATTACTCTTCCGAAGAGGATGAGGAGGAGGCCATGCTGGTTCTTATGGCAGATAATGTTGATGAGCTAGATGCTGATGCTGAGCAGAATGCTGAGTCAGCTCTAGCAGTCGATGCTCAGGAGGTACAATCTATTTGCATTTCTAGTTCAACAATCATGCATCAATCGAAGGATTCTTTTCTAGATTACGAGGATGATTATCTCACTAAGCTTTCAATAGAGTTTTCGAAAATGTATGAGATAAAAATGCTATTGTGGAAGAGAACACCTCACTGAAACTCAAAGTTACATCTTTAACCGAGGAAGTCGAACGACTAAGGTCTGATAGTGAGGAACTCTTGAAAATCAAAGCTAATTACTCCAAGCTTTCTGAAAATTTTCAAAATCTTGAAAAGGAGAATCTTGCTTTGAAAAAAAAACCTAAGGAGGATTGCATTTGTGCTTACACATCCAGCAAGGCAGTTCTAAGTGCCATTGTAAGCCAACAGAGAAGACATTCTGATAAATCAGGATTAGGTCTTGGTTGTGTTGAAGCAGTAGGAAAATCCTCTAAGGGAGCCTTGAATCGAAATGTTGAATTTTCTAAGCAGAAAAAGATTTCATTCGTTTCTGTTAGAAAAGTCAATGCTGACAAAGGTAAGGAAAAGACTATTGCTGAGTCATCAACTGCTAAGCAGAAGGATTGGCGTAAGCAGAGTAAATCTCATGGATCTCAGCAGAGTACCAAGAGAGTGTCTGCTAAGCAAACATTTGCTGGACCTCAGCAGAGGATCCAGAGAATGGCTCCTAAGCCATACTCAGCAGAGTCTAGGAGGAATGCTGAGCATTGTGCATCCAATGCTAGGATAGCAAATCCTACCTTCCATAAGGGCAAGCAGGTTCAATACCATGCTGTAAGACCGTCGTACCAGCAATACAAACCACATAGGAGGAACGCCTATGTGAGGCCTGAGTCCAATCATTTTCCTTTTAAAAGGATTGTGAAAGCTAAGGACACTACTCCACCTAGATCGAATTATGCAAAGTTTGTTTATCCAACTAAGGTCGAGAAAGGTGCTAAGAGTGATGTCAAGAAGAAAATCTTGAAGATCACAAAAATGTGGGTTCCAAAAGGGACCATGATTCACGCTAATCCTGCAGGACCCGATGCTAAGCGGGTACCTAAACAGAATTGTTGATTAATTTGTAGGAACAGGATCCAAGTGCTAAGACATCAGGCATGTCAAATGAATGGATCCTAGATAGTGGCTGCTCAGGACACATGACGGGGCACGAAGAAGTATTCTCCGAACTTCAAAGAGGTTATGGCCCCACAACCATGTTTGGTGACAATAGCAAAGGACGAGTGATTGGAAGAGGATGCATCGAGCAAGATGGAATGAGAATCATCAATGTTGCCCTTGTCTCCAACCTCAAGCACAATCTACTGAGCATAAGCCAACTCTATGAAAATGGGTACAATGTCTACTTCATTAACACTGGTTGTGAGATTGTTGATAGTGCTACAGGTGAAGTGAAGCTCAGAGGCATCCGCAAGGGTGGCCTATACACTGTTGATTGGCAAAGCGGCCAACAACATTCATGCTTCGTAGCATTCAACAAGGAAGAGACAAATTGGCTATGACATAAGAGGTTAACTCATCTGAACTTTAAAAACATTAACCACCTAGCCAAGCATCAACTTGTTGTAGGATTGCCTGAGGCAATGATAACTGTAGAAACAGTAGCAAATAAATTTGTAAAACCCTAAGGT
>JAPKLW010000273.1:305846-320239 GCA_026898455.1 Plectranthus barbatus | reverse complement strand
AACTCAAAGATCTTTCAAATGCCATGCTCCATTAGCTCAGATTCCAATGGTGGAAGGATTTGTGACTGTTTCTTTGAACATCTGCTGCTTTCAGTACGGGTTCTCCATTGGATTTAGCCTAAAACCTGTAAAATCTCACCATGGCAAGCATAATACCCTCTAATATATACTCATGCTCAGTTTATTCAAGAAAACTTACTAAAATGCATAAAAGAAAAAAAAACAAAGCGATAAGTGAGTAGAAAAACGAGCTTATCAGGCAACCTTCAGAAAGGAAGGCGTGTGCAAAGCTTGCCAGCAAGGGAAGCAAACGAAGACATCCTTCAGATCAAACCCGGAGAAGGCCACATTAGAGAGAATCCTTGAGCTCTTGCTCATGGATTTATTTGGCCCAGTCACTCCAGCCACTGTAAGTAAAAAGGTGTATACTCTTGTGCTTGTTGATGATTTTTCCAAGTATACGTGGGTACGATTGCTAAGGACCAAGGATGAAGTAAAGCTCATCCTACCAGAGCTGATCCTCAAGGAGCAGAATAGCAAAGAAGTCACTATTAATAAGAATAGATTGGACAACGGGACTGAATTTTGCAATGGTATTCTGATGGATTTTTGTGCCGAAGCCGGTATCGGGCATGAGAAATCAACTGCTAGGACTACCCAGCAGAATGGTCTAGCAGAGAGAAGGAATAGGACCTTGAAGGAAGCAGTGCGGTCAATGCTAGCCGACTCTGAGTTGAGTGGAAAGTATTGGGGTGAAGCAGTCATGACTGCCTGCTACACTCAAAATAGGAGCGCAATCAATGGAAGATTCAACAAGACTACTTATTAAGTGTACAACGGTCGTAAGCCTTCCATAACTCATCTACGTGCTTTTGGTTCGACATGTTATATTCATTACAATGGGAAGTCGAAGCTTAACACTTTTTCGCCTAAGTATGATGAAGGTGTATTCCTTGGATATGGACACCCTTCTCACAAAGGCTATAGAGTGTTAAACAAGACGACACAAGTTGTGGAGATAACATGCAATGTTATTTTTGATGAGTCTATTGAAGGGATTCGTGAACTGAATCATGAAGTCCGTTTACCCGGATCGTTAATTGGAATATCAAAAATAAATTGCTATGCCTATGATTATTCCTAGCATGCTCCTATTGATTATTCATAAAGAAGGTTTATGTAGAATACCTGGATTGCGAAACCCTGAAGAACGAGTGCGCGGGATTCCTCTTGATCTTTTCCCACACACAAAGATTAATTCCCTAACAGATAAAAGGAATTTATTTGATGAAAATATATTAATATTTTCAAAACAGAGGAGGAAGAGAAGAAAGAAGATCCTCCTGATCTGATCTTCTGATCTGTAACCTAACTCAATCTAAATATCTGGTGAAGATTCCCTTCAGATTCCTTGCCCGTTTGAGAAGCAGAATTTCCTCCTCGTTTCTCAGATCTAGTCGATCACCACAACTCCCTAATTTTTGTTTGTTGTGTGCAACTTATGATCTTGTGGTGTGTTGAGATCTGAGGAACTGAGGCCTATTTATAGGAAAATACTGGACTTCTATTGGGCTTGAGTTTCATGGGCCAGACCAGGGACCAGAATGCAAATAGCAAATAAGGCCTATCAATTAATTAATTCCCATATTCAACAAAGAATATAATTAATTAATTAATATTGATTCATTCCACCAGAGAATCAATATTGTCCTACCTATTTGCTACCACGTTTTGAGGTACGGGTCGCATGAGCTCAGTTTATCCCTACATTTAAGGTTACAGACATTTGTTAATTAATTTAAGCTCCGACAAGCCATTTAATTAATTAACATCTTATATTCCTGAGTCAATCCACTCAAACCTTTTCACTTATGCTTGAACTTAATCAGCCTGCAGGACTTTAGCATAACGAACCTTTTGAGTTGCTCAGGGAATGTCACCATCCTATACTGGATGTGGTTACCTAGTTCCAGTACCAGACAGTCATACACAAACTTCTATTACCCAAGATACAGATATACAAGCTCAACCAGAGCCTTTCACTGCAACTCAAAGTAATACACAATCTGCATATACTTTTGTACCTTCATATAGGCTTAGGATCTCATCAAGCCATAGAGATCTAGATTCTCTTAATGTCAGATAAAAGAATCGATCTCAACTTAGGTCCTTATCAATGTGTGCCCCACACCAGCATACCAAGCCATCCAAGATAAGATGCTTATTACCGCGTATGCTGCAACCTACACCGACAGTTTATCCTGGAACTGTCTCAGCTGTGATAACCATTTATATCTCGCTAGGTCAAACGATCCATACGATATTCCATGATCTACTACACACCGTATGATCTCCCTATCGATGAGATAAGATGATAATTGTGTTTGCGACACATGTTTGTTAATTCAGATAGGAGATGAACATACAACATTTATGATTCCCAGTATATTAACCAATCGACCTTGTACATAATATACCAATCATAATGCTTTCAGTATATAAATCCATCAATCTTCCACTTATACTCAAAGCATTATACAGGTGCTTTCCAGAGTATAACGTGTCTAAACTAATCTAGCTATTACATCAATCATTCTACGTGGTTGGCTTTGCCCTCAGCCCAAGGTTACGTACATGCATCTCATAGACCTTCTGAGGCAGAGCTTTTGCGAATGGATCCGCTAGATTATCTTTTGTATCAATATTCTCTACTTGCACATCAACCCTTGCTACGATTTCTCGTATAATATGGTACTTCCTTTTAATGTGTTTTGTTGCTCTGTGAGTTCGTGGTTCATTTGAATTAGCCAGAGCTCCTGAATTATCACAATATGCTGTGATGGTCTTGGGCAGCTTAAGAATCACGTCCAACTCCAGAAGGAAGTTTCGAAACTATACTGCTTCTTTCAAAGCTTCAGAAGCTGCCACATATTCTGCTTCCATGGTGGAGTCAGCAATGCACTTATGCTTTGCACTCCACCATGATATGGCCCCACCTCCCAATGTAAACACATAGCTAGAGGTGGACTTCTTTTCATCTCGGTCTGCCTGGAAATCCGAATCAGTATAACCCACAGGGCACAACTCCTCACACTGATAGATGAGACAATAGTATCTAGTCCTTTTCAAGTATTTGAGTATTTGTTTTACCGCGGTCTAATGCGCCTGTCCAGGGTTAGACTAGTATCTTGCTACCATGCCTACAACAAAGCAGATATCTGGCCTCGTACATAGCATTGCATACATGAGGCTCCCCACGGCCGATGCATACGACACGTTCCTCATCTCATCTTTCTCCTTTTGTGTCACCGGACACTGATCATTGGAAAGATGTATGCCATGTCTGAAGGGTAACAAACCTTTCTTGGTAGTTTGCATGCTGTAACGGGCAATCACAGTATCCACATATGATCCTTGAGACAAGGTCAGCATCCTCTTATTGCGCTCCTGCAATACTTTTACCCCTAGGATGTATCCTGCCTCCCCAAGGTCCTTCATATGAAACTTTTCGGATAACCACCCCTTTATGCCCGACAATACTTCCACATTGTCGCCAAATAGGAGAATATCATCTACATAAAGTGCAAGGAACACCACGCTTCCGCTGACACATAGACGGTACACACAACTCTCGTTTGAACATTGTGAAAATCCATAGGATTTAATCACTTCATCAAAACGCAGATTCCATGACCGTGAAGCTTGTTTAAGTCCATACAACGACTTCCTTAGCTTCCAGACCAAATGTTCTTCGCCCTTCTGCACATAACCTTCTGGCTGTTGCATAGAGATGTCCCTACCTTCTTCAAGGTACCCGTTTAAAAATGCGGTTTTGACATCCATCTGCCAGATCTCTAGGTCCTTTTGTGCTGCTATGGCTAGGAGTATACGAATGGACTTAAGCATGGCTACCGGTGTGAAGGTCTCATCATAGTCTACACCTTCTTTCTGACTATAACCCTTCGCCACCAACCTTGCTTTGAAAGCTGTAATTTCACCATTCGCTCCTTTCTTTCTTTAGTATACCCATTTGCACCCTATGGCTCGATAGCCATCTGGAAAATCAATTTTTTGGTATACATCCATAGCCGTAATGGATTCTATTTCCGAATCCATGGTGATCAGCCATTAGTCTGCATTTTTATCAGATACCGCCTCGTCATATGTCCAGGGATCGGTATCATCCAATCCATTTTCCGGGATCAAGTCAGAGGACTCTCCAACAAACATATACCTCTCGGGTTGGTGGACAACCCTCCCACTGTGACAAGGCATCTGAACCATGTCAGTAGTTGGCACAGTAACTGTTGGTCCCATACCTTGCATTAGTGGCAGTGTTGGTATTGCCTCACCTATTACAGGTGGATTTACCACTACACTAAGCTTTCCTGATGGAATCGCTTCCTTATCCTCAAGCTCGTGGAGGATAATTTCACTCTTGGATCTGTGGTTTCTTACATATTCATCCTCCAAGAATCTTGCGTTGGTACTGACAATCAATTTCTGATTCTCAGGACAATAAAAGTAACCACCTTTCGTTTGCCTGGGATATCCTACAAACAGCATCAGCTTACACCTACTTTCTAACTTATTAGGTTCCTTTGTCAGCACATATGCTGGACAACCCCAAACCCTCACTCTGTTGAGACTTGGCTTTCGCCCATACCAGTGTTCCAGAGGCATTTTAGGAACTGATTTAGAAGGTACCAGGTTAAGCAAATAGGCCGCTGTCTCCAAGGCATATCCCCAAAATGAAATCGGCAAGCTTGCATATCTCATCATCGACCTGACCATTTCCAAGAGAGTTCTATTTCTTCTTTCCGCTACACCATTTTGTTGAGGGGTTCCTGGTGCAGTCCACTGGGATGTAATCCCGTTGTCTGACAAGTACTGCTAGAACTCGTTACTGAGGTATTCTCCACCACGATCTGATCGTAGTGTCTTGATAGTCTTACCTAGCTTCTTTTCTACCTCAGTCCTAAACTCTTTGAATTTATCAAAGCATTCAGACTTGTGGCGAAGCAAATAGACATATCTGAATCTTGAGTAATCGTCAATGAATGTGGCGAAGTACTCATAACCTCCACGAGCTTGCGTGGACATTGGTCCACATAAGTCAGAGTGGATCAATTCCAGCACATCCTCTGCTCGAGACTGACTTGCCTTAAAAGGCCTGGTCGTCATCTTTCCCTCTATACAGGATTCACAGATTTGATGCGGTACCACTTGAAAAGAATCCAAGAACCCATCGCATGCTAATCTTTTAATCCTCTTTAGATTGATGTGACCTAGTCTCAAGTGCCAGAGATATGTTTGATCCTCATCGGAAGAAAACTTTCTCTTTAAATGATTATTATTATTGGATGAGTTTGCAACATTCACGGAAGATTTATGCATACAATCAATGATATAGAGAGAGTCAATCAGTTTTCCACGACAGATAACACCGTTATTGCCAATGATAGAAACTCCACTATAAAAAATAACTGAATATCCATCACAAAATAACTTGGAAACTGAAATTAAGTTCCGCCGGAAAACCGACACATATAAAACATCTCTCAAAATCAAAACATTGTTTTCAAAGCATAAAGTAAAATCTCCAATGGCTACTGCTGAGACTCGCTCTCTGCTACCCATTGAGATGGTAATCTCGTCATGCTTCAGCTGCCTTGTCGGCTTGAACCCCTGCAAAGTATAACAAACATGATCAGTAGCTCCAGTATCCACTACCCAAGAATGGGTAGAAACTGATGCTAAACATGTTTCCGTTATAAATGCACATGACGTACCTTGTCTACCCGTGCTAGGCACTAGAAAATCTACTTCACTTCGCTTGCGTTTGCATGGCCTTTGTACTTTTTCTGCCAGATCAGCTTCATCTAACCTTTTAAGCATTTCTTTTGCTTCAGCAACTGTCTTGTCAAAAGCTGACAAAGTTGGAGCAAATTCTAATGCTATCATGTCAGATTCCTCTCGCATCAGGGCCGAGAGTATCTCAGGAAGAGTAAACTCGCGCCTGGTACCGAGGGACTCGATGAAATCATTATAAGAATCAGATAGAGAGTGCAGGATAGTGTTTATTTCTGCCCGCTTAGTAATTCGTCCACCTCTCTTTCTGTACTTTCTCATAATTCTCATCATGCTGACGAAGTGCAGAATCAACGAACTCCCATCAGTCATCCTCTTGCAGACCAGGTCCTCCACAAGATCATAACTGACAATTCGTCTCACCTTCCCATATATTTTCACAAGGTCCCTCCATATCTCAATAGCAGTCCGATACTTCTTGTACTTGATCTTTAATTCTCTAGACAGATTGTTCATGATGAGCATGCGGGCAAACTCATCAGAAGCTACCCATCTGTCATAGAACTCTCGCTCATAGCCAGTATAGTTCCAATACTTGGGAGATAGAGGGTCCATGTAAAGCACATGGGCATGTTTTGCAGTGCAAAGTATTTCCATGAAGCAAAACTTCCATTCAGAAAAATTCGGACCAGTTAAAGGGTTTGATATTAAGAGGTTGACAACGTGAGCAATAGACATGTCTGAAAACAATAAATTAAAGCAGAAATTAAAACATAGTCGCAAACAATTGAAACAATTAAATATTGAAACCTTATGATAAAACAATATTAATGTTTCCTCCAATTTGCCTAAGTATTACTATTGCAAGCCACACATGTGGACGTTTACAACAAAACACTTAACCAGACTGCATCTTTCAATTACAGTCCATTAATTCCAATCCATGCCCGGGTTCCTTAGACAAATGGAATTAATAATTGGAGACTAACTTAAGACCATATTATCCTACTGAGCAGGGACATCACAAATGAGTTATACTCTGGATAACATCTAAGCTAGCTTACCACCAAAGTAGCATGAACCCCGAATTTATAGTTATAATTAATTACATAAAATAAATCACATAGTATGCTTTAAAGCTGTAAATAAAAGCAGTAAACGTGCTCCTATTATCTACAACATGCTTATATGTTGTGCAATTAATATAAACACATATATCATGCGAAGACAGATAATAAAACAAATAAAAAATGTCCTCGTGGCCCCATGATACAAAAATAATAATAATTCTAACTATTATACGTTGGAATTATTTTTACAGATCTTCGACTGGGCTCCCACTACTTGGACTGTGATCTGATTTTATTTTCTGAATCTGGGCCTCTAAGATTTGATTTATCAGAAAATTAGACAACTGGGCCAGTTAACCAAATCGCAGGCCTAGGCACACATTGCAAGCCTAATAGCCTGTGAGAACTCGGCCCGACGAGCCACCACAGGCGAACCACCGCCGCCGCCGCGAGGGCTCCCGACATCGTGCAACAGCCATGCATGTACGTGCATGGTTGCAACCCGCAATTTCACCTCCTCCGGCCGTCTCCCATTTCGCATGCCACCGCCCCGGCTTGCCCTGACCGTCGCCCGAACTGCCTTCACCTATCTTCTCCTTCGTCAACCTCTGTGACTCGCCGGAATCGCGCAAGAGATGAGACTCGAGACTCGCACGAACTGCACGCAAACCCTAGGGTTTGCCGTGCCCCGGTTCACGCGTCCAGCTCCTTTGCCGCCGTCCCCAGCCCGCGACCCAGACCACCAAGCCAGCGCCGCACCTCCTTCACCCTGCCGACGCCGTCCGAAAGGGGGGGAGAGTGCCGTTGGCGCTGCGCATAGGGCTGCGCAGGTCTACCGCACGCGCGCGCGCCTCGCACCCTGGCTGCTGCATGCCGCCATCCCGGCCTCCTCGCCCGTCCCTCGCATTGCCGGCCCAGGGCCACAGCGCCGGCCCGGCCGATTGTGGCCGCGTGGCTCATGCGCTAGCTGAAAAACCCTAGGGTTTCGCAATGCCGTCGCTGCCGCTTGCCCGCTGCACGCCGTGCATCCCCTTGCTGACCACCGTGCATGGCTTGTTGCCATGCCGGCACCGTCGTGCGATGTTGCGCGGTCCTTCGTTCTTCGTGTTCTTTGTGTTCTTTGTTTTCCGTTTTATAGATTTAATAAAAGATTACATTGAATAAACCTAATTACAATTTAGAAATCTAAATCTAACCACGAATTTATCTTGTGGGTGAAAAATGAATCCTTATAAAGGGGCGGATTAACCCGAGAACCACGAGGATGAAAAACTTAATCATACAATCCAAAAACCATTCATAACATTCAATCAATAATAATAATCATGCAAATCATAGGCAATATAATTTTTTCTGATAGAGCTAATTAATGAACCTAGCTCTGATACCAATTGAAGGGATTCGTGAACTGAATCACGAAGTCCGTTTGCCCGGATCGTTAATTGGAATATAAAAAATAAATTGCTATGCCTATGATTATTCCTAGCATGCTCCTATTGATTATGCATAAAGAAGGTTTATGCGGAATACCTGGATTGCGAAACCCTGAAGAACGAGTGCGCGGAGATTCCTCTTGATCTTTTCCTACGCACAAAGATTAATTCCCTAATAGATAAAAGTAATTAATTATGATGAAAATATATTAATATTTTCGAAACAGAAGAGGGAGAGAAGAAAGAAGATCCTCCTGATCTGATCTTCTGATCTGTATCCCAACTCAATCTGAATATCTGGTGAAGATTCCCTTTAGATTCCTTGCCCGGTTGAGAAACAGAATTTCCTCCTCATTTCTCAGATCTAGTCGATCACCACAGCTCCCAAATTCTAGTTTGCTGTGTGCATGATCTTGTGGTGTTTTGAGATCTGAGGAACTGAGGCCTATTTATAGGAAAATACTGGACTTCTATTGGGCCTTAGTTTCATGGGCCAGACCAGGGACCAAAATGCAAATAGCAAATAAGGCCTATCAATTAATTAATTCCCATATTCAACCCAGAATATAATTAATTAAATTAATATTGATTCATTCCACCAGAGAATCAATACTGTCCTACCTATTTGCTACCACGTTTTGAGGTACGGGTTGCATGGGCTCGGTTTATCCCCACATTTAAGGTTACAAACATTCGTTAATTAATTTAAGCTCTGACAAGCCATTTAATTAATTAACATCTTATATTCCTGAGTTAATCCACTCAAACCTTTTCACTTATGCTTGAAATTAATCAGTCTGCAGGATTTTAGCATAACGAACCTTTTGAGCTGCTGAGGGAATGTCACCATCCTATACTGGATGTGGTTATCTAGTTCCAGTACCAGACAATTATACACAAACTTCTATTACCCAAGATACAGATATACAAGCTCAACCAGAGCTTTTCACTGCAACTCAAAGTAATACACAATCTGCATATACTTCTGTACCTTCATATAGGTTTAGGATCTCATCAAGCCATAGAGATCTAGATTCTCTTAATGTCAGATAAAAGAATCGATCTCAACTTAGGTCATTATCAATGTGTGCCCCACACCAGCATACCAACCATCCAAGATAAGATGCTTATTACCGCGTATGCTGCAACCTACACCGACAATTTAGCCTGGAACTGTCTCAGCTGTGATAACCATTTATATCTCGCTAGGTCAAACGATCCATACGATATTCCATGATCTACTACACACCGTATGATCTCCCTATCGACGAGATAAGAGGATAACTGTTTTTGCGACACATGTTTGTTAATTCAGATAGGAGATGAACATACAACATTTATGATTCCCAGTATATTAACCAATCGACCTTGTACATAATATACCAATCATAATGCTTTCAGTATATAAATCCATCATCTATCTTAGTGCGCAGGATTATCAAAGAGAAAAAGGATGTCAATCATGAGACTAATGATGTCCATGGTCAATCTATCTTGAATTCTTTCGAAAATATGCAGATTGATCCGACTAAGTCGATGAATGATTGTAATCCAACTCAGGCGCATTCGGTAGGTGACCAAACTGCTGAACCGGCCGATGATGCTAATGTTCATGCTGAGGCCACCATCCAAATTTATCTTAATGATAATTTGGAGGTTCTGGGATCGATCGAAGAAGAAGATGAAGAAATCCCAAGTCCAGGACGCGTTGCTGACAAAAGATTGGGTGTTGCTGAGGAGATCGCCAAGGAAGATGTTGAGGTTCCGGATGCTGAGATACCAGATGCTGAGGCCCAAAATGCTTAGCCCCAGGTGATTGCTGAGGAGAATGGTCTAGCAGACGACCATCCAGCAGGCTATGTGAATGCTGAAATTCCAGCAACCAGCAATCGAAGACCGAGATGGCTGCGAGATCATCCTCTAGATGCTGTCATTGATGACGTCAATGATCCAATCAAGACGCGACAAGGCAATGCGATGCTAGCATGCTATATATCCCATGAAGAACCTACTAAGGTTGAAGATGCTTTACAATCTCCAGATTGGGTGAACGCTATGTAGGAGGAGCTTGCTGAGTTCACGCGCAATCATGTTGATAGACCCGAGCACCAAAGCGTCATTGGGACGAAGTGGGTCTTCAAGAACAAGAAGGATGAATCTGGAATGGTCATCCGCGCACGTCTCGTTGCCAAGGGATACAGGCAATGCGAAGGGATTGATTATAATGAAATATTTGCTCCAGTAGCCCGACTGGAAGCAATCAGATTGTTTCTCGCTTATGCTGCCCACAATTACTTCTCAGTCCTACAGATGGACATGAAGAGTGCCTTTCTTAATGGTGAGCTCAAATAAGAAGTGTATGTTGAGCAACCATCAGGCTTCAAACAAGGAAATCAAGTGTATAGGCTAAGGAAGCCTTGTATGGTTTGAAGCAGGCACCAAGGGCGTGGTATGGAACCTTTTCCAAGTTTCTTCTGGATAATGGCTTTAAGAAGGGGAAGATTGATCAGACACTCTTCCGCATTAAAGACGAAGGAAGCATATTACTCGTGCAGATATATGTCGATGATATCATCTTCGGCTCAAAGAATCCAAACTTGTGTGACAAGTTTTCAAAGTTTATGCAGAGTAATTTCCAAATGAGCATGATGGGCAAGATGTCGTATTTTCTCGGACTTCAAGTCCAGCAATCGAGTGAAGGGATCTTTATACACCAGAGGAAGTATACTCGAGATCTCATCGCCAAGTATTGCCCAGAGAAGATGAAGAGTTTGAGGATTCCAATCAGCACGAGTTGCCAAATCTCCATTGATGAAGGAGGAGAACCTGTGAATCCTACACTCTATCGAGGTATTATCAGATCCTTGCTTTTTCTTACAGCTAGCAGACCGGATATCTCCTATGCTGTGGGAGTTTGTGCACGATATTAAGCAAATCATAAGAAGTCACATTTGAATACTGCTAAGAGGATTATTCGATACCTCAAGTGCACCGAAGGACTAGGAATTTGGTATCCAAGGTGTGATGGTCTAGCACCCAGTGGTTATTCCGATTCAGACTTCGGAGGATGCAAGATTGATCGGAAGAGCACGAGTGGCACCTGCCAATTCCTTGGTCACAAGATTATTAGATGGTTTAGCAAGAAGCAACACTCAATGTCTACATCTACAATCAAAGCTGATTAGGTAGCAGCCGTGAGTTGTTGTGTGCAAGTTCTGTGGATTTGGCAGCAACTGCTAGATTATGACATTCATTCCGAATGTGTGGCAATCTTTTGCGACAACAATAGTGCTATGTGCATTACTAAGAATCATGTTCATCATTCCAGGACGAAGCACATTGATATTCGACATCACTTTATTCGAGATCATCAAGAGAAGAAGGATATCGATGTACAATATATATGCACTGAAGACCAGCAAGCATATATCTTCACCAAGCCATTAGCTGAGGCCAGATTTAAGGAATTATGTCTAAAATTGGGCTTCATGGAGTTGGAAGAAGTTGTGGATGAATGAGTTATCATTTTCATTCTTTCTGGATATTAGATTTTTTAAGACGAAGGTGAAAAATGTATCCAAGCTTACGTTTACATTTTGCTAATTTTTGTTGCTGAACCGCAAGTGCTGAGCAAAGCAGAGGAATGCTGAGTCCAAGCTCTCAGCAGTTCCTAAGTGTTATATTATAGTAAGTGGTTCAAACATTTTCTAGTGGTGGAATGCTGAGTCCAAGCTCTCAGCATTTCGTCAGATTGCTATGTTATAATATTTAGCAAATAGCAACAAATGAGTCAGACGATTGCTAAGAAATGTTTGCTGAGTCCAAGCTCTCAGCAGACAATATGTGAATGCTATGTTACAAGTGGTGTCAACAATAGACACAGTGGATGCTAGGATCTGGATGCTGAGTCCAAGCTCTCAGCAGATCCTTTGAGTGCTAAGGTTCCCAAAGCTAGCAGATTGCTGAGTCCCAGCTCTCAGCAATCTCCGACTCTCGTTCAAAAAGTCAAAGCGTGAACTTTTTGAATTTTAAATCCACTAATTGGATGTGACAAGGTGCATTTAATGCGTGCAATTGACTACGATAAACTAGGAGGCAACACGTCAAAAGCATTCGAGCATTTTGGGGCATAGGTCACCATACGAAGAGTCTCCACCCCTCCGAACCGTCGATTGAATCTAAAGCGGTGCTCCCCCAACCGTCAGATCTAGCACTCAGAAAGTATAAACACCATACTTCGTCAAATTTTGAAACCTTATGATCTTTGATCTTCGAATCCCTAGCTCTCGGAAATTCCCCAACTCTCAGATTCCTTTGATTTTCTCAAATTTCTCAAACATGTCTACCAATCCTGAATCATCTAGTTCCACCCAAAAGTCTCAAAACCCTCCTAAGTTAATCCTTCGACCCATTGATGGCACGCCACTACATGAGAGGCATGCACCCGGGTTCACCATGATCGTCAAGAAGGCGGACATTGACGATTCGATATCATATGCTCGCTTAGTCACTCTTGCCCGCAAGAAGGAGCAGTCTGGGCTCTCAAATGCTCAGAAGCGAGCAACCCAGATCATGAAGGACCGGATCTTGTATACACCTCATGTTGCCGTACAATTTCCAGAATGGGTAATGAACACCTTGGCCAAGGAGTAGGTGGTTCAATATCTGTTCGCTGAACCTATGAGGTTCCGTCCTCATATAGTTTCTGAGTTCTATGCCAGAGCCGTGATAGCAGACGACCACAAGTCGTTCACGACCTCTATTTTTGGGACAATGATTACCATGACCACCGAGGTTCTTGCCACGACGTTCGGCCTTCGTAACTCAGGTGAACGCATCGCCACCTACAAGGTTGTCAATACCGATGAAATGAAGGCTAAGTGGAACAAATGGAAGAAGCCCGAGGTGAAAGAGGATGCGAAGCATCCATGGAAGGTTGTGACGCCGACAAATCAGTTCCAGGAGGACTTCAGACTCCTTGCTGATTTGGTCATTAAAATGTTCCAATGCGATGCGGGGTCGTATTCAGAACTATCGGCGAAGAAATATGCCGTGTTGATGGCATTGGTCGATGAAGTCCAAGGAAACTGGGCACAATTCTTCTTCGAGCGGTGGTTGGACCACGTGAAGAAGAACATGAAGAAAAAGAAATAAGGCACTTTCATGTCCAACGTCAATTTTGGACTGAAAATTAGTAAGTTCATTGAAACCATTTTTCAGAAGGACGAGCTCGATAGGGGTGAGTCGTTGCTTCCCAATGACTTCATTCCTATAACAAAGAAGAAGCCGACCCCTCCAGATATGACTCGCCCAATCAGGCTGAAGGGCAAGTCAAATGTTGATCCTAATGATCCTGTTTCTGAGGAAGATGAGGATCCGACCACTCTAGCCATTCAGTAGTTGGAGCAGGAAATCCCAATGACTGCTGAGGAGATTGCCGCTGCTATGAAAGCCGCAGAAACCGAAAGGTGTTTCAGGGATCATGATGAGATCGAGAAGTGATGGATTTATATATTGAAAGCATTATGATTGGTATATTATGTACAAGGTCGATTGGTTAATATACTGGGAATCATAAATGTTGTATGTTCATCTCCTGTCTGAATTAACAAACATGTGTCGCAAACGCAATTATCCTCTTATCTCGTCGATAGGGAGATCATACGGTGTGTAGAAGATCACGAAAGTTCGTATGGATCGTTTGACCTAGCGAGATATAAATAGTTATCACAGCTGAGACAGTTCCAGGATAAACTGTTGGTGTAGGCTGCAACATACGCAGTAATAAGCATCTTATCTTGGATGACTTGGTATGCTGGTGTGGGGCACACATTGATAAGGACCTAAGTCGAGATTGATTCTTTTATCTGACATTAAAAGAATCTAGATCTCTATGGCTTGACGAGATCCTAAGCCTAAATGAAGGTACAAAAGTATATGCAGATTGTGTATTACTTTGAGTTGCAGTGAAAGGCTCTAGTTGAGCTTGTATATCTGTATCTTGGGTAATAGCAGTTTGTGTATGACTGTCTGGTACTGGAACTAGGTAACCACATCCAGTATAGGATGGTGACATTCC
>JAPKLW010000273.1:291818-303303 GCA_026898455.1 Plectranthus barbatus | reverse complement strand
GAGAGAATTTAGGAGGTGGTTATTTAATGTTATGAAAAAGTTATGAAAATAACCGTTTTTCCCCTTTTATAATGAGCAAACAGGGCCTCGGATCGCCCGATCGAAGTATGGCTCGCCCGATCGAAGCTGGAAACTGCCAAATGCTGAAAACTGCCAAATGCTGAAAATCACGTTCTGGCTCGGCCGGTCGGATTTGGCTCGACCGATCCAACTCTCTGTTGGCTTGGCTTGGCCGGTCCTGCTTGGTTCGACCGGTCGAGCTTTCTGTCCAGCTTGGCTCGGCCGGTCCTGCTCTGCTCGGCCGGTCGTCGCCTCCAAACTCCAAACTCGTGCGATTTTCCTCCAAAACTCCACCAAAAATGCTAGTTTATGCTCAAAACCTATCCTACAACATTCAAAACACAAAAACACGAAAACACAACAAAAGAACAACAAAAACATATGATATGAGAGTAAAATGGCCGCAAACATGCACGCTCAAACATTGAAAAATAGGTAATTTTACGCACATATCACCGGGACTAAGCAATTTTCTGATAAGCATGTCCTTGCCAGGCTCCAAGCTATTCGTGCTCATCGCTTGTTCTCTACAACTCAATCCTTGCCAAAATCGAGCTTTGCTTCAAATGACTATTCTGATGCTCGTATTGAGATATCCAAGAGACAAGCTAAGGCAAATGCTGAGTACAGGAGACGCCAGGCTGAGTATGAAGCTGAGAAGAAGGAGAGACTCCTAGCTAGAATGGCTGCTGTTAGAGAGCAAGAAGAGCTAGAAGCGAAGAGCCTTGAGCTGACTGTACATCGTGATAGAGCGGTAGAAATGCTTGCATATCTCTTGGAATTAGAACTCTTGGAAGTATCCAAATCCTTGGATGAGGCATGGATGATTCAGGAAGCCGAGTGGATGGCCGAGGAGGCTCAATACTTGAAAGCTCATGCCGATGAAGCAGAGGCTACTGCCCTTGCTGAGGCACAAGCAAAGGCCAGGATGGCAGAAGAAGAAGTGCACATAAAAGAAGAGGCCCACTACTTGAAGGAAACAACAAAAGCTTTTGAACTTGCGGAGGCTCTGGAGAAAGTCTGGAACGAGGAGGAGGCCGAGTGCATAATCGAAGAAGCTTTATACATGGAGGCCCAAGGCGTCGTTGATACTCTCATGGAAGATGCTGAGTCCCTTAAAGGCGGAGAAATAGTGCTAGCATCTTCTTCACTTGATGTTCTCCCTGTAAGCTCTCATAACTTTCATTCCTACCTCAATCACGTCGTTCACTATGTTCTCCAACATGCTCTATCCACTGCTATCCCCCTGGCATAAATGAACGAGTGGCTCTGGAAGCTACCGATATAAGGAAGGAAGTGGAGGAGATAAGGAGTGAAGTGTCTGAAGTCCGAGCAGATGTAGCTGAGGTGAAATGTGATGTATTTGGCATAAAGCAGAACATGGAAGTGATGAAGGAGGAAGTAGCAGACTCCCAGCAAAAGCTTGCGCAAAGTGTTACCTCTTTCTCTACCACCTTTTTAGCTGCAATCAAAGAGGGGGAAGAGAGGAGACTTGCTGAAGCAGAGAAGAGAAGGAAAGAAGAAGAGGAAATAGCTGCTGCTGAAGAAGAAAGGCGATTTGCTGAGGAGGAGCTGAAAAAGAAAGAGATGGTGCTGAAAGAGAAAGAAATGGAGCTGAAACTCAGGAAGATATAAATGGAAAATGAGAAACTTGCCAAAAAATTGGAGAGGGAGACTTTCGATCGACAAGCTAGAAAAGAATTCTACGACAAGTTCGTGCAGATGGATTTGAGCAAATTCGATGAGTTTGACAAGAACAAGCCTACTCCCGACTCCTGAGCTTCATTGCAAAAGTTAGCAAGATTTCTGTATTTCTTTTTGGTCTTTTTCTATTTCATTGTACATGTAATCTCTCACATCACATATATATGAAATTGAATCAGACTTAGACAATCACTCATTGTCCACTTCTGATGTTTTTTGCGTACCTTAGTTGATACACACTATTCGTGTGTTAAACAAAATTGCATGTGGATGCTGAGTTTTTGCTTGTAATTGGTTGGTAAATGCTTGCAACATTGATTGGGTGCTAGATTTTCTAGCATATTGCTAAGATGCATTTTACTTATGCTTTAATTGAGAAATATTTCCTAGCATTTATTGAGGGGAAATTTACTTGAAACCAATCCTTGCTAGGATCAAGTGGTTAAATTCTGAGCTAGACTGCTGGAATAGTTCTGATACTTAGAAATTCTTGTAAACTCATAATTTTTTCCATCTTAGATTCAGCAATTGATAGTAAGCTTTGATCGCACCAAAAAGGGGGAAATTATTGGGAATTATTCCTAGATTAATATTGTAAATTCCCTCTTTAGGATCAAATTGTAAAAGTTTTGTTGAATCAAAGCTTAGTTAGTTGGTCGATCATTGCTGAAAGTCTAGCATAGTCTAGCAACTCCTTTGTAATGTCCTGTTTAGGAAATCTATTGAGTTGTAATAGATTAAAAGTGCTTGAGAATATTGCTGAAGGAGTCAGCAAATGGAACAAAGAAAATCAGATTCCAAGCAACTTCGGAAATGCTAGAAAAGTTAGCAGACAGAAGTGACTGCTAAAGAGTTAGCAGTCAAGTGCTAAGAAGAATGACTGCTAAGGCGCTAGTAGTCATATGCTGAAGGAAGAGACCGCTACGGATACTTATTCAACAGTCGGAAGCAAAGAGATAGCAAAATGCTGAAGGAGTCAGCATTTGCTAATGCTCAGGAGATTGCTAGAAGCTATAGCAATCAGGAAGCAAGATATCAAGTGATAGCAGAATGCTGAAGGAGTCAGCATTCGCTAGCACTTAGCAGATGGCTAGATGGGCTCAGCAATCAAAAGGCTTAGCAGAGTACTCCCAGCATTCTCCGATAGAATGCTAAGCAAGAAGATACTTAGCATACACTTGTTAATACGCCCATTCTGACAGAAGGTACAACAAAGGACGAAAGACTTACGAGAAGTAGGTAAAAAGACACTGTACCACGCCGGAAAGGACTAAAAAGCAAGTAGCTCTTTTGCACGAAGAAGACCGTTGTGTCTAACGGGTCTGGAGATTCAAATTTTGAATCTCCAGATATAAAAGAGAAGTCCAAACAATAGAGAGACACTACTATTGCTCATACTTCTACTCGCACAACTACAAAACGAACAAAAACAAAAAGAGATTCCTTTGACAAAGCGAACAAAGCAAAAGAGAGTAGTCAGTTGAGAGTTTATTTAAGAGAAGAATTCAAAGCTCTCAACAACCGTAGTGTCCCCTCATTGAATATCTGACACTACATTGAAGAGATTCCTTGACTTTGTTCAAGGATCCAATCATTGGGAGAACTTCCAACCTAGGAAGCATCCAGCAGTCACATCTCTAAAAAGAGATTGACTATCACGGGCTGTTGCCGAAAACCCCCAGGAAAGTTCGGAAGGAACTATAAAGCTTCAATTTCCGTAAGGCAAGTTTTACAAAGGTCTCGCCCTTGACTTAGCCGCAGCTGTCGTCTAAAAGATCCAAGTAATGGAGGATAGTCTTGTAGTGGCTGGCTCGAAAGCTCACCACCTGCTGCAGGAGATAGGCGATTCCTTGTACTTGAACATATCTTTTTAGTGAAATTCTCAATGTTCGACTGAGGAGTGGACGTAGATCTTTAAGGATCGAACCACTCGAAACCCTTGTTTTCCTTTACTGTTTTATTGTTTCTACTTGTTGATTTAAAACCTAGCAACCTCAAGTTGCTTGAGTATATCTCTGAAACAATCTAACACCTACCTTGAGCTAAGCATTTGTGAAGAAACTAAGTGCAAGATAAGTTTACATTCCGCTGCATTTGTTAAGATAGTCTTCCGCCGCCTTTAACAACGATTCTGATTTGGGACCTACAATGACACACCACTCATTCAGAGCTATATTGTTTGATTAGTAGTGTCTACCAGTGCACCCTCTAGATGAGGAAAATCAGAGCATCTTGGAATGGAGTGACACAACAACCACAATTGTTACCATGTCAGTTGAGGAGATAATTAAAGCATGGTATATTTGACAGTTGAAGCAAAAATATAGAATCATTGAGCATACTATCCTTGAGCTGTACAGTTATCTGTGATTCTATATGTGGAAATATCATTCTTTTGTTAAAAACATGGATGTCCTAAAAGTTCGCCTTGGACTAAACTTCTGGAGACTTGAAGAGGCTTGGACAACTGAATGGTTAAGACCGAGAAAGAAGTCCAAATAACTTAAAGCTAATGTGGAAAAGATCATTCACTATAGAAATGAGAATCAAACTATAAATATCCCACCAAGGCATGTAACTGATAGATCTGCACAATCATCATTCAATGAGCAACCCACATCCATAACTATAAAAAAGAAAAGTCAATGTCCTGACGACAAAGATATTATCGATGATCGAGAATTGATTTACAACATGTTAGTCTTCAAGTAGAAGTTATGGTGTTGATAGAAATTGATAAGTCCACTCTCATGATTGATGTTTTAGTAGAAACACCAACTGAGCTTGAAAACTCAAATAAAGAAAGAAATCACGGAGAAGAGAAAGCTCCAAGAGACAACTATGTTTGTTAAGAGCTTAAAAGGGAAGACAACGACTCAATTGACCGGGGTTGTTGAAGAGTCAACTCAGCCACTCATGATGAAGCTAATAAGTCAATTAGGAAGGAAGATGACGCCACTAATACTCTTGAAAAACCAGTCAGTAATGTGATCATGACTGAGAAGTTTTTCTCTGTCAGCGCTTCTCAAAACATTATCAAATAAGAATCATAGAATCCAATTGCGCCTCCATTGTCGGCTGACAAAGAACAAGTCGTGCAATCTCTAGCCGATCAACCAGCCAACCTGAAGTCAATGCGAGTCACAGAGAAGTCCTGGGTATAGCCCAAGAAGTAGTACAGAAGGGTTGAAAATCGACCGCCTCCACAGACTGTGAGCAGTCCGAATACGCCAAAATAGAAGATGAGAATAACAGAAGTAACTTTGATTTATGTTGTTGTCTCATCAAATTCAGTCACCGCTATCAATGCTGCGGTGGAGCAAGAATTCCACCATCTAAGCCTCAACAGGCTCGACCCACTTCCTCGAGGCCAGCTACAGAAATACCGTTAGTACCATTTCAACAATCAATTGATTATACTCAGTCTAATGCCCTGACATCCTCCGGTAATGATGTTAGTCTGACATTGTTGATGATTGCTTAAATACCTCAACATGGTCAACACTTAGTTAAGCAGAAACAACAAATACTTTCCACGCACATCGACTCCAAATCAATTTTGCTCGAAGTGAATTATCTAGTGAATTATTGAGCTTAAGGGCTCACATGAGCACAAGGAGATGAGGGGAACCACTTTAATCATTTGACCCCGAAATCGAATCAGCCTGCAAAAGGAATAGAAGAAGGAGAGCAAGAGATAGAATACAAGCAGTTGAGATGGAGCAACCAAATGAACAACTCCCAAATCTAATACCAGAAGAAGCCGTAGTGCTCACTCAAGAAGTTCAAGAGCTGAGAGCATGGATGAGCGAGATGAAGGCGGAGCAAGCTGTGCGAAATGCCCAACAACTGCAATTGCAAGATCCACAAGGACAAGGCGGTGGAGTGCAACCAAGAACTATTCAGCAAAGGTACCAGCTGATGGGTTTTGTATACTGAAAGCATTTATTATAATGAGTATACAACAATTTATTTCTCCTATCTGTAACAATCTTACATGTATGGACAATGGTATCCTCTTGTCTCACCGATAGGTACGATCATACGGCGTGTTGTAGATCGCAGAAGACAGTATGATCACTTGACCTAGTGAGACATAAACCTGATCACAACCAAGACAGCGTATGAGGATACGTCTGTCCGGATGGCTGCGGCATTGTCGGAATAAGTAGTCTATCTTGGTTACTTGACATGCTGGTACGCAGAGGTGGCGTATTGATGGACCGCAGTGAGATGTATTCGTCTGTCTGACATCAATGAATACAAGATCTAGTTATATTGATTGAGTCCAAACCCTAACGAAAGTTCAGGGGTATGCACGGGTTGACTGTTGCTTTGACTTGCCATGGTGGAGAGCCTAAGTAACGTGCTCGTATATCCGCATCTTGGGTAACAACAGTTCGTGTAGTACCGTCTGAGACTGGGTTTAGGTAACCATGTCCTAGTAATAGGATGGGGACATTCCCTGAGGAGCTCAATGACATTCATTGTGCCAAAGTCCTACAGGCTGATTAAGTTCAGGCACGAGTGATAAGGATTGAGTAGTACTACTCAGAAATAATAAAATATTAATTAATTGTAGTTAGAGCTTTCCAGAGGCTCCGATTAATTAATGGATGTCCGGTAACCTTAAATATGGGGATTCTCAATTAATGCAGCCCGTTCTCATAACGTGGTAATAAAGGGGTAGGTCAGTATTAATTCTGTGGTGAAAAAGAATTAATATTGATTAATTAATTGTGTCCTGGGTTGTGGACATGGGACTTAATAAATTTATAGGCCCACTTTATTATTTGCATTAGGTCCCAGGTCTGGCCCAAGGAAAGTGTGCTGAATTGAGCCCAGGAGCCCACTAGGGTTTACAACCCTAGGTCTATAAATAGACAGCTCTCTCTCATAAGTTGTAGTACAGTTGAAAAACCCTAAACCTAGAGAGAGAGAGAGGGGTGCCGATCTTGAAAGAGAAAGGGAGGAGAATTTCGCTTTCTGGTCCTGCTCAAAGTACAGATCTGTGGAATCCTCACCAGTAGCAGATCTGAACGCACCGGGATACAAATCTGAAGATCTAATCTGGAGAACAACAATCTTCTTTCTTCCCTTTTGATTTTCAATTTTATTCTAAGAAATTAGGGTTCTAATTTCTGTTTTCGCAGATAAAATCAGATTGCGTGGTTGAATTAAAGTTGGAAATTCAAACGCAAAAGATCGGATCAGACTCAGCAGAATTACGGTAAATTCCTCAATCCACAATTCTGGTAATTAAATTCATAGGACCATGCTAGGGTTTATTATGTATTTAATTGTGCACAATATCCATAAATCGATCCGGTTATAATTGGTTTTGGTGATTCGGTTCACGGGAAAACCCTACACCAGCCCCATCATGAGGAAGGAGGATTCCAAGTTTGCATCAATGCTAACAACTTCAAGCTAAAGACCGACCTCATTCAAATGGTTCAACAAAACCAGTTTGGGGAAGAGCCATGGATGATCCATATGTGCACCTGATATAATTCATAGATATTTGTGACACAATCAAGTAGAATGGAGTGAGTTAGGATGTAATTCGAATGAGGCTCTTCTCATTCTCACTGCAAGACAAAGCCTTGGCACTTTTCGCTAGGATGGACATGAACAATTACCATTGGCCTACGCAGCTACAATTACCAGTCAAGTATGCAGATGTGAATGGGGGATCAGATCTGCTGCAAGAGGTGAAAAAGCTCCGCAAAGACTTTGTGCGATTGGAGGCAGATCGTACCATTGCTACCGTTGAGCTAGCCCCCAGCCAAGCCATCATTTATGTTGATGTAGGTTATGTAAACCGAGGAAGCTTCTCAAACTTGGAGACTATTTTGGTACCTTGCAAAGTGAACTACGCAGGTAATTTCCCAAATAATTACCGTGGAGGAAATCAAGGGACCCAGTACTTCAGCTCCAACGCTCAGCGCAACCATCCCGGATTTTCTTATGCCAACTTAAGTGGTGTCGAGATTCCTCTTACTGGTTTTGCAATTCAACAAGAAGTGCTCATGGAACAAAAGAAGCCGAACATCAAGGATTTACTTGCAAAGTTTATTCAAAATTTTTATGCATGGTTTGGAAGAGATGAAGTGAAGAACATCAGTGGCCAAGTTCAGAATTTGTTAAAACACATGCAGATGTTCAATATGCAGTTAAGTCTGGTTTCCACCTCTTTGAGCACACAACACAAGCTCGGAGAGTTGTCAAGCACAACAAAGGTCAAATTTTAAGAACAAGCAGGTCAATGCTATCAAACTGAGGTCTGGGATGAGCTACGAGGGTCCGGAGAGGCCAAGAGACGAAGATAATTAAGAAAAGGCCAAAAGTCATGAGTTGGATGACTCTGTGTTGACCAACACAGAAGATGCATTGGTCGATGCACACAACTTTGGGCCAACAGCTGAGGCAACAATCGATGAGTCCACGTAAACCGATGTACCATGTGTTGGTTGATGCAAGTAGTAGCCAGGTGTGTTGACCGACGTACCAGCACGTCGGTTAAAATAGAGGACCCTTCTAGACGCTGCATCTCCTTCAAAGGCTAATCCAACCCCTCTAATGCATTTTCTCAACTATTCATGAAGAAGGAGTACAACAAGTAGGCAAGGTTCATGGACACTTTGAAGAAGGTTAGCATTAACCTTCCACTTATTGAAGCCTTGTGCGAGATCCTAGGTTACATGAAGTACCTTAGAAAGCTGATGAGCGAGAAGAAACAGTTCATCAAAAAAGGAGATTGTTCCCATCCACGATGCATGCAGTTTACTACTTCAGAAAAACCTGCCAATCAAGAGGAGCGACACCAGATGTTTCTCCATACTTGTGGAAATTGGAGGCCTTGAGTTCAAGAAGGTGTTGTGCTATATTGGAGCCAGTGTAAATTTGATGCCCTACTCAATTTACAAAAAGCTCAACCTTGGAGAGTTGATGCCCACTACAATCACACTTCAGATGGCTGATTGAACAGTCTCTCACCCCAAGGGGATTATCGAAGATGTTCTTATTAGAGTTGGTCACTTGATCTTCCCAGTAGATTTTGTTGTCCATAATATAATGGAAGACAAGAGCATTCCGATGATCTTTGGGTCCAAGTTCCTTGATAAAAGTGGTGCTCTCATCGACTGCAAGAATGGAGAGATTACACTCCAAGCGAACAATGAGAAGATCACTTTTGAGATTGACAAGAGTCGAAAGAACAAGGAGTGTAATTGAGTTGATTTGGAGGAAAAGGAGGAGGACGAAGATGAGGAATACGAAGCAAAAGCGTTAGAGTGGGAGCGCGGAAATGAAGGGGTGAAATCAACAGTTATGCATTCTCGATATGAGTTCACCACTGTGGTTCATAATGGACTCATCTACACCGTCGTCATGATTGGACTTCGAGTTTGGCCCCACAATCCTTGATGATCTCTTGAGGTACCGTCGAGCTACAATATAAAACAAAGCACTTGTTAGGCGGTAGCCCAATTTTAAATTGCTTTATTTCCTTATTTATTTTTTTGTATTGCATTTGTTTAATTTTGTTTTGCAGCATTATAATAATAAAAAGAAATTTATTAAATCTGTATCGATTGACACAGAAATTTGACGGGAACTAAATTGACCCAGTCCGACGAGGTCAAGATTGAAGATCCACATCGATCGACACAAGCTCGCGTTGGTCGACACAAGTTGGTCGATGGAGTGCATATCGAGCTAGTTTGATGCTTGATGCATGGAGACCATGTCGATCAACATGGAAGTCAATCGATCAATGCTGATGATGGAAATCGCAGCAGCTTGCGTCGTTTGAGCTGGAAAGAATGAAAAGGGGATAAAAATTCAATGTTTGAGGTTTACAACGAGGTAAGTGTTTCAAATTTTATCTGATTCTCATACTTTTCCCACTCTTTGAGTGAAATAAGTTTGGGGAGACATGGAAAATAATTTGAAACTATTCTCCTTTTTATTAATTTATGCTTTTCGTATCTGAATTTTTGCATGATAGTTTTTAGTTTAAATTTCTACCTAGATAAAAATTATTCAAACCATTTTTGAGTTAAATTTTTGAACATTGTCTCTTCTGAATGCGATATGCGATTGATGATTGGTCATTAGATAGTTTGAATTGATTGTGATTGTGATTAAAGTAACCTATGAATGTAGAATACTGTTTTGATACTTACATTTGCATGGTAGATTAAGTTTGGATTTTATGTTTATGATGGAAGAACAAAATTGTACCCTAAGAGATTTTTTGAGCCTTTTATTTGTTTGATGTGAGTTTTGCATGTATGTTTTCTCTAGAACTTGCATTGTTTCCTTTTAGAAAATAAATTGGTGTGCACGAGTTTAGAAAATGAATTTAGGCCATCTTTGTTTGCCAATTTGTCCCAAACATTGTCCCTTATAATATTTTATTCCTTGTAAGTCCCTTTGAGCCTTATTTCGTTTTTTGCATTTCCATAAAATGGGTAAGATGTATCTCGTCTATGAGATTATGGAAGATTTTGAGTGATTAGAAATTATTAAAATTGGTTAAACAAAAGAAAAGATGCTCTAGGAAAAAAAGAGAAGAAGAAAAATGTAGATATCCTTATAAGCTCTACAAAGAAAAAGAAAAATTATAAAGAGCATAAAATGATTGAAAAAAAGAGTTGTTGTGGTTGGAATTACAATATCATAGGAGAATGGTGAATGAAGTTAGATGGTGGTTTGGATTAGTTGAGGTGCACAACTCAATTTAATTTAGTCACTTGACCAAAATTTCCCTACCCTTCACAAAAAATCTACAATACAACCAAAATGAAGTCCTATTTGATTCTAGATTGTGTGCAAAATTTAAGCAGTGGAGAAAGTATAATATTTGCAAGCCTATGGTAGATGTAAATCATACATGATGAGTTTATACACATTAAATCTATAAACACTTGAGTGATAAGTGATACACTGTCCTGTGAGGTTTGATAAGTTAGGATTTTCACCAACTTATCTTATTGTTCTTTGACTGATTGTGTAGTGTTTAGATCGTTTTTGTATCATTTTCGTGCATGAATTAGATTTTGTACTTGGAATGTCGTGTTTGATGAATCATGCAGGTTTTTAGTCGAAAAACAGAGAAGGATTAGAGTTTCAGTTTCAGCACCCCGTCGATCGATGAAGATGCTCGTCGATCGACGAGGCAAACGAAACCAAGCGCTCGACGAAGGGACAAGGGAGATCGACGGAAGTCAAGGCCTCCTCGATCGCTGCTCAAGCTCGTCGATCGACGAGGATTTCCCAGGCTCAGCGATCGATGCCGAACAGCCACGGTCGACGCGCATGCAGGAATCCTAGTCTGGATCTGATTTGGAGATTAACGCATATCTAACCCTAGATACTGCTAGATACATCATTCACCTCTATAAATATTCATGTAAATTCGTTTTTTGAGATAAGAGACCAGAATTAGAGAGAGAAAAAGAGTTAGAGCAATTACAAGAATTTATTATTGAAGAGTTTTTTAGAGTTTATGTTTGAAGACAAGTTTTTACGGGAAGATTTCCGGATTCCAGTTTTTATGCAATTCAGGTTGTATTTTTCTTTGATGAATATTACCATGAATATGTGTAACTAAATCCCTTCTCAGATTCTAGGGTTTCGAATTATCAATGTATGCTTGTTGTGATTAATGAAATCTGTGCTTATTTATAATCTTGATTTGCTGATCACATCTTAG
>JAPKLW010000273.1:172607-276818 GCA_026898455.1 Plectranthus barbatus | reverse complement strand
CAAGTTCTTCTTCTCTTCAAGATCTCACTCTCTTCGTTGTTTCTGTCTCTTTTCAGCATTCGGATTGATTGAAGAGGGAACAAGTCTTTATCTATCAGTTCTTCCCCGTAGGTTATGATTGGAATTTCTCTCTCCAATATGTAGCCGAGCTTCATCCCATATGGTATGGTAGTGAAAGACAGTCACCTGATGCATTCCACCAACCTATTGAAAAAATATTCTACCTAGTTGATGTCGGTTTAATCATCTAATCCAATCATCTCACGCATAACCAAAACCATAGTTTTATTTTCCTAGAGAATTCGGGGAAACAAAAATCAAGGAGAGAATCAAGATGAGTAGGAGGGAGAGGCTACCTTTTTCGAAGATGGAAAGGCTTGGAACGGTCATCAGAGAAGACAATGAACCACTCACTGGAAATCGCAGAGCGAGAGAGAAAGCAAGAGGCAGTAAATGTGCTTTGAGAAGAGCGATAATCAAATCACCGAAAATGACGGTTAAAAGGCTCGCACCCGTTCAACTGCTCGAAACCGCCCCCAGTTTTCATATTAATTACACAACTGCCATCCAATTTGATCGGCAAATTCCAAAAGCACGTCGACATGTTGGACTCTCATGAAAGTAGTTCGCTCACCCGAGCTACTCAAAATCTTACTGACTGAGGTTTCCATCTCGATGAACACTTATGACAGCTTGAAGAGGTCTTGAACCTCACGAAAGACCCCAAAGCGATAAACTAAAGCAGTTCGCAGGGGCTGACCAGATGGCCAAACTAGAATGGGACAGAACACAAACTATCCTTCCATTATGTTGTGGTTTTGGGCCCGCGGCCATGGCACTCGCAGCAGATTCACAGGGCTGCGTGGGTAAGGGAGATCACCCACAGAAGAACAGATCACTCGAGCCGGGAGATGGTCATGAGCACTCCAAATTATACCGAACTCCCATTTCCGAGGAGTTCGAAGGGCCAACATCTGGGAATACACATTACTCGCCTATAAAAAGAGGTAGACCGGAATAAAGCTATTCGATTATTCAACTCACCGGGCTCTCTAGAGAGTATCCCGCTGAGTCGAAAGCGCTATTGTTTGGGGTCAGTAATAAACGACCAGAGGTCTAAAGTGTGGCCCAATAATTGTTTTATAGGAGAAAATAGTAGACCAACCCAAGGGATAGCAGTCCGAATGAAAGGGCGGTTCGACCAAACCTATTCGCGCAAGGCAGTTCGACCCAGTCAAAGAGTAGTTCGATAAGCAGAGCTGAGGTATCGGGTGGATCAAGCAAACTGCCCACCGGTCGAAAAGAGTCAATAAATGGTGAAGATTTATGATGGCGGGGCTCTCAAAAAAGGCCATAAATGTGCGTCATAATAGTCGCGGCAAACCAGGAGCTCATTAATGCTACCTAGCAGAAATATAGGAAACTGTAGACAGCTCATAAATCCCTATAAATACCCCTTGTAAATCGATTTTTCAACATCTATGCTCACATGTGCAAAATCATATTTTCATTTAAAGTATTCTTGGGAAAGCGTTGTAAATCTCTGTTCATCAAAGTGGCCGGCGAACTGATTTTCGGCCGACGACAGTGATCTAAACTTGTATTCCAGCTCGGTTTGGTTATTTCCTTTCATTTGTTTTCCTTTAGCTCAATTATTTTTATTTCTATTATTCTTCGTATGAAATTTCCTGGGGCCTCGTATCAAAATGAAAAGTACCCTCAACAATTTGGCGCCCACCGTGGGCCCTTAGAAAAAAAGTTGCACTAATCTTCACTACAGGAAATGGCTGACGATGGAAACAACACTAACGTCATCAAAGTTGATACCGAGAGGGCTGCTTCACCAACAGGGGTGGGCCGGGGAACCAATCCAGGTGCAGGACAAGGAGCTATCGCAGGAGCCGGGCGTGGACACCCACTGGCAGTTGGGCGTGGAGGCCCTCAACCCCCAAACCACGATGAGACGCCACTCAAAGAATTGGCGTTCCCTCACCCCCACCTTCCAGTATGCGAGATCCGTACGTAGCCCAGCTGGTCAGCTAGGTCCAGGCCACAAGGGGCATTATGGAGAGGATGGGAGCGCAAATAGTGGAAATGGTGCGGAGGCATGAGCTCCTCGATCGTGAAAACCGGCCGTTACAACACCAAGTCAACACACATCCTATCATTGAGGAGCTAGGGAGTTCTAGCTGGGAACATCGAACCACAACTCGAGTCTTGAAAGCAGAATTCAACCAGATTGACGGTGCCAAAAACGGGTGCGCAACCCCTCGAACTCCAAACAAGAATCTTCAGGCATGAGTGAATCCGACAATGGAGCCCAACCTGATCAACAACCTCGCACTGACTCAGATAGATCGACATTTTGAGTAGCGGTTGAGCTACTTCGAATCCCTCATCACCCCAATTCCCGATCTCTCACCACCCGAGAGGATGATCCGAGAGAAAGCTACGCGAAATCTCCATTCTCTAAGGAGATCGCAATGGCCGAGCTACCAGCATGGTTTACTCTACCGAGTTTCATTCTCTATGATGGGACTAGCGACTTGGAGAACCACATGGCAGTATACAAGTATAAAATATTCGCCCAGGCAATCCTGAGCGCACAACAAGAGGCATGCAAGTGCAAAAGCTTTAGATCTAGTCTGTTTGCTCCTCATCAGTTTGGCAAATGTTTTTGCAAAATATTGGATTCTTTGATCCAAAGATGATATCATCCACATAGATTTGCACGAGAATGATATCATTTATGCTCTATATGAGAAAGGGAGTCTTGTCAATCTTTCTCTTTCTGACTCCATTCTTCAACAAGAATTGAGACAAGGTCTCAGGAGATTGCTCCACGTACTCCTCATTAAGTTCTCCATTGTGAAAGACGCTTTCACATCCATCTGAAAAACTGTGAAGTTGTGGAAGGCGACATAAGCTAGGAACACCGAATAGCTTCCAACCTTGCAACACGAGTAAATGTTTCTACATAATCAATACATTCACACTGCGCATATCCTTTGGCCTCAAGTCGTGCCTTATTTTGCACAGTTTTCCCTTGTTCGTCACGCTTGTTCTTGAAGACCCACTTGTTACCAACCACCTTCTGATGTGTTGTCCAATCACCAAGTACCAAACATCATTGTGGACGAATTCGGGGAGTTCTTCCCACATAGTGTTGATCCAATTAGCAGATCTCAATGCCTCTCCAATCTTAGTAGACTCAAACTATGAGATGAAACACGAAAGCATAGCTCTGAGCTTTGTGTGAACTGGATTTTTGACTTCATTAATGATGTTGGTTAGAGGATAATCTCGCAACCACTTTGGTCCTCTAATGGCTCCAACAGGCACTGGAAAACTTTCAACGTCAGACTCATCTATCGCTGTAATCGGAACATCCAAAAGTTGAGATCTTCCAAGTTGTATGAGCTCTCTAATGGATCCTCTAGGACTAGTTTCTCCACGACTAGTTCTTCTTCAAGAACTAGTGTCTCAAATGCTAGCTCTTCTATACTGTTAACATCATTTGTTAACACTTCACCGATTGTTAGTTCTGCATCCACTGTTGGAACCCGTCAGTTGGATTTACTGCATTTCCTTGAGTATTGATTCTCCATTGAGTGCTTTCATTTAGGGATATAGAACCTAAAGCCTCAGCAAGATCGGTTGCATCACCGACCTTCTCGATTGGTTGGGCTCTAACTGAAGAAACAGGTTCACGAGATGATTTGTTCATAAATCTAGTGATGTCAATTTCCTCAGAACAACTATCATTGTCTAACTGACTATCAACATTCTCGATCTCAGAAACATCTTGGCTAGTTCTTCTGCGCACAAAAAATTACTCATAAAAAGTAACATTCCATGTTATCTCCACAAGTTTGGTAGTCAAATTAAGCAGTCTAAATACATTGTGAGAGGGGTATCTATATCCAAAAAACATTGTCCTCAGCTCTCGGCAAGAAAGTATTCAACTTTAACTTCCCATTATTGTGAACATAACATGGACAACCAAAAATACGAAGATGAGCTGAAGAAGGCTTACGACCCTTGTAGACTTCCTATGGAATCTTGTTTAAACAAACATTGATGGCACTCCATTCTTAGTATAAATAGTTGTGTTCACAACTTCGGCCCAATATTTCTCTTGCAAGTTGGCATCGACAAGCATTGTCTTCACAGCTTTTGTAAACGTCCGATTTATCCTTTCTGCAAGCTCATTCTTCTGTGGAGTCCTTGGAGCTAATGTCTCAAGCCCAATTTTGATCTTTGTGCAGACGTCCTTCAGTGGCCTATTGCAGAATTCGGTGTCGTTGTCCAATCAAATCATTTTCATGGACAATTAATTCTCTTTTTTATCCGCATCACTAGTTCTGGAAAAACCATCTTCATTTCATCCTTGGCTCTCAATATTTCCGCCCATGCATATCTTGAATAATCTTCGACCACAACGAAGGTGAATCTTCTTCCACCAACTAACGGAGAAGAAACTAGTCCTAACAAATCCAAATACAGGAGCTCCAATAAGCATTTACTGCTCGGCTCTATTGGTCGATTATTAAATGATGCATTCAGCTATTTTTCAAGTTGACATGACTTGTAGATTCTTTCCTTCTCTATCTCGCCTTTTGGTAGTCCTCCTACCAACTTGTATGTGGCCATATAATTGATAGTCTTGAAATTCAAGTGGCTTAACCTCTTGTGCCACAGCCAGATTGTTTCAATAATACTGGTTGCTATAAAGCAAGAGCTCGCTAAACCACTTTCGCAATCTACTATGTAGAAACCTCTTTTTCTGATTCCTCTGAGCTTTATCTCCTTGGAGGTCTTATCCTTGATCAAGCATTCAGACTTTATGAATGATACTTTGTATCCATTCTCTCCTAGTTGGCTGATACTGAGTAGATTGTACTTCGAATTGGTGACCAGGGCTACGTCTTTGATTGTGATTGCTTTGTGCACTATGCACCTTTTTCCAATGACTCTTTCTTAGGAATTGTCACCAAAGATTACTGATGGTCCTTTGACCAGTAAGTCTCTTTCTCTGGTCATGTGAGCTGAGCACATGTTGTCCAAGATCCATTGATCTTTATGCTCTTGGGGCTGGCTCACTCCATCCTGTACCTGCAAAACAAAAATTTAATGTTTAGGTACCCGAGTAGTGATGGGTCCTTCAGGATCAGTCCTTTCAGAACCCAAACCTGAAAAATCTTATTTGTTGTGGGGTTATTTGATGGAGCCCAAAGAGCAGCTTTAAGAGATGATCCAGTCTATATTCCGAGTGAGCCGATGAAGAGAGCTCGAGAAAAGACATTGAGAGATGGATTGCATATGTTGATTTACGAAATTGGGCTGCAAGTGTTTCAAAGAAGTCGATGTTGGTTTAAGAATTAAATTAAGGCTCAAGAGTTATTAATTTAATTACTTGTAGTGATTGGGCATAGTTTAATTTTATTTAGTTATTTTGTGGCCATGATTTTGGGCTTTATTTTATGTTTAATTTCGAATTTAGTTGCCTCAATTAATTAGGAGTTGATTTCCTTATTAGATTAGGATTTTAGTTACCTATATATAGGCCTTTTTATAGAACAATTTATTCAGTTTTCAGTTATAATAAAATTTGTGAGGTTTTCTCCTAACTCTAAAGACTCCCTAATTCTATTTCATTCATAGAATTCAAATAAACTTGTCAATCAGAATTCCACATTCGTTTGTTGCTTTCTCATCCATATCCATCATTGTTCGATCAACTAACTTTATTGGGTCGTAGGAGATTATTTTGGACTACAGTACTTGAAGGTTTTCGAATCCAAATGTATTGGATCTTATCTCCATTACTTGTGCAAGAGTTTACTAACCTTGATGAGCGTAAAACTGTTGATTTTGTGAAGCATATTTATGAGAAGGCTAGGTAGAACATAGAGCGACGCACCGAGCAATATGCAAAACAAGTAACTAAAGAGGGCAAGAAGGTGTTGTTTGAGCCTGGAGATTGGGTATGGCCGCATATGCGAAAGGAGAGGTTTCCTTTGCAGCGAAGATTGAAGTTGTTACCTCGTGGAGATGGTCCATTCCAAGTGTTGGAGAAAGTGAATGACAATGCATACAAATTGGACTTACCAGGTGAGTATGACGTTAGTGCTACATTTAATGTTGCTTATTTGAATCCTTTTGATGTAGGTGAAAACTTGGATTTGAGGACAAATTCTCTTGAAGAGGAGGGGAATGATGGAGCCCAAGGATCACTTTTGAGAGACGATTCATTCTATATTCTGAGCGGGCCGATCATGAGAGCTCGAGAAAAGACATTGAGAGATGGATTGCATATGTTGCTTAAAGTATTTCGGGCCGCAAGTGTTGCGAATAAGTGGATGTTGGTTGAAGAATTAAATGAAGGCCCAAGAGTTTTTAATTTGATTACTTGTATTGATTAGCCTTAGTTTAATTTTATTTAGTAATTTTGTAGCCATGACGTGACCTTATCTTATGTTTAATTTCAAATTTAGTTGCCTCAATTAATTTGGATTTGATTTCCTTATTAGATTAGGATTTTAGTTGCCTATATATAGGCCTTGTTATAGAGCAATTTATTCAGTTTTCAGTTTTAATAAAATTTGTAAGGTTTTCTCCTAACTCTAAAGAATCTCGAATTCTATTTCATCCATAGAATTCAAATCAACTTATCAATCGGAATTCTACATCCATTTGTGGTATCCTCATCCATATCCATCATCGTGGGATCAACTCGCTTCTTGGGTCATAGGAGATTATTCTGGACTACGGTACTTGAAGGTTTCGATTCCAAATGTGTTGGATCTTCACATCATATTAGTTTCTATTACATTTCTGCGTGCATTATCGTTCTTGTTAAGTTCCCGGCTGTGATCTAAACCTTTCGGCAATGATCGTATCATTATCTTTCTTCTTTGCCTCAACCTTTCTCTTTCTTCTAAAAAAATGTACAGATGCATGATTTCATGTTGTGCAGTGTGTGAGTTCAGCTTGGGAGTTGATCTATTAGCAAAACCTCGAAACTCTAGATCTAGTAATGCGTAATCACATGGCTTCCTTGAATATATCCTTAGTCATGATGATTATTCATCCTTTCCCTTAGATTTTTAAAGTGTTTTTTGGGCTCTGGCCTCAAATAAGTGTTTCCTCTATTTGGTATAAATCTTCTCTCATCCTGAGGATAAGAGTAGGATTTCCGATTATATCTGTGATCATGAACTACCACTAACCTTCTTGTAATATGATATGTCTTCTGATAAGCTCGTTTTTCTACTCACTTATCGCTTTGTTTTTCTTTTCTTTTATGCATTTTAGCTTGTTTTCTTGAATAAATTGAGCATGAGTATATATTAGAGGGTGTTATGCTTGCCATGGTAAGATTTCGCAGGTTTTAGGCCAAATCCAATGGAAAACCCGTATAGAAAGCAGCAGATGTTCAAAGGAACAGTCACTACTTCTTCCACCGACGGAATCTGAGCTAATGTAGCATGTCATTTGAAAGATCTTTGAATTAGCTTTCCAACGCAACTTGAATTGGGTAAATCGGAGATCGGGAGTGAAAGTTATGGCCAAAACCGTGAGACTGCGCAGAAGGGTCGAAAGTGACAAAAATGGTCTCTGTTTCGACCGAAATGAAAGCCATCTCGGCCGAGGCGAAGTTTTTGGCGAATTTCTGGGATTTTTCCACATAATTGGGGCGAGAATCGCTTGGGATTCAAGTTACACATCAATTTGGAAGCAATGAAGACCCCAAAAGGGAAGTTTCTACCAAGAAAATCATTCCTTTTGAAGCCATCAATTCAAGAAGGAAATTCCTACCATCCAAGGCCTCAACCCTACTACTATATAAACTCTTGAATAGCTCAGAATTAGCCCCCTTCTCTTTTGTCTCTTTTTAGTTATCATTCAATTGTTAATTTTTGCTTTAATTTTCTGTTTTCACTTTATGTTTTTGAGAATTCCTCTTTATTTTTTGTTAAACCTTTATTATTTTTAATACAATCTTTAATTTCCCCTGCAATGTTTTTTTGTAATATGTTAGGCTAGAACCCTAAACATGTTCTAGGGTTTCTCCATCTGTGATGCATGCTTAGATTCAATTGTTCAAACCCTAAAAAATTGGTTTAAATCCTATGTTTTGTTTTAAATCTATTCTCATCGAAGGATCGAGAGATGAAGATTGAGGTAGGTTACAGTTATTAATTGAAGGACCGAGAGGTGAGGTTAGTAATAGGAAGTTAGGATTTAATACTTTTGATTTTCTGTCCGACCAAGAAGAATTCAATCGTAGGAAAAATCTAATCTTTATGAAATTGATTAATTGGTGTATTTTGAGACCGAGAGGAGATAAATCACTAATTAGTAATTTAGGTTTTAATTGCCCGACCAAAGAATTAATTCCACATTAATAGATTTTCCACCAAAATATCTTTTCTCGGTTTGAATATTTGTTTCTTGCATGTTGATCAGATTGGTAGATTTCCCTAGAATCTGTGCTTTTTAATATTTATTTTAATCTCTTTAAATTAATTGTTCTGAAAAACCCAAAAATCTCTGTTTGAATTACCCAAACAAAGGTTTCAAAAACCATATTCAGTACATGAATCCCTTCATTGCACTATCCCTGTGGGTTCGACAACCTTCGGGTACTTATAAATTTATTTGTCCTATGCTATAATTTGTATGCAGATTTAGCATCGATCATATTGGCGTTGTTGTCGGGATAGTCAGACGGCGAGTCTTTACTGGATTGTTTGAAGAACTTCTGGATTTGGTTGTATTTTCTTAATTTTTCTTTTTATTTTCGAGATTGGTGTTTTTTTTCTTTGTCTGTGGGTCTGTTGCTGTGTTTTCTTTCGTGTGAGTTTTTTGCAGAGTAGTGTCATTCCTGGCCGAGTTGAATCTCAATACAGCCGAGACAGAAGCATCCATCCCGGCCGAGACTAAGTCCACCGCAGCCGGGATCAACTGATTTCTCCCTCGTTTTTTGTGCAGGTGCATGAACACGTGGAACAAAGGGAAGACACTTGAGCCCTTTATACCTGAGATTGAAGCAGCCTGCAGAAACAACAGAAAGAAGGGAAAAAAGCTGAATTTTGAGATGGAAGCAAATCCGGAAGCCCCGTTTCAAAACATGCCACCAGAAGAACAGAGACAGCTGCTACAGGATATACAAAACATGAGAGAGCAACTTCTTGCTGCCTAAGCTATTCAGGCACAGCAAGTCGCACGACTGGCGGAGCTGAACAACAGACAGGTGATGGTTCCACAGAGGTCTATTCTCGACCGATTTTTACCACAGCAGGAGGAAGCAGGATTCAGGGTTGGCATCAACGCCAACAATTTTGAGCTGCGCACAGGGCTGATATAGATGGTGCAGCAGAATCAGTTTGGGGGGAGAGCAGTGGAAGATCCATACGCCCACCTCAACTTGTTCATCAAGGTGTGCGATACGATAAAGCAGAATGGAGTCCCCCAGGACGTCATTAGGATGCGCCTCTTTGCATTCTCACTCAGAGATGAGGCAAGGTCTTGGTATGCTGGGCTTGACAGAAGCCAAATCGGGACATGGGAGGAGCTGCGAGCAGAATTCCTCACCAACTACTTCCCACCGAGCCTGCTACTGAAGAGGAAAGCTGCCATCACTACATTCAAGCTTCTGTATGATGAATCCCTTCATGAAGCTTGGAAACGATACAAGGAGCTCCTGTGACTCTGCCCTGGACATGGAATTGATCTCGAGATGCAGGTTTGTCATTTCTATGAGGGTCTGAATCCTCACATGAAGGAGATGGTGGATGCATCTGCTGGCGGGATCCTGATGAAGAAGAGTGGAGCAGAAAGTATGAGGTTGCTGGCAGACATGGCACTGAACAGTCATCAATGGCCAACTGAGAGACAGATGCCAGTCAAAGCAGTGGAGACAAAGTCGGAGTTCGATGTGGCTGCAGAGGTGAAGAAGCTCCGAGAGGAAATTGAGAAGCTGGGAACTGCTAAGGTTGCTGCTGTTACAACTGAGCCAAGCATGGCGATTGTTCCGGTGGAAGCTGACTACATCAACCGGGGAGCAGGCAGTTCATCTGGAGCCGTGAATTCGGAGGTGAACTACATTGGCGGTGGTTATCACAATAACTACCGAGGTAATCAGGGGTATCACTATAACCATGGGCGATCTCACCCTGGTTTTTCTTATGCTAACCCCACTGCTGCAGAACACCCTCCACCTGGCTTTGATGTAGGCACAGGAGGTGAGATCGTGGAGAGAAAGAAGTCTGTGCTGGAAGAGACACTGGAAAAATTCATAAAGAGTTCAGACAACAGGTTTGGCAAGGTGGAGAATGAAGTGAAAGGGATGGCCACTCACATGCAACTGATGACAAAGCATCTCGAAATGATGGACACCCAATTGAGTCAGATTTCTGCCACCTTGGGAAATCAGCACAAGCTGGGCAACTTCCGAGCATGACAGAAAAAAATCCAGCAAGGGAGAAGTCAGTCAATGCCATCTCGCTTCGATCTGGAAGGAGATATGAAGGTCCGAGCAACCCGGAAGGAGGATTGAGTGAAACAGAGGAGAAAAATCCCGTGGAAGACCTCTCTATTTCGACCGAGACGGAGCCCATCCCGGTCGAGGTAGAGGAAAGCAGCTCGGCCGAGATAGAAGGAAACACGGCTGAGACAGAGCAGAGCAGGACGGCTGGGATCGACCTATCCCGATCGAAACAGAAGGCCAAGCAGGGCGAGAAGGAAAAAGAGAAAGAGAGAAGAGTTGATCCAGTTGCTCCCATGCCTTTCCCGCAGATATTCGCTAAAAAAAGGGAAGATTCTAAATTCACTCGTTTTGTTGAAAATCTGAAAAAAAGTGAATATTAACATACCTCTTGTTGAAGCTCTCAGGGAGATACCGGGATACATGAAGTTCTTAAGGAGGCTGATGAGTGATAAGCTCATTATTTTACTCGCTTATCTATATTATCTTCTACTATTTTAAGTAGTTTTATTGAGTTTATATATATATTATGTGCATGAGTTTATATTAGGTGGTATTATGCGCGTTTTGGTGTTTTGTAGGGTTTTAGGCCTAAATTTACGAGGAATCCGTTCTGGAAGCAGTGACGTGTAAGAGTAGCAGTGACGATTTCGTCCACAAGAGGAATTCGAGCTATTGGCACATGTAAATGGATGATGCTTTGAGTTAGCTCTCCAACGCAACTGGAATCAGGTCAATCGGAGTTCGGGAGAGAAAGTTATGGCCAAAACCGTGAGACCGCGTAGAAGGGGCGAGAAGCTGCGTCGACAGATGCCAACTGGCATCGATCGACGCGAGATGTCTGCTGGAGCGGAAATTCGAGGAAATTTGGATTTATTCATATCTTTAGCCCTAGATTTGATAGGATACACATCCACCACTATAAATAGCCTACTAAACTCGATTTTTGAGCATTCCTTAACATATCTTCGCTCTACGATTTGGTTTTGAGAGTTTGGAGACTTGGGAAACACGAAACCCTTTATTTTTCTTGTAAGTTCTTTTATGTTTATGCAATTTAATATGTTTTCTTTTGGATTTCTATCTACGATGAGTGGCTAGAAACCCTAGCGGGTTCTAGGGTTTGAATAATATTATGGATGCATGTTAGGATTAATTAATTAGGTTCATGATTCCTGTGTTTATTCTATAATTCTAGATTAATTCAAGGACCGAGAGGTGACGATTAATTTAGATGTCTAGCTATTGATAGAAGGACCGAGAGGTGAATATTGATAGTGGGAATAGGAATGCATGATACAATCTACATTATCCAAACAGATGTACTAGACTGTAGGAATTAAACTGATTTGCTTATCAGATTGACTAATTTGGTGTACTTTGAGACCGAACGGAGATAGTCACTAGTTAGTTATCTAGGTTATATTTGCCAAACAAGAAAATATAGCATTGTTGCAGTATTCCACCTGTTAAATTAATTGATTCCTACATGTCATCCATAATATGAATTCTTCCCTAGAATCTGTGTTCCTTTAATTTGCTTTCAAAACTCCTTTAATTTTCAAGTATCGTTATCTTTATTTTCGAAGTTAAAACCCTGATTTTGAATTCCTCAAACAATGAATCTTAGAACCATAATTAGTACATAGGATAGTTTCCCCACACAATTCCCCTGGATCGATAACCTTAGGGTTTACAAATTTATTTGCCGCTGTTATTATAATTAATCTGTTAGAAATAGCAGTGATCAATGAGCGATAAGAAGCAGTTCGTGGAAAACGAAACTGTGAAGATCCATGAGGAATGCAGCCTACTCCTACAGAAGCAGATCCCGATCAAGAGGTCTGACTCAGGATGCTTCTCGATACCTATCGAGATTGGAGGCAGAGAGTTCCAGAATGTGCTTTGTGACACCAGGGCAAGCATCAATCTGATGCCCTGGTCCATTTACAAAAAGCTGGAAATAGGGGAGATGAGAGCCACTACAATTACCCTCTAGATGGCGGACCGATCTGTGTCCAAGCCCAAAGGAATTGTAGAAGATGTTTTGATTCGTGTTGGTCACCTTATTTTCCCTGCAGATTTTGTCATACATGACATGAAGGAAGATGCCAACACTCCGATGATCCTGGGAAGACAGTTCCTCGACACAGCTGGTGTCTTGATCGACTGCAAGAAGGGAGAGATCACCTTGAGGGGGAATGAAGAATCTATAACCTTCTGCATAGACAAGAACAAGAGGAAAGAGGAGTGCAACCGGATCACTACTGCTGATGAAATAGAAGAAGAAGAGCAAGATGACAATGAGACACCGGAGGAAGAAGAAGAAGCCATCCGGTGGGAACGAGGAAAGGAGTCAGTGAAATCGGCAATTAAGCTACCTCCTTCCGAGTATACCACCATCATTCAAAACTGGAAAGTCTTCATGATTGATTCGAGGGGTTGACGAGTCTGGACTCGACCGCCTTGGTGAGCTGAGCTGAGTCGAGCCACGACGGCAAATAAGGCACTGAATTGGAGGTAACCCATTATGTTTTTCCCTTTTCTTTATTTTATTTTGTTCTACACTATTTTATTCTGTTATTTCACTTTTATTGTCTTTTGAAAAAAAAAACGAAGTCAGTTTCGGCCGAGATAGGTAACAACTTAGCCGAGACAGAACGCTGCAGGACGACCGAGATCGAAGGATCCCGGTCAAGACAGAAGCTCGAGGCATGGTACACTTCAACCGAGAAGGAGGTCGACAAGAAGGCTCCATCCCGGCCGAGATGATGTTCGCCACGGCCGAGATGGAGTGCCAACAGCCCAAAACCCATGCCGGTCAGAGTTTGAGGAAAGAAGGATAAAAAGTTGATGTCTGAGGCCAACAATTGAGGTACAGTTTCGAATTCTGAATCTGACTTTCAAACTTATTCTCTCTGATTTTCGAATAAGTTTGGGGGTAGGAAGATTTACGGATTCGAAACTATTTTCTATCTTTTATTTGCTTTATTTAAATTTCTGCATGGGAAATTTTTTTGAATAAGACGCGAGATTGTAGGAACTTGTGCATGTTTGAACCCTAGGACTTTGATGCGAGATGAGAATTGATTGACTTTAGTTTGCATTGATTATGATAGTGGTTGAGTATGCCCATGAATGTAGAATACCGCAGGATTACTTGTTTTGATACTTGCGTTGGCATGACAGTTAGATGATGATTTGATGTTTACTATGGAAGAAAAATTGTTCCAAGTGTGAGTTTTTGAGCCTGAATTTCGATTGTGAGTGTGTCTGCAATTTTGAGTTTCTCTAGAACTTGCTTTGTTTCTTTTTCAAGACTGCTAGTGTGCATAGGTTTAGGAAGTGATTTTAGGCCATCTTTGTTTAGCCTATTTCCCCATACACTGTCCTAATTGAATGTTATCCATAGTCAGCCCTTTTGAGCCTATGATATTTTCTTTCTTTGTCTATGAGTGGAAATAAATAGGGGAATCAACTCTTGTCTATGAGAGTGGGTTGGGATTTGTTTGAGAAGGATAAGATATTATTAGGAGGGTAAAAGCAAAAGATAAAGTTGGGCTCTAGAAAAAGAAGAAAAAAGAAAATAAATAGTTGTTGTGTTTAATCCTTATAAACTCAAATGTATAACCAAAATTGTTTAGAGCATAAAAGGATGTGTGAAAAAAAAAAGAGAGAGAGAAAAATATGTAAATAACAGAGCCTTGTTTGATGTTGAATATTTGAGGAGAAGGGTAGATGTTCATAGAAGGTGGTTTGGATTGATTGAGGAAGTACAACTTGATTGATTTTAGTCACTTGGCCATATTTCCCTACCTTGCACAAAAAGCCTACATTACAACCTTGAATAAAGTCATTTCTGATCTTAGACTTGTGTGCATATATTTGCAGTGGAGATTTAGAATATTTGCAAGCATATGGTAAAACTTGATTTGCATGACTTGTGTGTGATCTCATAATTACCCTAAACACTTGAGTGAATGAGCGAAACACTTCCCATATGAGTCTTCCATAGTTTACAGATTTTCTGATTCTTTTAAAAGTGCAGATGTCTAGTGGATTTTCGAGTTTGAATGTGATGAATCTTGTGAGGCATTGCACTACTCTTCTGCTTGAACGTTTGATTCTTTCTTTTGTTGATTGAGGACAATCAAGTGTTTAAGTTTGGGGGGATTGATAAGCTCGTTTTTCTACTCACTTATCGCTTTATTTTTCTTTTATTTTATGCATTTTAGCTCGTTTTCTTGAATAAATTGAGCATGAGTATATATTAGAGGGTGTTATGCTTGCCATGGTAAGATTTCGCAGGTTTTAGGCCAAATCCAATGGAAAACCCGTACCGAAAGCAGCAGATGTTCAAAGGAACAGTCACTACTTCTTTCACCGATGGAATCTGAGCTAATGGAACATGTCATTTGAAAGATCCTTGAATTAGCTTTCCAACGCAACTGGAATCGGGTCAATCGGAGCTCGGGAGTGAAAGTTATGGCCAAAACGATGAGACTGCACAGAAGGGTCGGAAGTGGCGAAAATGGTCTTTGTTTCGACCGAAATGAAAGCCATCTCGGCCGGGGCGAAGTTTTTGGCGAATTTCTGGGATTTTTCCACATAATTTGGGCGAGAATTGCTTGGGATTCAAGTTACACATCAATTTGGAAGTAATGAAGACCCCAAAAGGGAAGTTTCTACCAAGAAAATCATTCCTTTTGAAGCCATCAATTCAAGAAGGAAATTCCTACCATCCAAGGCCTCAACCCTACTACTATATAAACTCTTGAATAGCTCAGAATTAGCCCCCTTCTCTTTTGTCTCTTTTTAGTTATTATTCAGTTGTTAATTTTTGCTTTAATTTTCTGTTTTCACTTTTTGTTTTTGAGAATTCCTCTTTAATTTTTGTTAAACCTTTATTATTTTTAATGCAATCTTTAATTTTCCCTGCAATGTTTTTTTGTAATATGTTAGGCTAGAACCCTAAACAGGTTCTAGGGTTTCTCCATCTGTGATGCATGTTTAGATTCAATTGTTCAAACCCTAAAAAATTGGTTTAAATCCTATGTTTTGTTTTAAATCTATTCTCATCGAAGGATCGAGAGATGAAGATTGAGGTAGGTTACAGTTATTAATCGAAGGACCGAGAGGTGAAGGTTAGTAATAGGAAGTTAGGATTTAATACTTTTGATTTTCTGTCCGACCAAGAAGAATTCAATCGTAGGAAAAATCTAATCTTTATGAAATTGATTAATTGGTGTATTTTGAGAGCGAGAGGAGATAAATCACTAATTAGTAATTTAGGTTTTAATTGCCCGACCAAAGAATTAATTCCACATTAATAGATTTTCCACCAAAATATCTTTTCTCGGTTTGAATATTTGTTTCTTGCATGTTGATCAGATTGGTAGATTTCCCTAGAATCTGTGCTTTTTAATATTTATTTTAATCTCTTTAAATTAATTGTTCTGAAAAACCCAAAAATCTCTGTTTTGAATTACCCAAACAAAGGTTTCAAAAACCATATTCAGTACATGAATCCCTTCATTGCACTATCCATGTGGGTTCGACAACCTTCAGGTACTTTAAATTTATTTGTCCTATGCTATAATTTGTATGCAGATTTAGCATCGATCTGCTTGGTCAGATTGGGGGTTAAAAATTGGTTTCCTTGAAGTTAGAACTTGCTTTTTAGCCAGTTTTCATGGGGGACTAGCTTCTCATACCAGGAATCGGCTAATTAGCCAGTTTGGGGTTGAATGAAGTCCAACACCCAATTCTATGAGCAAAAACTGACAGCTTCATGCAATCCCCCTCACCAATTTTACTGTGCGAATAGTTGACTCCCTCGGGAATGAAGGTAATCTTATTTTTCCCTTTATCAAAAGATTAAGAAAATGGTGTATGATTGCTCAAATCGAATCCTAATACAATTTTAACAGATGAATTTTTCATGTGTGAGCAAATATCATCCAGGACCTTCGAGATCAATTTAAAAGAGTAAATACATTTTTCTTGCTCTAGGTTCTTAATCTTCAAGATTTCGCACTCAACAGTCAGTTTTTCAAAATCTTTAAGTAAAACTGAGTGTTCTTCCTTGAGTTTGACAAATCCACGCTAAGTTATTAAGATTTTACATTTTTGTCAGTCAAAATTGAAATGTGATTTCTAAGCAAGGTGTTTTCATGCACCGAATAAATTTTTCTTTTACGATTAAAAAGATTCAAATTCTTTTGAAATCATTTCGAGGGTAACATCATCTGAGTTGGAGCAATATGACTCAGGGTCCCCAATAATGTATAGAGAAATATAATGATCAAATAATGTGCGTGTTACCTTTTGCAATTGCAGCTAGTGACAACAAACTATCTGCTTTTTCTCCTTCTCCAATTGCTACTATGAATACAATCAACGCTTCCTCCTCTGGCTCATCACCTGAGTTGAATGCTCCATCATCATGGTCAGGGATGTCCATGTACCTCCATCCTTACTAGCATGGCCTTGGAGGCTCTTCTCTCAAACAACTTTCTCAGTCTCTCTCTCCTCTTTTTCCACACAAGGACACTCGTACTTTAGGTGGTCTAGAGACTAGCACTTGAAGCAATTCTGTAGGGATGTTTTACGATGCTCTTTCCCCTGACTTTGAGACATCGGTTTTGCTATTTTTTTCTCCAAAAACTTGGAGAGTCTCGTCATCCGCTCTTCAAGCTCTTCTACGGATCGTACATCTTTTTTTCTAGTTAACATTGATGCTTTGCCTCTTCTACCCTAGTTAGATTCTACTAGCTTCTCCAACTATTAGGTCGGTCTCTCCATTTGACAAGGCTTTTTTGTCCTTCTTTTATAATCCTTCTTCACGATAAAGTTGCATCCTTGTGGTTCTGACTTGGTGAACTTGTTGGCACAGAGGCCTCATGGTTGTTCACCACTTCAATGTCCCATTCATGGGCTTAGAGTTGGATGAATAGCTCCTTAGTTAGGTTATGAGAGAGATCATTCTCCTTTAGTCTGGTGACCTTGACGAACCAGTTCTCTATGGGCCTTCTTGCAAGAATTTTTGCGTTAAGGTCAACAATTGTGTACTTGCACCCAAGGGTGTTCAATTCACTAACAATAGTGTTGAACACGGCTTACATGGGCGTGATGCTTTCTCCTGGCAACACCATGAAGGGCTCATACTTGTCAACGCAAACTTGCAGCTTGTTGTGTCTCATTTAACCAGATTCTTGGCAGAGACTTGCCAAGTAGTCCCAAACTTCTTTTGCACTTTTCAGGTGCACAACTTCTTTGATCAGGCTCTCACTGAATGTGGAGTACATAATATCCAGAGCTTCATAGTTCAATTGATCTCGCCTCTTATCTTTGGCGGTCCATTCTTCTGCTAGCTTTTCCACCACATTAGGTCCATCAATTTCACTTACTCGAATGTTAACCTTGTGATTTTGATGGGCACATTCCTCAACACATCTCCCATCTCCCGATATTGACTTCTGAGGACGCACTTCTTCCAGCTAGCATACTTAACCTTAAAAGTACCTGCTTGCTAAGATAAGAAAACCGCAAGGAATTGATCAGGTCCAAAGCGACTCAAAGCAGTCAGTTGTGAAGACCAACCGCTCTGAAACCACTTATTGGTCCCATATCAGAGGGTTAGACACGCAGAAAAATATCTTACTCGTTCAGATTTCAGAACTAGCAGTTTCTGGTTGGTGAAGGGATTGATGTTGTGAACTGAGTCACAAATCCATTAACCAAGACCGTTCATGGATGTCAAAACAATTGCCATTCGATAATAAATCCTATAGATGCTCCTATGAAATTTACTTGCAATGGTTTTAGTGTTACCTTTTGAATCTGTAGAGTTTGGATCTGAATTGCGTCGAATCTGAATTCGATTCTATCATGCATACAATTCGAATCTGCCGAAATAGAAATAAATATCTTGCAATTTAATTCAAGAAATAAATTGAAAGAAAAAAGAGAAATATTTTCTCCAGATCAAGTCTTCAGATTTGTATCCCTTTGTTTTTCTAATCTTGCTAGAGTTGAGAAGGTTTTTGGTGACAAGACCTGGAGATATCAGAAGTGTTCCACAAGATTGCACTGTACTGGAGAGAGTTGAATTTCTCATTCTACAACGCATTTGGCGCCACCCTATCTCTCTCTCCCAATAGGGTTTTAGTTTTTGTGACTAAACTTATGAAATTTGAGAGAATGGGCTATTTATATATCTAGGGTTTAAACCTTAATGGGCTCCCCTAAGCAATTATGTTGGGCCAGGCCTGAGACCTAATGCAATAATAAAATGGGACTATGAATTAATTAATTTCCATGTCTACAAGCCAGGACATAATTAATTAATTAATATTAATTCCACCAGAGAATTAATATTGATATACTCCTTTATTAACACATTATGAGAATGAGTTGCATCGACCCGGTGAATCCCCATATTTAACATTACTAAACACTCAGTAATTAATTAGAGCTTTTGATAAGCTTCACATAATTAATTAATATCTTATTATCCTTAGTAGTACCACTCAAATATTATCATTTGTGCTTGAACTTAATCAGTCTGCTGGACTTCAGCACGACGAGCCTTATTGAGCTCCTCAAGGAATGTCGCAATCCTAATACTCAGATATACTTATCTAACTCCATTCATCAGAATGTTCTACACAAGTTGCTATCACCCAATATGGAGATTTACGAGCATGTTAATCAGACTCTCCACCATGGCAAGTCAAAGTGACATACAACCTGTGCGTACTCTGAACTTTCATTATGATTCAGACTCAACCATATAACACGATCTTATTTCTTCTTAAGTCTGAAAGATGAACACGTCTCACTGTGGTCCAATCAATACACAACCGCACGTACCAGCATATCAAGTGATCAAGACAAATCAATGCTGTCTTGGCTGTGATATTAATATTTTATATCTCGCTAGGTCAAACGATCCATACTGTCTTCTGCGATCTCCTACACGCTATATGATCTCCCCATCGATGAGATAAGAGGATTTTATTATTTTCGCAAGTTTATTTGTTAACAGATATGAGATAAGTCAAATGTATACATACTGCAATAAATTTCTTTTAATATACAAAACCCAACAATCTCCCACTTATACTCGAAGCATTACATCTGCCAACTAGAGTGTATAGTGTGTCTATCTAGCGTAGCTGTTACATCAACCACTATCAGTGGTAGGCATCCACCTCAGTCCTAGCCCACGAGTATGGACTTCATAAGCTTTCTATAACAAGAACTTTCGAAATGGAAGAGCAAGATTTTCCTTTGTGTTAATCTTCTCAATATGCACATCACCCCTCGATACTATTTCTCGTATGATGTGGTACTTTCTCTTTATGTGTTTAATCACCTTGTGAGTCCTTGGTTCTTTGGAGTTTTCTACTACACTGGAATTATCACAAAAGACTGTGATAGTCTTAGGCAAACTAAGAATCACGTCTAACTCTAGAAACTAGTTCTGGAGCCATACCGCTTCTTTCGAAGGTTCAAAAGCAGCCACATATTCTGACTCTATGGTGGAATCCACAACGCATTTCTGTTTGTGCTCTTCCATGAGACTGCTCCACTACCCAAGGTGAACACATAGCCCGAGGTTGATTTGTTCTCATCCTGGTCCACCTGAAATCCAAATCTGTATCACCCAAAGGGCACAGATCCTCACTTAGATAATCTATTTAATAATTTCTAGTCCTCTTAAAATACATGAGTATGTGCTTTGACGCAGTCTAGTGCGCCTGTCCCGGGTTAGACTAATAGTTTGCTACCATGCCAACAACATAACAAATATCAAGCCTGGTACACAGCATTGCATACATGAAACTGCCCACTGCTCCTTTAGAAATATGAAGGCCATGTCGGAAAGGTTGCAACCCTTTTTTGGTGAGCCGCATGCTAAACTGAGCTATTATAGAATCCACGTAGAAAGCCTGGGATAAGCTTATCATCCTTCTCTTATAATCCCAAAAGACTTTGATCTCAAGGATGTACCCTGCTTCTTCCAAATCCTTCATTTGGAACTATTCGGATAACCATCTCTTAATGTACAACAATACCCTTACATTGTTTCCAAATAGAAGAATAGCATCTACATATAGTGCAAGGAACACTATGCTCCCACTGACACAAATCGGTACACACAACTCTTGTTTACCAACTGTGAAAATCCATAGGATTGGATCACATCGTTAAAACGTAAGTTCCGTGACTGGGAAGCTTGCTTAAGCTCATACAAAGACTTCTTGAGCTTCCAAACAAGATGCTCTTCACCTTTGTGCACATAACCCTCGGGTTGCTGCATATAGATGTCCCTACCTTCTTCCAAATAAATATTTAGAAAAGGGGTTTTGACGTTCATTTGCCAAATCTTGAGGTCCATATGTGCCGCTATGGCAAGAAGTATCCGGATGGACTTAAACATGGTTAAGGTGAAAAGGATTCATCATAATCAATGCCCTCTTTCTGACTATAACCCTTTGTTACCAACCTGACTTCAAAAGCTGTGATTTCTCTAACCGCTCCCTTCTTCATTTGTATACCCATTTGCAACCTATGACTCAAGAGCTATCTAGTAGCTTAGATTTCTGGTACACATCCATAGCTATTATGCATTTAGTCTTCAAATCCATGGCGAAACACCATTTTTCCGCATCCTTGTCACTCACTGCCTCAGTGTACGTCAGTGGATCCAACTTATCATGTTCGTTTATAGGGTCCAATTTTGAAGACTCTCCCACAAACATATACCTATCAGGTTGGAAGATGACTCTTCCACTGCGACGAGGCTTGGGAGCCATGTTAGCAATCAATGTTGTACCCTATGATTTCGTATCTTCTAAAGGTACATCCCACACTCGCACGTGGCTTTTCCTTATGAAGTGCATCATTTCCTTAAATTTATTGAAGAATCACATTGCTCCTTGAGTTGTGGTTTCTTACATACTTGTCCTCCAAGAGTCTAGCATTGGTGCTAACAATGATCCTTTGCTCTCAGGACAGTAAAAGTAACCATCTCTCGTTTACCGAGGATACCCTACAAATAGCATCACTTTTGACCTACTTTCAACTTATTAGGTTCCTCGGTTAGCATGTGTGCTGGACAGCCCCAAACTCTGAACTTGCTAAAATTAGGTCTGCGTCTAAGGAAGAGTTCATTGCGTGTCTTAGGAACTGATTTAGAAGGTACCATGTTCAAAATATGCATCGTTGATTCCAATGCGTATCCCCAAGAAATGGGTTGGTTTGCATAACTCATCATTGATCTCACCATTTCCAAAAAGTCCTATTTATTCTTTCAGCCGCTCCGTTCTGCTGAGGAGTACCCGTTGTGGTCCACTGGGATGTAATCCCATGATTTGTCAAGTATTGCATGAACTCATTTCCGAGGTATTCGCCACCATGATCTGATCATAGTGACTTGATAATTTTCCATACCTTCTTTTCTACCTCCGTCTTGAACTCCTTGAATTTCTCAAAGTATTCTGACTTGAGCGAAGCAGGTAAACATATCCATATCTAGAGTAATCGTCAATGAAAGTGACGAAGTACTCATAACCTCCATGAGCCTGCGTGGACATGGGTCCACACAAGTCAGAATGCATCAATTTCAACAGCTCTTCTGGTCGAGCTTGACTAGCCTTAAAAGGCCTAGATTACATGTTTCCCTCGATGCAAGATTCACAGACTTGATAAGGTACAAGTTGGACTGAGTTCAAAGTACTGTCAATCACAAGCCTTTGAATCCACTTCTAGCTGATGTGTCCAAATCTCAAGTTCCAAAGATATATAAGATCCTCATCACAAGAAGAAATCTTTCTCTTTATAGGATTCTCGATATTAGATGATTGTATGAAACATTCACGGAAGATTTATGATGATAGTTAATGATATAGAGAGAGAGTTAATCAATGTTCCACGATAGATAACATCGTTATTATCAATGATAGAAACACTACTATAAAAAATAATTGAATATCCTTCAAAAGAAAGTTTGGAAACTGAAATAAGGTTCCATAAAAAATCCGCCACATATAAAACCTCTCTCAAATTCTAAACAGAATCATCAAAATACAAGGTGAGATTTCCAAGAGCTGTTGCACTGACACGCGCCGCATACCCCATCGAGATAGTAATCTCGTCATCCTTCAACATCTTCCTCGATGTGAATCCCTGCATAGTGTAACAAACATGGTTAGTAGCTCCACTATCTACTACCCATGAATGGGTAGAAATAGATGCAAAACATGTTTCTGTTACAAATGCAAATAACGTACCTCTTCCTTTAACACCTGGACAAATCACCTTTCCTTTTCCAGCATATACATTTTTTCTAAAAGAGGCACCCATCTTCTTCCTCTCTCTTGACATGCCTTCAATAGCTCTAAAATCAATCATCTTTTCAAACCCATTTTCAATCACATTCTTCAATGTGGTCAAACTACCATTAAAAGCTGATAATGCGGAGTCCCATGAGGATATAGAAGATTGCTTTGCTTCAAGGTCACTGAGTAACTCATGAAGAGTATACTCTATGTTCTTAGCAACAATCTTCTTAAAGTCATAGAAGGAATCAGATAGAGAGTTCGGGATGATATAAACTTGAGCATAATCACTTATATATCAACCTCTACGCATGAAGTGATTCATGATATTGACCATGATCATCAAATGTAGTGTCGCCAAACTTCCATCAGTCATTCTCTTGCAAACAAGATCAGAACTGACAATTCGTTCCACTTCCCCATATACTACTAAAAGATCTTTCCAGATCTCCACAGCACTACCAAATCCCATATACTTGAGCTCCAATTCTCTAGATAGGTTATCCTTGATCAGCCTGTAGGCAAAATTATCAGATGTCACCCATATGTCATAAAACTCTTTCTCAAATTCAGAGACTTCATGATAACGAGGGGCAAGTGGTTTCATAGTAAAAACATATGCATGTTGTTTAGTCAAGAGAATGTACTTAATGCAATATCTCCATTCCACAAAAGTAGGACCGATTAAGAGGTTGAGAGCGAGAATATGATCAACAGTTGACATAGATATATCTAAAACAAATAAAGGATCAAATAAGAACATACATGTAGAAAATTTGAAACAAAATGCAATGTAGCCTTCTGATAAACCAATACATTGTTTTCACTAATAGCCCAAGGAATCGCACTGCAAGCTACACTCATAGACATTTACCATGTCACCCTCAACCAAATTATCAGGCCTACCTCAATGAGTACAACCCAATCCTTTAATTTCATACCATATCAGGAATGCTAAGACGCATGAAATTAATAATTAGTGAAAGACTTAGACCAAGTCATCTACCAAGGACATGGAAGCAACGAATACATTATATCTTCAGATGCTCATAAACAACTAACCACAAATCTTACTCTAGTTATAAGAGATCAATTTGGCATACACACTAAACCCATAATGCATGACTCCCGTAACCTTTATTATCTTTAATTTAAATCAATCCTAGAACACCAGTGAGAAACTCAAGTACGCTAGCTACAATCGTAGACATTTACGCACAAGCGCTCCCACTAGTCACTTAATTTAAGTTGTTTGTTTAAAAATCCCAACTACTGCTACCCATGAACCTCCGAGAATTAGCAAGCTACACTCATAGACGTTTATTAAGACGAGAAGCCCACTTATAGGACCGCTTTGTGGATGTCTGTCTCATTTTAATTAAAATCTTGCTTAATATTATTAATTCAAAAGGTTTCAATTGCGCACATATAATTTTCATGCTACCATAAATTATGTCTTACCAGATTTCAACATATTTAAAATATGTTACCAAAATCCAAAACATAATTCACCACATGAAAAATAAACACATAAGCATGCTATAAAAGCAGTAAATAACTAAACAGTAAATTATGCTATCTTATTATCTACAACATGCTTATAGCATAATTAATAAATCACACATCATAAGAGAACAGATAAAACAATCAAATTTGTCCTTGTGGCCCCAAAAACAAAATAAGACCTATCATATTACAGAAATAAAAAGAGTCTTCAAGTCTTCTGGGCCTTCAAGTCTCAAAACTGAGCAGATTGGGCTTTAGGGTTTGTGGTTTGCAGGCGAAGCCCAACATCCAAACTGCAACTCATAGGGTTTGCAATCCAGCGTCACCAGCCGCCAATGACCACCAACCGCCACCAACCACCGACGATGATCAATGCGCATCCCATTGGTCAACATGGCTCGCATAGGCCTGTGCATGATCCACGCAACTGCTTGCTCGCCACTACCTGCCGCCCCACTGATCGATGCAAAATCTGCATACAGATTATAGCAAAGGGCAAATAAATTTATAAATAACCCGAAGGTATGTCGAACACACAGAGATAGTACAACGAAAGTAATTCATATACTGAATGTAGTTTTTAAATCTTTTGTTTCGGCAAAACCAAATTTGAGAGTTTTTTGGGTTTTATGAAAACAACTTTTAAAGAATTTCAAATAAAGAAAGCACAGATCCTAGGGAAATCTACCAATCTGATCAACATGCAAGAAACAAATAATTCAAACCCATAAAATATACTTTTGGTGGAAAATCTGGTAAAGTGGAATCAACTCCTTTGTCGGGCAGTCAAAACCTAGATTATTAACTAGTGATTATCTCCTCTCGGTCTCAAAAACACAAGTTAATCAATCTCAATAAAAATCAGATTAATCCTACAATTGAATTCTTCTTGGTCGGACAGAAAATCAAATGTATTAAATTCTCACTTCCTATTATCAATTTTCACCTCTCGGTCCTTCAATTAATAACAAAAACCTATTCCAATCTTCATCTCTCGATCCTTCAAATGAAAATATATTTGAAATAAAACCAAAGAGTTTAAACCAATTAAAGGGTTTGAAGAATTCAAATCAAAACATGTATCGCAAATGGAGAAACCCTAGAATCTGATAAAGAATCTAGCCTAGCATATTAAAATTAAGATTGAAATAAAAATTAAAGATTGTATTAAAATAAAGGTGCAGAAAAATAAAGATACAAGAAAATAAAGGTTTTGATTCCAGCCCGAAAAACTAAAGAAAACTAAACTATGAACTGAAATTTAAAGTTGGACTGGAATGATAAAAAATGAACTAGACATGAGTTTATATAGGAGTAGGGTAAAACTCTTGAATGGTAGGAATTGATGAAATTGGGCATTTCCTTCTTTAGTTGATGGTATATAATGTTTTCCTTCTTTGCACAAAACTTCAAAAGGAATGATTTTCTTGGTTGAAACTTCCCTTTTTGGGTCTTCAATGCTTCCAAATTGATGTGTAACTTGAATCCCAAGCGATTTTCGCCCAAAATATGTGAAAATCTCGCAGACCAAAACAGTCCATCTCGGTCGAGATGAACCTTGTCTCAGTCAAAACAGAGACCATTTCCGCCACATTCGACCCTACTGCGCAGTCTCACGGTTTTGGCCATAACTTTTTTTTCCCCGAACTCCGATTGACCCGATTCCAGTTGCATTGGAAAGCTAATTCAAATATATTTCCAATCCTGTGCTCCATTAGCTTAGATTCCCTCTGTGGAAGAAGAAGTTACTGTTTCTTTGAACATCTTCTGCTTTCGGTACGGGTTTCCATTGAATTTGGCCTAAAACCTGCAAAATCTTACAATGACAAGCATAATACCCTCTAATATATACTCATGCTCAATTTAGTCATGAAAACAAACTAAATTGTATAAAAGAAATAAGAAAACAATGCAATAAGTGAGTAGAAATCTGAGTTTATCAAACCCCCCAAACTTGAATATTAGATTGTCCTCAATCGAAGAAAAGAAGAAAAGAATTCTCAAGCAGTTGAAAGTGCAATGCCTCACAAGATTCATCACAATCAAGGTTTATCAATCCACATCACACAAGCAATTGAAAGAGATAAGATATTCATCAACTTCAGATGACTCACAGGAAAGTGTATCGCTCATCACTCAAGTGTTTGGATTTCAAATAAAAGCACTCACAACATGTATGAAAAAATTTCTACCATAGGCTTGCAAGAGTTCTAAAATCTCCACTGCTTATTTGTGCACAAAAATCAAGAATCAAAAAGGACTTTTGACAAGGTTGTAATGAAGGCTTTTTGTGAAAGGTAGGGAAATATGGCCAAGTGACTCAAAGTCAACTAAGTGCGTCCACCTCATCAATCTTAATTCACCTTCTTAAGACATCTACCATTCTCCTTTTATTTTACAATACCAATCAAGACTCTTCTTCTTTTTTTTTCTTTTCAAGCTCTTTTTTTTCGTAACCAACTAAAGATTTCTTATCCTCTTATAATTCTTTGTTTCACCTCAACTTATAGACAAGAAGGAATCCAAAATTTTACTCATAGACAAGTACAGAAACCAAGGACTCAAAGGCTACCTCTTGAACAATAATCATCAATCTACCCTTTATTTTGCCCAACTCTTATAGACAAGAAACAAATCACATGTTTATAGCACTTCTCATAGACAAGATAGACTACAATGCTTCTCTTTAACTCATAGACAAGAAAGAAAAATAACAGGCTCAAAGGGGCTTAACTAAGGATAAATTATTATAGGGGACAGTGTTTAGGAAGATATGGCTTACAAAAAATGGCCTAAGATCATTTTTTTTCATTGTGCACACTATGCAGTCTCAAAACAGAACAAAAGCAAGTTCTAGAGAAACAAAAACATACATGCAAATCTCTCATGAACATATAAAGGCTCAAATCTAACTTGGGTTCAAAAATTCTTCCTCAGTCAATTTCAATCCACTCAAACATCATGCAAGTGTAAGTTTCAATTAGACCCTATCATGTGGTATTCTACATTCATGGGCAAATCAACCAAACTTGAAATCAAATCAACTTGTCAAAGATTAATTCCAAACATTACATATATTGCAGGAGAGTTCAATTACTTAAAGACTTTCCTCACAAATCACAAAAAAATTTCAAATTCATAAAAATTACCTAGGCAAAAATTTAATTGACAAAAAGCAAATAAATAAAAGGATAGAAAATAGTTTCAAACCCCTCAATCTTCCTCCCCCCAAACTTATTCGAAAATCAGAGAGAATAAGTTTGAAAATCAGATTCAGGGCTCGAAACTGTACCTCAAATGTTGGCCTCAGACACCAACTTTTTATCCGTCTTCTTCAGACCTCGAACAACGTGGAATTTTAGCTGCTAGCACTCCGCATCAACCGTGGCAGGCTCCACCTTGGTCGAAACAGACCTCAAAGTTTTTTTTTTTAATTTCGAAAATCAAAAATAAAAAGGGAAAACAATAACAAACGAAAATAAAAATTGAAAAGGAAAGTGATAAAATAATGGGTTACCTCCCATCTAGTGCCTTAGTTATTGTCGTGGCTCGACACTACCTCTGAATCTCATCAAGGAGGTTGGAATATGTATTGCAACAACCTCATCAATTGAGTGTTTGGTTGTGCAGATTAGGCGGTCTTGCAATCAAGATAGTATGAATCAAGAGGCTTCGGTTTGGTTCTTTTTGCAATGGCCTCCAAATCCTTCAGAAATTGCCTTTGGTCTTCTCCTTCGTCCTTAGCTTGATTCTGCTTTTTTTGTGTACAGGAGTGACCACGTCAATTGACTTTGATGGCTCAGCCTCAACATGTTCTTCTTTGTCGCCCTCTTTCACTTCAATGTCCTCCTTGACTATGTGTGCTTCAGTGATTGGCTTTAGTCTGGACAGGATGTCATCAATGATTGACTCATTAGCCTTCATGACTTTGTTTCTCTCATTGATCCATGCCGATGATGGCTTGACTCTGGACAAGACTTCATCAATGATTGACTTCTTGGGCTGAGCCAGATTAACCTCTTGAAGTCAAACTCGCCAATCTTGTATTTCTCTCAATTCTTTCCTAAGTAGATATGCTTCAGTTACCAAAATTCGTTGCTCTTCTAGAGTCAGATCAACATCGTTCACCATCTTTTTCTCGTTGCTCCTCGTGATTATGCACCTGCAAGAAGAAGGATGGAAGCATCAGTTTGCGTCGACCGACGCGCTAACTGCTTTGGTCGAAACAGAAACTCAACTCACACACTCACGCTCGCAAAAAAAAAAAAAGAAAAATAGATAATTAAATAAATATAAATCCAATCCAGAAGATATCAAACAAAACAGTAACAAATACAATCTGACTATCACCAGCAACGGTGCCAATTTGATCGATGCAAAATCTGCATACAGATTATAGCAAAGGGCAAATAAATTTATAAATAACCTGAAGGTATGTCGAACCCACAGAGATAGTACAACGAAAGTAATTCATATACTGAATGTAGTTTTTCAATCTTTTGTTTGGGCAAAACCAAATTTGAGAGTTTTTTGGGTTTTATGAAAACAACTTTTAAAGAATTTCAAATAAAGAAAGCACAGATCCTAGGGAAATCTACCAATCTGATCAACATGCAAGAAACAAATAATTCAAACCCATAAAATATACTTTCGGTGGAAAATCTGGTAAAGTGGAATCAACTCCTTTGTCGGGCAGTCAAAACCTAGATTATTAACTAGTGATTATCTCCTCTCGGTCTCAAAAAACACAAGTTAATCAATCTAAAAAAAAATCAGATTAATCCTACAATTGAATTCTTCTTGGTCGGACAGGAAATCAAATGTATTAAACTCTCACTTCCTATTATCAATTTTCACCTCTCGGTCCTTCAATTAATAACAAAAACCTATTCCAATCTTCATTTCTCGATCCTTCAAATGAAAATATATTTGAAATAAAACCAAAGAGTTTAAACCAATTAAAGGGTTAGAAGAATTCAAATCAAAACATGTATCGCAAATGGAGAAACCCTAGAATCTGATAAAGAAACTAGCCTAGCATATTAAAATTAAGATTGAAATAAAAATTAAAGATTGCATTAAAATAAAGCTGCAGAAAAATAAAGATACAAGAAAATAAAGGTTTTGATTCCAGCCCTAAAAACTAAAGAAAACTAAACTATGAACTGAAATTTAAAGTTGGACTGGAATAATAAACAATGAACTAGACATGAGTTTATATAGGAGTAGGGTAAAGCTCTTGAATGGTAGGAATTGATGAAATTGGGCATTTCCTTCTTTAGTTGATGGTATATAATGTTTTCCTTCTTTGCACAAAACTTCAAAAGGAATGATTTTCTTGGTTGAAACTTCCCTTTTTGGGTCTTCAATGCTTCCAAATTGATGTGTAACTTGAATCCCAAGCGATTCTCGCCCAAAATATGTGAAAATCTCGCAGAATCTCGCGAAAACAGTCCATCCCGATTGAGATAAACCTTGTCTCGGTCGAAACAGAGACCATTTCCGCCACTTTCGACCCTACTGCGCAGTCTCACAGTTTCGGCCATAACTTTTTTTCTCGAACTCCGATTGACCCGATTCCAGTTGCGTTGGAAAGCTAATTCAAATATATTTCCAATCCTGTGCTCCATTAGCTTAGATTCCCTCTCTGGAAGAAGTAGTGACTGTTTCTTTGAACATCTACTGCTTTTGGTACCGGTTTCCATTGGACTTGGCCTAAAACCTGCAAAATCTTACCATGACAAGCATAATACCCTCTAATATATACTCATGCTCAATTTATTCATGAAAACAAACTAAAATGCATAAAAGAAATAAGAAAACAATGCAATAAGTGAGTAAAAATATGAGCTTATCACCCACCTGCCACTGTGTTGTGCTGCCCCGCGCTCGCTGCAGCATTTGCCATTTACGAGGGTAGCCACTGTTGGGATTGTATACTGAAAGCATATATGGTTAAGTGTTTTTTACACTGGTCTTCATATATGTGTTGCTACAACAATGCTCGCTGTCTGATGAAACAAACATACAACGAACCATAATATCCTATTATCTTGCCTATAGGGATGACCATATAGTGTATAGGAGATCACAGAGGATCATATGAGTCGTTTGACCTAGCGAGATATAAACAGTATCACAGTTGAGACAGTCCTTGGATAGGCTGTCGGTCTAAGCTGCGGCACATCGGTTCATAAGTAGGCTTATCCTAGCTACTTGATGTGTCGGTACATGGTTATGTATTAATGCGATCAACAGTGGGATGTGGCATTCTCATTGACATATGAATGACTCAGATCCCTAACATACTTCCTATGATCTTAAACCTAACTGAAGGATAAGGGGCACACACAGATTGGCCGCACTTTGATTTACCATGGTGACGAGTCTTACATGTCCTCTTATACCCATATTTTGGGTGTTGGCAATTTTTGTGTGGCCTGCTTAGGCTGGGCGTTTAGGTAAGCATATCCGTTTCAGGATGGTGACATTCCCTGAGGAGCTCACAAGGTTCATTATGCTAAACCCTGCAGGTTGAATTATTTAATTCAGGCATAAGTGAAAAGGAGTGAGTGGTATTACTCAGGAAATAAGAGATTAATTAATTGTGGCTGATTGTCATAAGCAAAATTAATTAATGAATGTCTAAAACCTTAAATATGTGGATCATGTTAGTTTGGTGCAACCCGTTCCTAATAACATGGTAATAAAGGGGCGAGTCAGCATTGTTACCATGGTGAAGGTTAAAACAATGTTTTATTAATTAATTATGTTCTGGGTTGAACAAGGAAGAATTAATTAATAAAGAGGGCCCACTTTATTATTTGCATCTGGTCCCTGGTCTGGCCCATGAACTGCTCAAGCCCATTAGGGTTAGGGTTTCTCAAAACCCTAACACTATATATAGGCATTCTCTCTATCAGATCACATAAGAGATTTCAGTATATTGAACGAAAATTGAGAGAGAATGGCGTGGCTGATCCAGAGGGAGAAACTGATCGATTTCTCCAGATCTCGGATCCAACTTGGCAGATAATCCTCACCAGATTTCCAAGGAGCAAGGGAATAGATCAGATCTGTAGGAACAACTCTCAACGCCATTGTTCAGATTCAGATCCAGATCTACTTCATCGTTATTGGCTCCGATCTAAATCTGTAGATCAAACATTGAAGATCAGGTATTCCTAAATTCCATTCTCTGCAATTAATTTTGTAGGAGCATGCATAGGTTCGCATGGTTTATTTAATTAAAATTTATTCCTTGTATCCTAAGAACAATCCTTGGCAAGAATTAATTAATGGCAGCTCATGTTGTCCATCGTAGACTCAAACCCTACAATTGGTATCAGAGTCAGGTTCATGTTCTTAGGATCTATCTTGGCTAAATGAGATTAAATAAATATGTATGTTCATTGATGGATTTAAACTGTTGTGGATGTTTTTGTTCTCGTGGCCTTCTCATTTTTGGATCTGTTTTCACCACGAGAAAATTCGTGGTTAGATTTAATAGGGAAAATCATGTAATAGATTTAGATCTATTTTTGTATTTTCTATTTTTTTAAAATCTGTAAAATTCTGAGATCTGGAGAAGCCAAGAACACGAAGAACACGTGATAGTTTTCAGCATCGACCCAGTTCAGTCCAGCCAGCATGGCGGCACCGGCGGTGAGTGGTGGCGGCGCGGTGGAGCTAGGTTTCTGCCGTGTGGCTGGGCTGCGCCCAGTTTGTCAGGCTGCTGCGTGCAGGTCCGACAAGGAGTGCGGGAGGTGGTTGGACGGAGGCTCAGGCTGCGGCGGCTAGGGTTCCATCGTAAGGCTGCCTCTGCGCCGCCCCTGCTCGCTGCATCTTCTGCGTGTGGTGGAAGTGAACCAGTGCGAGCTCTTTGCGCATGATGTTGGCAGGCAAGGCGGTGGTGCTGCGGTTGGTCTGCGGCCATGGAGGACGGCACGGTGGTGCTGGCAGGCGACGGGGTCGTCGGCAGAAAGCGCGCACGAGGTTTGCGCGCGGTGGTGGTGCTGCGCAGCAAATGGTTGTGATAGCGTATTTTTTCAACACGCTAAAACTGCAAGTGTACAGATCACTGTAGAGGCAAGTAATAAATTATCGAACTCAAGGATTGTAGGCTCAAAATATAATCAAGCACTAAAACATAAATATCATACTACTATCTAGACACATCAGTAAAAGAGTTTGATTTATTTAGACTAGGCAGTTTGAAAAGTAATTAATTAAAAAGACAATTAAAAAGATCGAGTGAAGAAAATATGAGAAACTAGGATTCCAGGGTAATCAACTTAGAAGAACAATCAAACAATCATTTATATAATTCGATTCCAATTTAATTTCCAAAAACGTGAGTTAATCTCAATTATGTTATCAGGTGATCCTCTCGGACTCTAAACCATAACTTGGAAATAAAAGACCTAGTGACTCCTCTCGGATGCGCAAAAGGACTTTTACTCTTGATAAAAACCTTAGATTTAAAAACTGTTGGTCCTTAAATATCAGAGTCGTCGTGATTACAACTTAACACAAAATGCAGCGGAATAAATATACGTCACTTACACTTATCTTTGTCTATCAAATGTTTCTTAGCTCAAGTTATAGTTTAAGTCAGTTTTTCAGATATAGCCTAGCAACTCTGTTGCTAGGTTTCAAATCAACTTTAAGCAGCAAATAATAAAGCAGTAAATGAACACAGGATTTTATAGTGGTTCGATCCAAATAGATCTACGTCCACTCCTTAGCTAGAATGCTAAGTATTTCACTAGAAAAGTATACAACAGTACAAGGATTCGCCAACACTTGCGGTAGGCGGCGAACTTTCGAACCGACCACGGCACAGCTATCCTCCGTCACTTTGCACTTTTCCGATCACAGCTCCGGCCAAGTCAAGGGCACACCTTCGTAAAACTTGTCCTTCACTGTTGAGGCTTTTATAGTTTGCCCCTGAACTTAATAAATATGCGGCTACGGCCCGTCAGAGTCAATCCTTTTCAAGAGTGACTGTTGGATCTTACTAGGAAGGAAGTTATCCCAATGATTGAAGATTCTTAACAGAAGTTCAAGAGTCTTCAAGGATAAGTGTCAGATATTCAATGAAATGACACTATAGGTTGTTGAGGGCTTTAAGTTCACTTTTTATCACGAGCTCTCAACTGACTACTTTTCACTTGTTTGCTTTGTCAAAGGAATCTCACACTTGTGTAGTCTGCAAATGTCGGTAGTGATTGAAGCAGTAGTTGTCTTCACTTTCGGACCTGCCTTTTATAGATGGAGATTCAAACTTTGAATCTCCATATCCGTTAGACTCAACGGCTCCTTGATCCGAGAGTGTTTGGTCTGTGACGGTCGCTTTTCTTTTTTACTTGTACTTTCCTAACTACTTCGGGAAAGTCTCGTCCTTTGTGTGAGCTTTTTATCAGAACAGTAGTGAGACTTCAGCATCCTGTATATTGCTCTGCTAGGATCCTTTGTTTAGCAGCTGAAGACTCATGTTGATCCACAACTCTTTTATCCTTTGTTTGCTCGTTTCTCTAGCAGTTTGCTAGTTGTTGATGAATGCTAATATCTTAGCATTCTGCTGTTCAATGTCTTTTAGCAGACATCATCTTGTCCGTGACTGCTAGGAATTCTTCTAGCACCCTAGTCTATTACAACTCAATATAAAACCTATACAGGACTTTACAGAGTATGCTAGACTATTTAGAGTTCAGCAAATGATCGACCAACTACTAAGGTTTGATCCAACAAAACCTTTTACAAAATACATCCTAAGGGAGAGTTTAGGAATAATTTCCCAACAAAAACCCTTCAATAGTTCATATTCCTCTCGGACAATTGACCTATCAAATTTAATTACTCTGCATCTTAATCAATAATCTAGACCTCTCGGTTCAAAAATTACCAATTTGAATTACAATCAATGGCCAATATCTTGTAATTAAAGAAAACCCCAGCCGTAATTAAAACATCATTGGAAAAGGAAAATCAAATCATATAAACGATGGAATGAATGTTAACAAGTTTCAAAACCCTAGAATCCACAGAGGACTTAGCCAATCATACTAAGTTCCATAAAAACAGAGAAAAGAAGATGCAAAAATATGTAAAACATGAAACCAAAAACCCGTGGTCTTCAATCCCAAGTCTTCAATCTTCAATCTTCGTTCTTCAGATTCTGCTCCGTTCTGGCTTTCTCCAACTCTAAAAACTCTAAAATAATGAGGAAGGGTCGTTTTTTAGTCTTGGAAGCCTCTATTTATACTTATCTTCTTCAAACCCAAAAAGATATGGGATTTGGATCAATTTTCGCCCAAAAAATAACGATCGGCGACCCATAAGACGTCGATGGCGACCGCCGAGCGTGTGCCCGGGTCGCCATCCCTGAACCGTGCGAAAATTCCTGAAAATTGCATGATCGGCGACCCATTTCGCATGATCGGCGACCGCCGTTTATGTATTTTGGGTCGCCGTTCATGTCACGAACTTTGCCCCTTCTGCGCAGTCTCACGGTTTTGGCTATAACTTTCGCTCCTGAACTCCGATTGACCCGATTCCAGTTGCATTGGAAAACTAACTCAAAGATATATCTTTTTATATGCTCCATTAGCTCTAATTCCATGTGTGGAGGAATTCGCGACTGCTTCTTTGAACATCAACTGCTTTCGGTACGGGTTTCCATTGAATTTTGGCCTAAAACGTATTTGGGTTCGGTCTTTTCTCATTTCTTCCTCTTCCTGATGCAAACGAACATCGATTGGTTCTATGGTACTCAGTCATATCCTGTAAACGGCTCAATTGTGCGTGAAACCTGCATAAACAACCCAAAACCAAACCAAACGTAATATTTTCCAAAAGAATATGAATAATGCATGAGAACACCACGTAATGATCTAATCTAAGGTCAAAAGTGAGCAGATTCATATCAGTAAAATGCACAAAATGAGTGTTTATCAGGCTGCGATAGCCGCTACTGCTTTCTCGCATTGCCGCCGGGAAAGACTGCTGCTGCGACCGACGAGCGTGGCTGGGCTGCGGCTGGCGGCCGACGTGGTGGTCCGGCGGTGCAGAGAATAGCGCGGCTGATCCAGAGGGAGAAACTGATTGATTTCTCCAGATCTCGGATCCAACTTGGTAGATAATCCTCACCAGATTTCCAAGGAGCAAGGGAATAGATCAGAATATCAGATCTGTAGGAACAACTCTCAACGCCATTGTTCAGATTCAGATCTAGATATAGATCTACTTCATTGTTATTGGCTCCGATCTAGATCTGTAGATCAAACGTTGAAGATCAGGTATTCCTAAATTCCATCCCCTGCAATTAATTTTGTAGGAGCATGCATAGGTTTGCATGGTTTATTTAATTTAAATTTATTCCTGGTATCCTAAGAACGATCCTTGGCAAGAATTAATTAATGGCAGCTCATGTTGTCCATCGTAGACTCAAACCCTACAGCCACTGCATGCTGTCGGCAATCAATGGGAGGAGGTTGTGTAGCAAAAAAACTGATTACAGTATGCACCACCAACCATCCTCGACCGAGCCACCATCCCACCATGCAGCCGCTAGTCGTCACGCACTCGCCTCCAGCGTGCACCACCGCAGCTTCCTTCCATAGCTGTTGCATTGCACGACCACCACCGCCGTGGCCATTTTGCCTACGCACGTGACTGCCACGGTGTGCCGCTTGTGCACACACCGGCGCTTGAATCCCATGCGCTGCCAAGTCCGCCAATCTAAGTTCTTCTTGTTCTTTGTCCCGAACAAATTATAAATTTTAAAAATATAAAAATAGATTCAATCTATTAAATTTGAATTCCTATAAAATCTAATTACGAATTTTCTTGTGAATTTACAAAATAATTTATTCCAAACACGGATAAACCACCGCAAATCAAATTTACGGGTTGCCACTAGGAACACAAAAACCAAAAACCATCCACAACAATAAATAAATTCATTCATGCATAAATTGAAAAGTTGTTTTACCAACAAAGCCATGAAACTGAATCGGGTTCTAATACCAATTGTAGGGATTAATGTTATGAATTGAATCGCAAATCTATTAACCCAAATTGTTCATATATGTCAAAACAATTTCCATTTGATAATTAATATTATGTATGCTCCTAAGAATTTAATTATAATGGTTTTATGGTTACCTTTTGAATCTGTAGAGTCTAGATCAGAATCACGTTAAATCCGAATCTAATTCTACCATGCTTACAATTTGAATATATGAAAATAGAATTAAATATTTTGCAATTTAATTCAAAAAATGAATCGAAAGAAACAAGAGAACTTTGTTCTCCAGATCAAGTCTTTAGATTTGTATATCATTGCTTTTCAATCTTGCTATTGGTGAGGATTCCACAAGATTGCACTACACTGGACAGACTCGAATTTCTTCTCCCATAATGCAGTTGGTGCCGCCCGCTCTCTCTCTCCTCTAAGGTTTCAGTTGTATGACTTAACATATGAAATCTAAGGAGAGAATGAGCTATTTATATATCTTGGGTTGAAACCGTAATGGGCTCCAGATCTGGGACCTGATGCAAATAATACTGACCAACCCATTTGTTACCACATTATGAGAACGAGTTGAATCGACTCAGGAATTCCCATATTTAAGGTTATTGGACATTCATTAATTAATTAGAGCATCTGACAAGCTTCACATTATTAATTGATATCTTAGTATCCTGAGTAGTACCACTCAAACATTATCATCTATGATTGAACTTAATCAGTCTGCAGGACTTCAGCATAATGAACATTATTGAGATCCTCAGGGAATGTCCCCATCCTAATACTTGGATATGGTAATCTAACACCAGTTATCAGAACATTTTACACCAGCTGCTATCACCCAAGATGTAGATATACGAGTACGTAAATCAGGCTCTCTACCATGGCAAGTCAAAGTGACATACAACATGTACATACTTCTGAACCTTTGTTATGATTCAAACTCAACCATATAACAAGATCTAGTTTCTTCTTAAGTCTGACAGAAGAACACATCTCACTATGGTCCTATCAATTCGCAACCGCACGTACCAGCATATTAAGTGATCAACGATGTCTTGGCTGTGATACTAATATTTTATATCTTGCTAGGTCAAATGATCCTTACGGTCTTCTGTGATCTTCTACACGCTGTATGATCTCCATATCGAAAGGATAAGAGGATTCTATTATTCTCGCAAGTACGTTTGTTAACATATATGAGATAAATCAAATGTATACATATTGCAATAAATTATTTTAGTATACAAAACCCAACTATTGGTTCTGGTTTTCAAAACTTGTTAATGGGAATCAAATCTTAACTCAGCCAAATTCACAGAATATACACCAACAACTTGAGAAGTTGATGGGTTTCTAATTGAAAGCAGAAAATAGCAAAGCAGGTAAAGACTAGTGTTAGGAATATTGTCAGACATTATAATAACCCCCTGATTGTAATTGATTCGTAGTCTTAGGATGATATGTTTTGGTGCATCAAAGCTCTAGAACTTGAGTATCGAGTCAATTGTAAAAGTCCTGGATAGGAATTCATACTCGAGTTGTAATAGAATTAGAAAGAAGACCAGCAATGCGGAGGAACATTACAAGAATGCTGAAAGAATAATTCCAGCAGAATCTGAAGGTCTTAGCTTAAACTGCTGAGAAGCCACCCGCGTGCTAGAAGCCAGCAAACAACAATCAGCAATCAGGAAAAGATACAAAGTCGAAGTTTAGAAGGATCACAAATGACAAGAAAACCCGATGAATCAGAAGATAGAACAATCATGATACACAAAGGAGGGTTCAGACCTACGAAGGATCCATTCTGACAAAGATGACTGCAGATAGACGCTATGCCAATCAGAGACAAGGAGACATGAAGAGTCTCTGTCCACTGCAGAAAAAGGAAGAACGCAGATGATAGGCTAGCAATGCCTTTGAGTCTAACGGATAGGATTCAAACAGTCGTTTGGATCCTCACCTATAAATAGGTGTCTTCCATAATTGATTCAAAGGTTCGCGAAATTCTATACTCAGAGATAACAAAAGAGACCAAATATATTCTCTATAATATGCGAACACATCCGAGCCAAGTTCTTGACTGAAGCTTTTCATAAGCATTTATCTCTAAAGCTCAAGACCTGCGAAGTTAAGTTTCCTAGTTATTTTGGGATTCTGTCTACTCTGGAAAGAATCTAGCAGTTTTTTATTGTCGTGCAAACGTGATTCTTACAGGCAACACCAACACAAGGATAGGTTCCGGGAAGAACTATAAAACTCCCAGCAATCAACGTCTAAGGAGAAGGGAGGTTTGTCCTCACTCTACGGAGTGACACCGGTTGAAGATTGGAGATTGAGGTGCTTGAAGGTGCGTGCTGACCAGATGGAGGAGTTGCTCAACGTTAGAGATCAGGTCTGACCTTGTACTCATTCTTCTAGTGAATTTTCAGTCGGAGGACTAAAGAGTGAACGTAGAACAATTGTTTGAACCACTATAAAATCCTTGTGTCCTTTACTGATTTATATTGTTATATTCTGCGCATACATATTTGAAACTCAACACATTAAGCGTTGAAGTATAAACTGCAATATTGGATTAACGAATATTCAAGCTAAAACACATTTTATAAACACTTGCTAAGTTGAGACCTTAGCAAGATAAGTGCAAGATTAATTTAATACTTCCGCTGCATACAAAACACTCAGATCGGTGATCACTGTAATTTCTACAGATTAATTATAAAAATAGTGGCAAATAAATTTGTAAACCCTGAGGTTATCGATCCAGGGGAATGAAGCAACGAAAAATCTTGAAGTACTAAGTCAGGCGTTCTTGAAATACTGGTTAGGAAATTCAGATAAAAAGTTTTGGTTGTTTTGAAAATTGCAATACTTGCTAATGAAAATTAAACAGGAAATTTAAAAAGCTTTTAGATTCAAATAAGAGAAGCACAGATTCCAGGGATATCTACCTATCAAGTATGACATGTATGAATCAAATGATTAATTCCCAAATTTAATTCCTCTTTGTAGTGAAACATCAGAAAAGTATTACGAACTTCTTTGTTGGACAATTCGCAAAGTAGATTAGTCAACTACCTATCTCCGCTCGGTCTCAAGATAAATTAACTAACTCCCAAGTTCTACAGATTTATCCCTATAATCAATCTCCTTCAGTTACGACAAGAAATCAGATTATATTGTGAAAATCTCTTTCGATTGAAAACTATCACAGTTACGTCTCAAGTAATCAACTAGATAATCCTAATATGTGATCAGCAAATCAAGATTATGAATAAGCACAGATTTCACAAACTACGAAGGGAAAGGAAAAATAATTCAATTAATCAAAACATGTATACATAGATAGTTCGAAACCCTAGAATCTGAAAAGAAGTTTAGTTACACATATTCAGAGTAATATTCATCATAGAAAAATAAAACCTGATTTGCATAAAAACTTGGGTTGGAATGTCTTCCCAAAAAACTCTGTCTTCAAATATAAACCCTAGAACTCTTGGAATCTCTAAAATATGAAATCTGGAATAAAAATTATAAAAAGCATACCTAAAACTCGATTTTACAAGGCTATTTATAGAGGTAGAGGTGTATCATATCAAATCTAGGACTAAAGATATGCATTAATCTCCAAATCAGATCCAGATTAGGTTTCCCGCTTTCGCGTCGACCGTGGCTATATGGCGTCGATCGCGTCTCAACTTCTTGCCTCATCGACCGCTTCTAAACAGCGTCGATCGACGCGGCCTCCTTCTTCCATCGATCTTCTTCATCGAGCGCTTGACTCCTTTTTGCCTCGTCTGCGCGGTCTCACAGTTTTGGCCATAACTTCCTCATCCGAACTCCGATCGACCCGATTCCAGTTGCGTTGGAGAGCTAACTCAAAGAATCATCCATTGCCATGCGCCAATAGCCCGAATTCCTCTTGTGGAAAAACTCTTCACTGCTACTCTTACACGTCACTGCTTCCGGAACGGTTTTCTCATGAGTTTAGGCCTAAAAACCTGCATAAACATCAAAACACACCTAAAACCACCTAATATTGATATCATGCATAAAATATATATATAAACTCAATAAAACTACATAAAATAATATAAAAATAATATAGATAAGTGAGTGAAATAACGAGCTTATCAAACCCCCCAAACTTGAACGTTTGATTGTCCTCAATCAATAGGCAAGAAAGAAATCAAAAGATCAAGTGGTTAAAGTGCAATGCCTCACAAGATTCATCACAGTCAAGGACCAAGAATCCACTACCCTCAAGAAATTTGAAAAGAGACAGAAAATTCATCAACCGTGGAAGTACTCACAGGAAGTGTATCGCTCAACTCTCAAGTGTTTAAGGTAAAGATGAAAGCACTCAAAAACATATATGAAGAAATTTCTACCATAGGCTTGCAAATTTTCTAATATCTCCACTGCTAGAATGTGCACACAAGTGTAGAATCAAAAAGGACTTTCAAAAGGTTGTAATGTAGGCTTTTTTGTGAGGGGTAGGAAAATATATGGTCAAGTGACTAAATTAATTGAGTTCATGACTCTCAACATCTCCAACCACCATCTATCATCATCCACCTTATCTCCTCATATACATCAACAAACTCACAATATATAAAATTTTTTTTTCTAGCTCATTTTGAATCTCTTATGCTCTTTTCGATAATTTTGCATTCTTTTCTTTTCATAGAGCTTATGAGAATTCAAATTATTTCTAGAGCTTCTCAAACATACATCTTTTCACCACTAATTTATCATTTCTTATCACCAATTCACTGATATTATAATTAATCTGTTAGAAATATCAGTGATCAATTTCTTATCAAATTGTCCTCAATCAATAGGCAAGAAAGAAATCAAAAGATCAAGTGGTTAAAGTGCAATGCCTCACAAGATTCATCACAGTCAAGAACCAAGAATCCACTACCCTCAAGCAATTTGAAAAGAGACAGAAAATTCATCAACCGTGGAAGAACTCACAGGAAGTGTATCGCTCAACTCTCAAGTGTTTAAGGTAAAGATGAAAGCACTCAAAAACATGTATGAAGAAATTTCTACCATAGGCTTGCAAATTTTCTAATATCTCCACTGCTAGAATGTGCACACAAGTCTAGAATCAAAAAGGACTTTCATTAGGTTGTAATGTAGGCTTTTTGTGAAAGGTAGGGAAATATGGCCAAGTGACTAAAATCAATCAAGTTGTACTTCCTCAATCAATCCAAACCACCTTCTATTCATCATCCACCTCATCTCCTTACATATATCAACAAATACACAACCCCTCTCTTTTCCAGCTCATATTGAATCTCTTATGCTCTTTTTCGATAATTTTGTATTCTATTCTTTTCAGAGAGCTTATGAGAATTCTAATTATTTCTTTGAGCTTCTTTTTCACACATCTTTTCACCACTAATTTATCATATCTTATCACCAATTCACCAATCAACCCCATACATACCACAACTCAAGATATGAGTGATACAATACTTTTCTTAATCTCATAGGCAAGGAAAGAAAAATTGTACAGGCTCAAAGTGGCTAACTAGGGAAAATTTTATTGTGAAGGGACAGTGTTTAGGATATTGGGTTAACAAAGATGGCCTAAGATCATTTTCTCAACTTGTGCACACTATGCAGTCTCAACACAGAAAATAAGCAAGTTCTGGAGAAATCAAAACACACATGTGAATCTCACATTAAACGAAATAAAGGCTCAAATTCTCACACAAGGATTCAAAAAATTTTCTTCCACAGTCAATTTCAAATCAGCTCAATCAGCATGCAAGTATAAGTGTCAAATCAGTCATATCATGCGGTATTCTACATTCATAGGCATCTAACCACAATCTCAGTCAATTCAATACTCAACCCTCAATCAATTCTAATCTCACAATCTCGTTCAGGTTATCTCAAAATTCAAAAAATTTCCCCACAAAATAGCATAAAAATACGAAAAATTTAAAAATTTAAAGACGGAAAGCATAAATAGAAAGGTGCGAAAATTTAAAGACAGAAAGCAGAATAAATAAAAGGTAGGACGTTCCATCTCTTGTCCACATCCCCCCAAACTTATTTCCAACTCGAAGAGTGGAATAAGTTTGAAAATCAGACAAAAGAGGGAATGATACCTGGTAGTTGATCTCAGACATCAACTTTTTTATCCCCCGGATTCTTCTATCACCACTAGGGAGGTCGGGTCCAAGCAAGCCTCCTTGCGACCTCCTTTTCATCTCTGTTCTTGACAACTTTCATCCTCCACTTCTTGGTGTCTTTTTCCTTGTGCGCGCATAATGAGGGGCTAACTCCCTTGCTGTCTCTCAATGCCCCCCCCGATGGCGGACTTGTACTTCCGTAGAACTCGTAGTAATCTTTCTAGCTTCCCATGCCTGAAGTGTGCCGGAAGCATCTTGAGTTCCAGAATCGGCGGATCAGAGTTAGATGGCTGCTTTTCCAAGGTTGCGTTGATTGACATGGGTGAAACTGCAGCAATCCCTTTTCTTCGTCGCGCTTTTTCAGCCGATGAAAATTCCGAGTCTGACTTCCTTCGTGCGTCAATCGACGTAACTGTAGCGTCGATCGACGAGGATCCAACGACTACGTCGATCGACGAGGCTCCTTCGTCGATCGACGTGGGTGCTTTTCCACATTTTCTTTTCTTTTTCTGGCTGCGTCGGCTTGACAACCGCTTCTGTTTGTTCTCTTTTTCATGTGTTATTCCCTCGGGTACATCCAGCTCCTTCACCCGATCCACAAGCTCATCGTCCATCTTATCCAAATCTGAAGACAAAAGCAAAGAGTGCAGTAAGCAGTTCTCCGAAAAATCCGAATCAGTTGCACTAGAAGAAAAAGGAGAGAAAATCACTGGATTTAATCGATTGATCATGTGGCATTCTTCCTGATAGCTCCCTTTATTGCGCTTCTGCACTTCTTTGTAGATGGGGAAGGTGGCCGACTCGTCATTGACTTGGAATGTCAGCTTGCCGTCTCGAATGTCAATCAATGCCCCTCCGGTCTTCAAGAATGGTCTTCCAAGGATAAGAGGAATGTTTCAATCCTCCTCCATATCAAGCACCACAAAGTCGGCTGGGATAATAAAATCTTTTACCGTCACCAACACGTCTTCCACGATGCCTTTCGGATAAGTAACTGATCTGTCAGCCATCTGCAATGATATGGTAGTGGGCTTGATGCTTCCGATCTTCAACCACTTGAAGATTGACAGCGGCATTAAGTTTATGGATGCGCCGGAATCGCAAAGGACCTTCCCAAAGGTCTCTCCTCCAATGACGCAGGGGATAGTGAAGGATCCCGGGTCTTCTCTCTTCAGCGGCATCTTCTTTGGGATAATCGCGCTACATTCCTCGAACAAGTTGACCCTCTCGTGCTCTACGAAGGGTCTTTTCTGAGAGACCATATCCTTTAAAAATTTCATATACCCCGGTATCTCTCGTAGTGCCTCAATCAGCGGAATGTTAATGTTTACTTTCTTCATGTTCTCAAGAAAGCGTGCAAATTTCTCGTTCATCTTCGCTTTGGCAAACCGCTGTGGATACGACAGGGGAGGCTTATACATTGGTGGCTCATCTGGCGTCGATCGACGAACTTCAGCCTCGTTCGACGGGAGCTTTGGCACTTCGTCGATCGACAGCAACCCTCCGTCGATTGACGGGGCTGCGTCAGCGATAGCTTCTTCGGCCTGCTCGCCATCTTCGTCCTCCTTTGAATCAGTCCTTGCTTGCTTTGGCCCTTCGTACGATTTTCCCCCTCTTAGAGTGATAGCATTCACTTGGTTAATCTGACTCTGAACTATGGGGTTAGCTTGAGTATTGCTAGAAAATTGCCCGGGTTTGTGCTGGGCTTCGAGAGCTTTGGTGATCTGACCGACCTGAGTCTGTATGATCTGTACGTGTTTCTCGACTTGGTCCACCTTGGTCTTTACTCCAGCTATCTCTTGCTTTAACTTGGCTACGGTATCAGTAGAGCCTTCCATGAACTTGGCCAAAATCTCCTCGAGATTTGGCTTCTTCTTCTCCACCACTTCTCCATCTTGCACTGCAAACCCAGGTGGTGGTTGTTCAGCTGCTTGGGGGTTCGCGTAGGAAAATCCAGGATGGTTCCTCGCGTGATTGAAAGTGTAGGGCTGGTTGTGCTGCTGATATCCTCCACGGTAGTTGTCTTGATAACCGCCCCTTTGAATGAAATTTACAGCGGAACATTCCCCCTCAGACGGAGCTTGCACTGGCTCTACTACAGCAACTGTTTTCTCCTGCTTCAGTGCAGCGAAATCTTCTCTGATCTTTTTCAGCTCGGCTGCCAAATTGGGTTGCTCGGCAACTTTTTCCACCACTTTCTCCTTCTCGACCACCATCACAGGCCGAGTTCGGCTTGAGGACCACCGTTGAGTGTTGTTGGCCATCTTTTGGAAGAACTCCATGGCTTTCTTTCCGCTCTTCGTCATGATCGTGTCTCCTAGTGTGGTGTCCACCAATTTGGCTGTCTTATCATTGAGCCCTTCATAGAATGCTTCGGCTTGTTCTCCTGGCGGAAAACCATGTTCGGGACAAGATCTTAACAGCTCTTTGAATCATTCCCACGTCTCACTGAAGCTCTCATCAGGCCTTTGAGCGAATCTGATGATTTCTTTCCTTCTCTGCCTGATGACATTCGGAGGGAAGAAGTTTTCCAGGAATTCATTCCTCAATTCAGTCCATGTGCTTATGCTCTCCTTGTCCAGTGCAATGAACCATGATTGTGCCTTATCCCTCAGAGAGAATGCGAACAGACGCATTCGGATGGCACTCTTGCTGACTCCCCCGATTTTGACAGTGTTGCAGAGCATCAAGAACTTATCTAGATGGGCATAAGGATCCTCAGTAGGTCTTCCTTCGAATTGATTTTGCTGGACCATCTGCACCAATGCGGTCTTCAGCTCAAAATTGTTGGCATTGATGCCAATCCTGAAGTCTGTCTCCCTGAACCGAGGTTTATACCGGTTTTGCATGGCTTCCTCTTCTTCCTCATCGTCAGACTCTTCCGGAGGATCCTGGTTGCCATCCTCTCCGTTGTCGAGGTTGTCCCTTTCCAGAATGAGTTGTTGGATTTGCGCTCTCATGGCTTGGATGTCTTCGAGAAGAACAGCCTGTTCCTCGGCAGTTAACATTGGTGGAGGCGGTGGTACGTTATCGTCCATTGTGTGATTACTTGAGCTTTCCTGAGCACGCTTGTTCCTTCGGATCTTTCTGCAAGTAGCTTCAATGTTCGGATAGTAATAAAGCGGGTCCTTTCCTCTGGCTCTTGTACTCATGCACTACCTGTACAGCAAAGGAGGTAGTGTGGTAAAACTGGAAATAAAACGAAACAAACTGAAATAAACAACGGAAATTTGGAAAAACAGAAGCGACGTCGATCGCTTGGACCTAGCGTCGATCGATGGAAAGAATCCACTTCATTGATCGACACGGCGTCCTCGTCGGTCGACGGCGGGTACGAAAACTTGAAGAAATTACAGGAAACACAAAAAATTTACAGCCTAAAGCAATATTTCAATCACAGACTTAATAGTAAGATTAATTCTATTCTATTCCCCGGCAACGGCGCCAATTTGATCACTGTAATTTCTACAGATTAATTATAGAAATAGTGGCAAATAAATTTGTAAACCCTGAGGTTATTGATCCAGGGGAATGAAGCAACAAAAAATCTTGAAGTACTAAGTCAGGCGTTCTTGAAATACTGGTTAGGAAATTTAGATAAAAAGTTTTGGTTGTTTTGAAAATTGCAATACTTGCTAATGAAAATTAAACAGGAAATTTAAAAAGCTTTTAGATTCAAATAAGAGAAGCACATATTCCAGGGATATCTACCTATCAAGTATGACATGTATGAATCAATTGATTAATTCTCAAATTTAATTCCTCTTCGTAGTGAAACATCAGAAAAGTATTACGAACTTCTTTGTTGGACAATTCGCAAAGTAGATTAGTCAACTACCTATCTCCGCTCGGTCTCAAGATAAATTAACTAACTCCCAAGTTCTACAGATTTATCCCTATAATCAATCTCCTTCAGTTACGACAAGAAATCAGATTATATTGTGAAAATCTCTTTTGATTGAAAACTATCACAGTTACGTCTCAAGTAATCAACTAGATAATCCTAATAGGTGATCAGCAAATCAAGATTATGAATAAGCACAGATTTCACAAACTACGAAGGGAAAGGGAAAATAATTCAATTAATCAAAACATGTATACATAGATAGTTCGAAACCCTAGAATCTGAAAAGAAGTTTAGTTACACATATTCAGAGTAATATTCATCATAGAAAAATAAAACCTGATTTGCATAAAAACTTGAGTTGGAATGTCTTCCCAAAAAACTCTGTCTTCAAACATAAACCCTAGAACTCTTGGAATCTCTAAAATATGAAATCTGGAATAAAAGTTATAAAAAGCATACCTAAAACTCGATTTTACAAGGCTATTTATAGAGGTAGAGGTGTATCATATCAAATCTAGGACTAAAGATATGCATTAATCTCCAAATCAGATCCAGATTAGGTTTCCCGCTTTCGCGTCGACCGTGGCTATATGGCGTCGATCGCGTCTCAACTTCTTGCCTCGTCGACCGCTTCTGAACAGCGTCGATCGACGCGGCCTCCTTCTTCCATCGATCTTCTTCGTCGAGCGCTTGACTCCTTTTTGCCTCGTCTGCGCGGTCTCACGGTTTTGGCCATAACTTCCTCATCCGAACTCCGATCGACCCGATTCCAGTTGCGTTGGAGAGCTAACTCAAAGCATCATCCATTACCATGCGCCAATAGCCCGAATTCCTCTTGTGGAAAAACTCTTCACTGCTACTCTTACACGTCACTGCTTCCGGAACGGTTTTCTCATGAGTTAAGGCCTAAAATCCTGCATAAACATCAAAACACACCTAAAACCACCTAATATTGATATCATGCATAAAATATATATATAAACTCAATAAAACTACATAAAATAATATAAAAATAATATAGATAAGTGAGTGAAATAACGAGCTTATCAATCGGGGACCAACAAGTGGTATAAGAGCAGTTGGTCATTACAGACTAGCTGTTTTTTAGTCGCTTAGGACCAGATCCAGATTTTCCTTGCATACTTAAACCTGTGTTTAGCTCAGGATTGAAGCATTGGCGCACAACGCGTAGCTTGCAAAGTTCTCTCCAAAGTCCTACTCTACCTGGAAAAAGAGGTCGTTGATCACTCTGATGAACCTGCATCTTGAGATGAGACAAGTGATCGAGAAGGGACCAATTAAAATCCAGAAGGTTAAGACAAGGGTCGAAGAAGACGTAGTAGGACCAGACAAAATGGTAGATAAGCCATTTGAAGAATGGAATCAAGAAGAGCGAGCGCGTGATCAACTAAATTAGGTAGCCATGGACTTAATTTAGGTGCCCTATCACCAACATTAATGGCAGAAGCTTTGGAGTACGCAAATGCCAAAGAAAGGTGGGATTTTCTTGGTACTCTAAGCTGAGAAAATGATCAGATGAAGAGAAACAAGCTACAACAATGGGTAGACAGGTATGAATCTTTTCAATTGATTCTAGGTGAAACCATCAAGGACATGGAGGACAGATTCAACAACATTGTAGCTGAGTTAAAGAAATTGGGAAGAACGTACGAGCACCCCGACATGAATTCAAAGATTCTTTCAAGACTACGAAAGGAGGATTGACTTGTCAAAGTAACCAATTTAAAGGAGAAAGATCTATCAGCGATCAGCACCAAAGAAGTCTTTGCTCAACTGAAGGCCCATGAATGGGACATCACACAAATCAACAAACACGAAGTTGTTCGTGCTGGAGTAATCACTGAAGAATCAGTCGAGGATGCTGCATTATTCGTGAAGAAAGATGGACAGAAGTGGAAAACAAAGAATTCATTCCACTCAGATCGATCAGCTCAGTCCAGTTCAACAAAGAGATTCCTTCCACCAACGGATCCAAATTCAAAGAAGCGGAATGCTCAGTCAGCGAACTGGAAGAATAGATGAAGAGGCTGCAGAAGCTGCTGATGAAAGCCAAAGGGAAAAAGGAGGATTTCCAGCAAAGTCAACCAGCAGACAGCAGAAATGTCAAGAAAGTGCCAAGAACGTGCTACGAATGCAATTCCTCGGATAATCTGAAGTTTGAATGTCCACGAGTAGATCCAGAAGAAAGGGAAAGACTGAGAAAGTTGTTTGAAAGGCGAGCATCAAAAGCTATCACCAAAGCACTGTTGATAAGGACAGAAATACCAAACATCCCAGATTATGACGATGAAAATTACTCATCAGAAGATGAAGAGGATGTTCTCATGGTGTTCATGGAGGATATCAATGAAGAGCAGACAAAAGAATTAGCTCTAGCTGCCGCAGGAAACCTGGTAACATACTCTACTATGTCTATTACTTCTACCTCTGATAACATGCATGATACTGCTAATTCATATTGCTCAGAATCAGATGAGATAACTGTAGAATATTTGCTGAAAGAGTTTTCAAAAGTTCTTGCATTAGAGGATAACTTAGTAAAAGAAAATTCCTCTCTGAAATCTCATCTTTCTAATTTGAACAATGAGATTGAAAAATCTAGGTCAGCAAACGAGGAACTTTCAAAAGTGAAAACTGAATTCTTCTCCTTGAATGAGAAATTTAGCATTTTAAAACAGGAGAATGAAGTTTTGAAAAGCAATAACTCCGTGCAAAATATGTGTCAATGCAAATTTTCAAAAAGCATGAGAGACTTGAATTATATTCTAAGTGTCCAAAGAAGCTCGAAGAACTTTGATGGAATAGGCTTTGATAGAGAAACGTCTTGCGATGCTGAATCAAGTAAGACAAAGAAATTTTTTTTTGTCCCAACAACTGGGAACATTCAGCAAACTGCTAGAAAAGACAAGAGGGAAAACTCTAAGTTAACTGTTTAGCAGAAATGCTAGCAGACCAACATTCCTCAGTTGTCTGCTCAGCAAAGACTTAATTACAAGTCTGCTGAGAAAAGACCAGCAAATTCTGAGTATGTAACCCAGCAGACTGTTCCATCGGTTATGAAGGTGCATAATAATGCTAGCAAGGCTAAGCAATCTGCTGAAATTGTAAGGAAGCCAACATTCACTCCAAGTAGAAGGAACATCTACTTGAGGCTAGAGTCTAAAACAAACCATTTTCAAAAGACAGTGATGACTCGACACACCACTACACATTCTTATGCAGATTTCAGTTCACACGCCAACAGGAACGGAAGGGTAGTGAAATGTGATAACAAACGAAATATCAAAATCACGAAAGTCTGGATTCCCAAAGGAATAATCCAAAAAACTAATCAAGCAGGACCCGTAATTGATCGGGTATGTTTTGCAAGAACAGGGTTCAGGAGATGCTCAGGTCACATGACAGGAGATGAAGAGATCTTCACAGAACTTCACAAGTTCAGAGGAGCTTCAGTCTCATTTGGAAACAACTCCAAGGCTAGAGTAATTGGAAGAGGGTGCATCGAGCATAATGGAATGCGAATAATAAATGTTGCCCTCGTCAATAGCCTCAAGCACAATCTACTAAGCATCAGCCAGCTAAGTGAGAGGGGATATATTGTTTCTTTCTTTGATACATGTTGTGAAGTTGCTGATAGGATCACCGGTAAGCTTAGAGGAGTAAGAAAAGGAGGACTCTACATTGTTGATTGGGAAAGTGGTCAACAAGCATCATGCTTTATAGCAAGCATTCAGCAAGGAAGAAACAAACTGCCTATAGCACAAAAGGCTAACGCATCTAAACTTTAAGACTATCAATTATATTGCCAAGAATAACATTGTTGCAAGTTTATCTCAAGAAACCTTCAAAAAGGAAGGAATATGCAGAGCCTGTCAACAAGGAAAACAAGTCAAAGCGTCCTTCAAATCCAATCCAAAAAAGGCCACTTCAAACAGAATCCTTGAGCTGCTGCACATGGATTTATTCGGCCCTGTGACTCCACCCACTATAGGTAACAAACAATATACTTAAAATGTTATTGATGATTATTCTAGGTACACATGGGTGAGGTTACTCAAAAGCAAGAACGAGGAGAAGATTATCCTTTCGGAGCTAATACTCAGAGTTCAAAATGACAAAGAGCTCACGGTAAAAAAGATAAGATCCGACAACGGTACAAAATTCTGTAATGGAGCATTGATGGATTTCTGCGCTGATGTTGGGATAGGACATGAGAGGTCCACTGCTAGAACACCCCAGCAGAATGGCTTGGTAGAAAGAAGAAACAGGACTCTCAAGGAAGCTGTGCGAACAATGCTCGCGGATATAGATATGAGTCAAAGGTATTGGGGAGAAGCTGTTATGAATGCTTGCTACACGCAGAACAAAAGCGGAATAAATCTACGCTTCAACAAGATTCCCTAAGAAATATATCATGGTCCTAAGCCTTCTTTAGCTCATCTTCATGTTTTTGGTTCACCTTGTTATATCCAGAACAATGAGAAGTCAAAGTTAAGTACTTTTTCTCCCAAAGCTGACGAAGGAGTGTTCCTAGGATATGGACATCCATCTCACAGTATATAGAGTACTTAATACGACAACCAAACTTGTGGAAATAACATGCAATGTTATTTTTTATGAAGCTACTTTAGTGCACAGGACCATGAGAAGTCAAAGAGATGAGACTCATGAAACCAATGATGTTAATGGATCTTCGAGCCTGAATACTTCCAAAGCTAAACCGATTGATCCGACTAGGTTAATGAGTGAATCATCATCTCTACTGGAGACCTTGACTGATCAGCCGACAGTCAAGAAGGCCAGTGATGCAACGGGTAATGCTGAGGCCACATAAATTCTCTCAAAGAGCTTACATGTCAAAAGGGAACTCAAGGAGATGATGCCTTCAATTAGAATGAGGATACAGCTGAAGGTTCCCAGAATGGAGAGAGAATTACTAAAGGCAACTCTGCTGAAGACAACCAGGAGCAGACTACTGAAGATAGAAGTACTACACCAGTAATCCAGAATCTAGCAGATGACATGCTAGAAGACAGTCACTCAGCAGAAGACACCTCAACAAGTGTAGTAGACAGCTCGGAAAATCTACAGCTTGTTGACGTACCAGTCTCAGAAGAACCCATCGGACCAACCAGCAATCAAGACATTCCAGTAGAAGAGCTACAAAGACCTAAATAGCTGCTTAGAAATCATCCGACGAAAGCAATTCTAGGAGATATTGCAGATCCAATCTGAACCAGACACAGTGCCATGCTAGCCTGCTTCATATCACAAGAGGAGCCTACCAAAGTAGCAAACGCACTCAAATCAACTGACTGAATCAACGCAATGCAAGAAGAACTAGCATATTTCACAAGGAACCACGTATGGGATCTCGTCGATCGGCCGACACATCAATCAGTGATAGGAACCAAATGGGTATTCAAGAATAAACGAGATGAAAATGGAATCGTCGTTCGCAACAAAGCCATACTAGTGGCCAAAGGATATGCACAGTGCGAAGGAATAGACTTCGATGAAACCTTTGCCTCGGTAGCTTGACTGGAAGAAATCAGGTTATTCCTAGCATATGCTGCCCATCATGGTTATACTGTATTTCAGATGGATGTCAAGAGTGCATTCCTGAATGGTGACTTAAAGGAGGAAGTCTACGTGGAGCAACCTCCAGGATTCGAGCGCAGAAACAAGGTGTACAAACTAAGAAAAGCTATCTATGGTCTGAAGCAAGACCCAAGAGCTTGGTATGAGACGCTATCACAGTTTCTGCTGAAGAATGGATTTAGAAAAGGAAAGATTGATAGAACACTATTCTTGATCAAAGATGTTGAAGACATTCTACTAGTTCAAATCTATGTGGATGACATCATATTTGGATCAATAAATTTAAATCTATGTGAAAAGTGTGCGCGACTTATGCAGACTAACCTTCAGATGAGTATGATGGGAAAAATGTCATATTTTCTAGGTCTGCAAGTTCAACAATCCAGTGATGGGATATTTATTCATTAGAAGAAGTACACCAAGGATCTCATCAACAAATTCTGTCCAGAAAAGACGAAGACACTGCAGATTCCAATGAGCACTGCCTGTCAAATCTCAATGGATGAAGAAGGCAAATCCATAGACCCCACAGTATATAGAGGAATAATTGGCTCCCTGCTATACATAACAGCCAGTAGACCAGACATATTGTATGTTGTAGTCGTATGTACTAGATATCAAGCGAACCCAATGAAATAGCACATGGAATACACACGAAGAATTATCAGATATCTGAAAGGAACAGAATCGTTGGGAGTTTGGTATCCCAGAGCAGATGATCTCACACTCGTAGGATACTCAGATTCAGACTTCGGAGGCTGCAGAATTGACCGAAAGAGCACGAGCGGAACATGCCAATTCCTAGGTCATAAGCTGATAAGCTGGTTCAGCAAGAAGCAATACTCTGTAACATCATCAACAACGGAAGCAGAATACGTAGCTGCCGCAAGATGTTGTACACAAGTACTGTGGATTAAGCAACAACTTCAAGATTATGAAGTCAGCACTGGTTGTGTTCCTATTTATTTCAACAACAATAGTGCGATGTGCATCACAAAGAATCCAGTATATCATTCCAGAACAAAGCACATCGATATCCGACATCACTTCATTCGAGATCATGTTTAGAAAAAAGATATCTTAGTAGATTATATTAGAACAGAGGATCAACTAGCACACATATTCACCTAACCTCTAGCAGAGAACAGGTTTAAGGAGCTTTGTCTCAAGCTCGGTCTATTGGAATTAGATGAGGTTAGGGAAGAATGAGTCCCATCTCTCATTCTGTTCTTGGTTTTTCTTAAGAATCAAAATTCTATAGTCGTTTAGATTTCTTGAAGACTATGCAGAATAAGAGTGTGTCCCAACTCACACTCTTCAGAAAGAAAATACCGAAATGTTAACAAATTGTTGAGTCCCAGCTCTCAGCAATCCAGATGATTAAATATGAGAGAATATTGATTTCAGCAGAGTAAGTCAGGAGATTTTTGAGTCCCAGCTCTCAGCAGAAGAAAAGAGACTGCTGAATCAATATATGCTGAATCAATTTTGGGAAGTCGATTAGATACGGGAATAAATATTGGGATAGTCAATCGACGTATCAATTGGAATCATCATCAATGATGAAGCGATGATACATATTCGCTATCATTACCGAAGATCTCATTCAAGGCTCAAGACAATTCAGTTCTAAAAATAGTCAACACGTGGAAAGTCATTGCGAAAATGTCGGTTCCCTAGGTAGACGAAGTGATTAGAAGAACAAGTCTCTAAGAGGGATTACATCTACTTAAGAGAGGTTGTATTCTTTAGAAAACCATATCCCAAAATCTCAAAACCCTAGATCTATCAGCTGCCTTCCACTCCTATTTTTTCTAAACCCTGCTCGAAGAAATCAGAAATGTCGTCCTTTACCATCTCACCAAAATACATCCAAAATGGGTTCGAGCAACGTGACGTGGAAGTCTCTAAATTGAGAGAAAGAGTATTAATCTTCACAGAGATCACATCTAAGAAGATTCTCTCAATTCTCGGTTCACCATTGACGATGAGCTTTCTCATATTAGAATCGAACGAAGATAAGAGGTCCATTCTGTTAGGCCAAGACAATTTTCTTGTTTGAGAGATATAAACTTGTCAGGTGGGTCTGAGGATGGATATTCCTTAGTCACTAGAGGTTGGGAATTCCTATGGGTAGGGAATCCCGTACTATTCCTTCCCCATCTCTTCTTCCAGTATTTCAAAAGCAATGGATTCAGATAAAAAGAGAAGATGGAGGAAAGGCTTACAAGTGAAGTAGATACAATCCTAACAGTAGGAATATCTGTACAGCATCTGGTGCTGATGGAAACTGTGGACAAGAGCACTGATCCGTGCATATGGTGAGATTTGCAGGCTTCAGATTTTCTTCTGTGTTCTGAAGTGTCCATAGGAAAGCCCCAAGGCTGGAAGCTGAAGAGATGTATACATACAAGATATCTTAGTACAAGACATTGTTGCATAAGCCAGGCGACTTGCAACAATGAGCTCAGGGAAAAGACCAAGAAGGAGCAGATCTAGCCAAGGCATTAATTGGAGAAGTCTGAAGACAAATTGATCATTGTAAACTTGTAGTAGTATACTTTGCAAAGTGTAACTCTTGTAAATCAATGATATCAATAAAATGCTCAATTTACAATACTCTGTTGTCTCAAATAATATAATCGCCTAAGTCAAAATGCTAGATCAATACACTCCTTGTTAACTTAGAATCCTATAAAAAATCAGATGATTTTCCATGAAAAGACTGAAAACCTAAAGGAAAATCAGATGATAGGATTTTCTTATGGTCTCCCTAACCCCGTCGGAAGCAGAGGGCTTGAAAGCTGAAATGGAGAATTAATTCAAGCAAATTACTCTCTACTGACTGCTGAGTCTAAGCTCTCAGCAGATTCTCGACAACTACAGAGTCAAAGCTCTCAGTAAAAAGACTCTTGAACTTAAACGATTCATTGAATCTAAAGAGTCTAGAAAGACTGTTGAATCGAAGCTTTCAGTAGATATCCGGTGAATGTTGAGTCCAAGCTCTCAGCAGATTCATGTTGATTGCTATTTGGCAATAGCAAACAAGAACCGGAAAAAGTTTACTGAGTCCAAGCTCTCAGTAAAGAGACTCTTTGTTCTTAAAAGATAAAAGATATTAAAAGAGTTGATATTGTCTAACTGAGTCCAAACTCTCGGTAGAACCCCGAAGAATGCTGAGCACAAGCTCTCAGCAGACATCTGTAGACTGCTAAGGATACATCTTCAACAATTGCTGAGTCCAAACTCTCAGCAGACTATAAGCATGTACTGAATGTAGGACCTTTCAAAGTGAATGCTGAGTCCAAGCTCTCAGCAAACAAGGTCTAAGGAATGTACAGATCACAACAGACTCAAGAAGTTAAATGTTGAGTCCAAGCTCTCAGCAAACTAGGTGATCTACTACATTCTTATAAAGGGGTATTTCAGATAATCGAATGCTGAGTCCAAGCTCTCAACATAGGCTTTTCACATTGCAGGATATGCCATCCACAGCAAATGCACATTTGCATGAATCACCAACAAACATAGAGGAGATAATCATTTCAAATATCTCGAAAGGCAGATTATCTTTTGACGGTGAAGATACAGAGTCCATATTAATTAAGAATGAGACTCTAGCTCAGGGCGGCGACAAATACCAAGGAGACACGTTAGCCACGCTCAAGTTTCCAATTTCGTGGGAGTAAGACGAACCCTCACCAACTGCCCAACCATTGATTCATCCATATCAGAATGAGATATCCAACCGCTCACAGTAAAGTCGGTTACTTGGGATCGTATATAGGTCCATATCTTCTGATTTTGAAATTTCGAAGGCGCTACACTTTCTAAGCTTTTCAGAAGGAACATCAATGGCAGAATCTTCCAACCACACCAGTTCCCCTATAGAGTCATCCGGACGGCCTAACATACCGAAGAGCCTGAACAATTCCAACCAACGTTCACAGGCATCTACAATACTGAGGATATGGACGACCATCTCTTACTATCATCTAGTTTCCATAAGTCATGGTAAAGAGGCCGGTAAACTCACCTACGAGCAGAGGAGAGCTGCTCAACTCAAGAAGGATAAGATACTCTATGAGCCGTTATTTCGGAAGCACTGGTGTGAAGTTCTCATAGGTAAACTGGACCGAGAGAACCTGTTGAAATACCTATTTGCGGAACCCAAGAAGTTTCGTCCGCACATTGTCGCAGAATTCTTCGCTCGCGTAGTAGTTGATAAAGAAGAAAAGTTCTTCACCACAAGCGTTTTGGGTATCCAGATTGTGGTATGCCCAAAAGTGTTAGAGAAGAAGTACAGACTTCGGAACAATGGTGAAGACGTAGCCAACTACAAAATCAATGATGAAGCTGAAATGGAAAGAAGATGGTTGTGATGGAAGACAGAAATCTTCAAAGATTCATGGAAGATAGCAGCACCGCTATGGTCACTGGAAGAGCCAATGAAGAGCTTAGCACAGGTTGTCATAAGGATGTTAGTAGGCGAAGTTGGTTCGCTTTATGAACTAAGTGCTAAGAAGTTTGTTGTCATGATGGCGATTGAAGATCAAATTCGTGGAAATTAGACGAAGTTCATCTACACTAAATGGCTAGTGCATGTCTACAAAAACAAGAGCGTGAAGAAGGATCACACATTCACTCACGATGTGGGCTTTGGATTGAAGATAAGCCACTTTTTGGAAGGAATCATACCAGAAGGAAGATGTTGCCGCGGTGAGGATTTGATCTACTCCGACTACATACCACCAACTAGGAAACAACAACCACCAAAGAGTTTCAAAGATCCTTTGATTCTGAAAGGAAATAACAATGTCAATCCTGATGATCCTTGCTCTGATGAAGAGGATCCCCACCAAGGAAATGTTGTTATGCCTACTGCAGTTCCGCAGACCGCCGAGGAAGTTGAAGAAGAGAGGCAAAAAGCAGAACAGGATGCCCTGTTCACCGAACTTGAAAATTTGGTCGACAATAAATCACAAGAAACTGGTCAACCCCCTGAGCGGTTCATTGTAAAGAGAATTCATTCACAGAGAAGCCCTCAACAGAAGAGGAGGAAACCAGCAAGTGATGACAAATAGATTAAAAAGAAGGGCAAGCAAGGCAGATCGAAAGAAAGAACCATTACAATCTCAGTACCCGAGGTAGTTACTTCTCTACCAATCCCAGATGTCATACAGGAAACGGCGACCAAAACCACAGATTCAACTACAAAAAGAAGGCTTGAATTTCTCGATGAGGAGGAATCACGGAAAAGGAGGCGTCGACAGAGAGCGCTCCAGAAGTCTCGTGAACAGAGAGATTATGACAATTTCAGATTGTAGATGACTTTTGATGAAAGAGATTCTCATTATGAAGAAGTCATGGCAAGCTACAAAGAGCGCAATGCCAAGATCCAAATGGGAGAAGAAATCGGTCGTATCACTCAAAGGGATATTAAGAAGGCACAAGCCAACAAAGGAAAAGGCAAGGTCACGTTTGCTGAGGATGTCGAGTCAGCTGCTGATCTTGAGAAAAGACAGATGAAAAAAGCTGTGAAAGAATCCAGAAGATTGTTGACTCCAGCGCATGGAGAAAGAAGTTCTAACGTGATAACGATTCAACCTACCACTGATATGTGTGTAAAATGACCTATATTTCGATGTGTGAGCTTGTATGTTTGCGTTCATTTTACCCTCATATCATATGTTTTCGTTGTTCTTTTGTCGTGTTTTTGTGTTTTGAATGTTGTAGGATAGGTTTTGAGCATATGATAGCACTTTTGGGTGAGTTTTGGAGGTAAATCGTCCGAGCCGAAGGGTAAAAGAAAGTTGGATCGACCGAGCGGAGCAAAGGAGTGAAGAAACCGGATTTCAGAGGAATTTCTCGGTCGAGCCAATGCAGGCTCGACCGAGCCATTGGACAGAGATTTGGCTCGGCCGACGCTGCAGTGCTCGACCGAGCCTGCCCTTCAGAGGGTTTGCTCGGCCGAGCCAAGCCTGGCTTGGCCGAGCCAATGCGGGTTTTGTGGTCTGCAGTTTCCAGCTTGCTCGGGCGAGCCATGGGTGGCTCGGGCGATCCGAGGCCCTGGGATCTCGTCTATAAAAGGGGGATTTTTGCATTTTAAAAGGACTTTTGGTCAAATTTCAAATAACCGTCACGAGAGTTCTCTCTAGATTCATCTCCAAACCATTCCCCATCCATATTCAAGGAGATTTAAGCTAAATTCTTCCAATTTGGTGAAGATCTAGAAGGAAGGAAGGTAGATCAAGTCCAAGGAAGGCAATCAAAGGAGATCATACTTAGACCTTGATATTTTGTAATGGATTCTCTCATTTCTCTTATTGATTTGTACTCAATTCAAGGTATGAAGAACTAAATTCAATTGTGAGTGTTGTAGAATGGATAGTGTGATGAGTTGATATCTAATTTGTTTGTTTACTTTCCTTTGAGGGATTGAATTGCACTTGAGCCTATTCCTTATCTCTTAGGTGTAGGTAATAGCCAACCTTAGAGGTAGTTGATGTGAATGTTGCAGCCAACACGTGGGCGGAATCGTCGTGATAAGTGTATATTCTTACGATTTTAGTTCCAATCCCTGTGCGGGGCTAGGTCGTAGGGCGATAATTGACGGTCGATTGGGAGTGATCTAGGGGTTAATAACGTAGTTGTTTGCAATTCCTATTGTCATCTACCGCTAGTTTTCCGTAGCAAGTGGCTAGTGAATATAGGGTCGATTGCTCAACCTCCTAGGGATTAAAACTTGGTTTACAATATAGTTTGATTCAACTTGGAACAATAGAAATGCAATCAACACTCACTATCTTCTTATTGTTGAACTTGAGATTTGATCTACCTAAGCAAGTTATTCAATTGTTTTGGTTTGTGAAGTTGAATTACATATTTTGTTAATGTTTTGTTGCTTGTATGTTTGATTACATTCTATTTTGCCTAGTTAAACAAATACCAACGACTATGATTTGCCTAGCTATTGAACCTCCAAACAAGTAAATAGTTTTCACTTGAGTGAATTGAAAAGTACTCGGATTGATAAAATTTAATGTGAAGATAGTGTTGCATTTCACCTTCGTCACATTTTTGGCGCCGTTGTCGGGGAATCTTCTAGTAGGTCTTGTGAAATTATTGAAAGTTTGAAGGAGTGTATGCTAGGTGTTTGACGAAAAGCTTGTGTGAATAATTTTACTAACATTTGTTTGTTAATTGTTCTTGTTTGTGTAGTTGAATTGTTTTGCTTTGTAATTTGTTTTGTTGATTTTTCCTAGGTAGTTTATGATCACTCGATCAAAGGCTAGGGAGCTTGAGGCAAGGAAAATTCAAGAAAAAAGAGGAAATATTCAAATTAATTTTGAGATGGCTAACCATGGAGAGGACACAGTTAGGATTGAAGAGTTGGAGAGACAGCTCGAGTTGATGAAGGCTATGTTAAATGAGAGGAATGGTCCTCGGAGACCATTACAAAACCTTTTTCGACCTCAAGGGGAACCGTTAACGGGAGGTTTTTGGTTAGGAGTAAATGCCACGCAATTTGAGATAAAGCCACAGTTGGTCCAAATGATACAAAACAACCAATTTGAGGGACACGTAACGGAGGATCCAAATGTTCATATATCTCGATTTTTGGAGATTACAGATACTATAAAGATCAACCAAGTGCCCCAAGATCAAATACGGTTGCGGTTATTCTCATTCTCCTTGAGGGATGGAGCTAGGAATTGGTTCATAGGTTTGGACAAATCGAATATTGCCACTTGGGAAGAGTTGAGAGAAAAGTTTATATTCAAGTTTTTTCCGCCGAGTTTGACTTTGAAGAGAAAGGCCGACATCACATCATTTGGGCAAAGATACGATGAGCCTCTTTATGAAGCTTGGGATCGGTTCTGAGAGCTTATACGCAAGTGTCCAAGACATGGTCTTTCTCGGAGTCAACAAATTTGTCAGTTCTATGGGGGGCTAAACTATGATACGAAAGTGATGATGGATGCTTCATCGGGTGGTGCATTCTTAGATCAAGAAGAGGAAGAAGCTTGGAGGACAATTGAGAAAATGGCCGAAAATAGTTTCCATTAGCCAAAGAAACAGAAAGATTATCGATCGGTCAAATCGGTCAATGAGGCTAAGGAAAGTGAGGAATTTAAAGAGCAAATAGCAGCCATGCAAAGGAAGCTTGACGCTTTGTCTACTTTGGGGAATCGAAATGAGGAAATGATGGTGGTTCGACATGAAGAGTCCTTTCCAGAAAGTGTAAATTTTGTTAATCAAAGGATGGGATACAATGGTCGTCCTCAATACAATCCGCCGGGTAACATGTACTACCATCCGTTTAACCGGTTTCACCCCAATTTCTCCTATGCAAACCCGAACAATGCTCTTAATCCGTCATTACAACTTGAAGGGGGTGGTAGTGGCCAAGAGGGGTATGTTGGGGGAAATAGTAGATATGCTACCCAAGAGCCAAGGAGGAATCCAAATGAGGAAATAGACAAGAGATTTGAGAAGTACGATGGCATGTTCGCCGAAATTCAACTTCAAATTTCCTCTATTGCTAAATAATTGAGCGGGAAGCATCAAGCTGGGAAATTCCCGAGTGATACCGAGGTAGTGCAAAAGAAAGGTTGTAATATGGTCAAGGGTAAAAGTAAGATGGAGGAAAGATTGGAAGCAATGACTCCTAAAATTGAGATAGTGGAAAGTGAAGAAGAGTCGATATTGGGTGATGAAGAAGAAAATGAGATAGAAGTAGAAAAGCTGGAAGAAAGGAATGATGAGCAAACCTGAAATGTAAATTTCTTTGATTATGTACGGAAGGGAGATATTGAAATGTCGCTTCCAGAAGAAATTGAGCGAGTGCCGATGTTGGATAAACTTGTTGGAGTGGAAATGTTCTCAGATGATGAGCCACGTGATGTGAGGAATTATGAACAAGAAAAGAAGAACATAGCTAGCAAGAAGGAGGATCCGGGAGGCTTTGTGATTGGATGTGCAATTGGAGACGTTAATGTCGAGAAAGCCTTGTGTGACTCCGGAGCTAGTGTGAATGTGATGTCTTGGGACTTGTACAAGGAGTTGGAGATTGGAGAACTCAAACCTACAAGTCAAGTCTTGCAAGTGGCGAATCATACTTTAATTTGCCCACGGGGGATAGTTGAAGATGTTCATGTGGAAGTTTTGACATTTACATTTCCAGGGGATTTCCTTGTGGTGGACATTAAGAATAAGGATAGCATTCAACTAATTTTTGGAAGACCATTCTTGCACACGGTAAATGCATTATTCGACATGAAACAAGGTGAGCTCACTTTACGATGTTGTGGAAAGGAAGTGGTGTTCTCTTTACCTCCGAAGAATGTGAATGAGAGTGAAGTGGAGAAAGCTGGGAAAAAGAAAAGAATGAAGGATGTGCTTGATCCAAGCATAAATATCATGGGCAAGGAAAGTGAAGACAATGAGGATCCGGGGGATGAAGATGAGCTTGATCAAACTCGAATGAAGAAGGCTCGCGTAGATATAGGTCCACCTCGAAGTGCAAGAAGGAAGCTTTTCTTCCGGAGGAGCATGTGACTATAGACCGAGGTATGAGTTCTGGATCAGCACCCTTTGACCACGATTGATTGCGAGGTAAGTTCGTCGAGCTATCGATGTTAAAAAAAGCACTTGTTGGGAGGCAACCCAACAGATTTACAGTTTCTTTTATGTTTTGAATAAATGTTGGTTAATTGCTTTTGGTAGTTTAATGTTGTGTGATTTTGTTAAAGGATTCTTAATTGTTTGTGGTTCTACAAGTTTGATTGACATTGTGAATGAAGATAGGAAATGTTGGAGGCGAAGTGACCGGAATGATGTCAAAAAGAGGATGAAAAGAGTCGAGAACAGGGGAGCTCGGCCGAGCAAAGCAGGCTCGACCGAGTTGGATCAAAGTTGTGGGACAGAGCCTTCGCTCGGTCGAGCGAGGCAGGCTCGGCCGAGCCCAATCGTGCCAGCCCCAGTTCGCGCGATAGACCCCTCGCTCGAACGAGCCACGCACAATTTTATAAGTTCGGTCGAGGATTGCTCGACCCATTTGCATCTCGGTCGAAATTTCTTTTTTAAAATTTTCTTCTATATCCTAGTGCATTGAATTGTTCTTATCTCACCCTTCAATTTCTATTATGGCTAGCAAACGAGCACGGAGTGAGGGTTCTTCTTCAAGCAGACGCCCAAAAGGATTTGATGATGAGGAGTTTGCCAAATACAAGAAATTGGTAAAGCGACAAGTTGTTGGCACCAAGTATTTGTGCCGGGAGATGTTGAGTGCAATGAAATTAAAGGAAGATGTATGGAGTCTACTCAAAGGCATTGGGTGAAGAAGTTGCTCAAGGCGAATTGGCCCGGATACATGGATTTGTCAAGGGAGTTCTTGGCCTCAATCACTATCATGAAAGGTGCAGGGGGAATCCCATTATCTATGAAGTTCAAAATACGAGGTAAAGAGTATTTCTTTCAACGTGCTCAAGTTGATGAGATTTTTGGGTGTGATCCTGAGTCTGTTTTTGTGCATGAGAATGTTAAATTGGGGGAATTTTGGGAAGAGATTTCCGGTATTCCGTCTAGCCAGCATTTTAATATTAAGAATTGTCGTGCCACGTCAATTAGGAATCCAGTCATTTGGTATATACAAAAATTTGTTGGTGGTTCTATCTGTGGGAGGTATGAGTCTAGTAACGTGATTACGCCGGAACTGTCTATGCTTTATGCTCTTATGAATGGAATTCAATTTTCTTTGGGGGCAGTGTTGATGGATGCATGGAGTCGAGTTGCGAGTACAAAAACCCGTACTTTTAGTTGTGGAATGATTACTCCCATTTTTGAGAAAATTGGTGTGGAGTTAACAGGTAATTTTGCCCCTGCTGTGTATCTAGACACTCATTCTCTGCTTGCTGGGAGGATTCTTGTGTCTAATCCTCGTGGTAGTAGTTATTACTATAAGTTTGGGGAAAGGGTGTTAGAACTTCCTTGTGATGGGTTGACTACTGTCGAAGATTTGGGAGATCACTCTAACTGGTTTCTTGATTTCGAAGATCACCAGTCTTTTGTTGGAGTTCTTTTGCCCGATGGATTTTTCACTTCTGTGGCCGAGTTGAGAGAGCGAGGTGAGTTACAAGATGAAGGCCCGAGCACCCGAGCTCCTTCACAGCCCCAGCAGACTTCGGCTACAGATTGGCAACGGCAGATGATGTTCATGCTCACTAGGACTACTGATACAGTTGATTCTTTGTCTTCTTCTTTCCAGGGTTTGGATATGAGGTTTAATTCTATACATGATGATTTTGCTACTTTCCGGGAGGGTTATATGGTGGATCAAGCCACCATTGCATCGAGCTTCGATGGTATTGACCGGAATGTGGAGATCCTGCAGGGAGATGTTCGTGAGCTCCATCGCCGAGTGCCAGTTTTGTATTCTCGCCGTCCTCGTCACCCACCAGCAGATCAGGGGGAGTGAGTGCGCACCGTTTACCTTTTTACAAACTTAGTCTAACTTGACTAAGTTTGGGGGGATTGGTCGGTATCCGGTGCTCTACTCTGGTTCACTTTTCTCTCTCTATCCTTATCTCTATCTTAGCTTAGCTTAGTTTAGTTTAGTTTGAATTGAATTTGAATAATTTGGTCATTCGATTTGGTTGTATAATAATATTGTTTTACCTTCACTTTGGATTTTACTTTTTATATTTGAATGTGGATGATGTTTCGATGTTTGAATGTTAATTGAATGGGTTTGTTGATGATTATTAGCGAGCTTGTTTGAGATTAAATTCTTTCTATTTGGTTTGGCTTGTGGAATGTTTAATGGTTTTGTTTGAATGGTGGAGCTAGTGGATATTGCCTATTTTTGTTAATGATTGGTTTGTGGTAGTTGGTGGAAATAAAAACTTAATTGGCTTGATTATGTTCAATAGTTTGGTGGTGTTTCTGTTGATTTGTAGTAGGTACAAATAAGGCGAGGAGAGTGGTTTGATCGTGTGTGCCAATGGGTAACGCTTTCTATCGTTCCTTTTACCAATTAGATGCATTACATTGTTTTATGTCATGTAGATTGCGGTTAGGATGTTGTGTGCTTGTGTGTGTGTGTGATGAACCCAAACAAGAGCTTGAGATTTGAATCATGATTTACTTAGTGAGCTTGATATCTACTTTGACCAATGATAGAGCGGAATCTAGTTGTCAAGGCATGCTTTAGTTGAACTTTTGAATTGCCAAGTTTTGTGGGTGGTTAATGCCTAGGACTTGACAAAAGCCGTGAGATTTGAGCTATGATATTGTCATATCTTTATCGATTGTGAGTGGCAAGATTGAGAGCACAAGATCTAGAACTTGAATAAATTCGTCATCTATTTGGCATGAGTTTGGTAACTAAAAAATGATATTAGGCCATCGATTTTTAGTCATACCTTATACTCCGGGAGTATAAGGTGGTTGAGAACATTATTTTTGCCATTCATATCTTTGACCCCCGTGATTGAGCTTAATGGTGGTATTTTCTTGGAAATTATTTAGGACAAAACTTTGGGGGAATGAGTGTATGAGGGTGAATACGGAGATGAGAGTTGGGTCGAGAATTGTTTCTTACCGATGAATTTTAATTGTTGAGGCAATAGAGTTATGAAGTTAAGGATTGATGTGAATCCTAGAAAATGGGCACCCACAAAAATTTTGGGTGTTTGAAAAGAAAAAAAAAGAAAAAGAAAAAGAGAAAGAGAAAAGCACCATGAATGAATGAAAGATGGTGTTAGAAAAAGAAAGAAGAGAAGAAAAGTGAGAAAAGAAAGAAAAAAAAAAGAGAGAAAGAAATGTTGTGAATAAGAAGCCTCGGGTTAGAAGTGGATGGAAGAAAATAAGGGTTTTGGGAAATTGAGGAATCTAGTCACTTTGGCCCAAAACCACCTACCTTTTAGTAAGCCACATTATAACCAAAAACAAAGACCTTCTTGATTTTAGGAGCCAACTCGTTGTAGTATAGTGGTGAGAATTATTTCAAGCCTATGGAAATTGTGCTCAACATCTTGTGAATGAGTGAAATTTCATCGATCCCTAAACACATAAGGGAGCGCTTTCAATTCTTTATCCAACATTGATGAGTGGTTCGAGTCGTTAATATTAACCGTGTCACAAAGTTAGGTGATAATCTCGATTGATTAGAGCATGCTAAGATAACCAAGATGAGCTATGAGGTTGTTTGATGAGGTTTATTGATTGCTTTACTTGGTTTTGATTGAGGACAATCAAAGGTTCAAGTTTGGGGGATTATGATATGTGTGTAAAATGACCTATATTTCGATGTGTGAGCTTGCATGTTTGCGTTCATTTTACCCTCATATCATATGTTTTCGTTGTTCTTTTTTCGTGTTTTCGTGTTTTGAATGTTGTAGGATAGGTTTTGAGCATATTATAGCACTTTTGGGTGAGTTTTGGAGGTAAATCGTCCGAGCCGAAGGTTAAAAGGAAGTTGGATCGACCGAGCGGAGCAAAGGAGTGAAGAAACCGAATTTCAGAGGAATGTCTTGGCCGAGCCAAGGCAGGCTCGACCGAGCCATTGGACAGAGACTTGGCTCGGCCGACCCTGCAGTGCTTACCTGAGTCTGCTCTTCAGAGGGTTCGCTCGGCCGAGCCAAGCCTGGCTCGGCCGAGCCAATGCGGGTTTCGTGGTCTACGATTTCCAGCTTGCTCGGGCGAGTGATTGCAGTATTTTTTATCAAGTAAAAATTATCGAACACAAAGACTCAATTCGCCCGTTATTCAAGTAAAAGTCTGATTTTTGAAACCTAATATTTAGAGGTGATAAAATAACTTGAAGATAATAATTAACTAACTATCGTGCATTAACAAGTGAATTAAAACGTAATTAAACTTATTCTTATTGAGAAAACCAGGTAGAGACAGTTGAGGAATTTCGGATGGATTGGGGTAGATAATGGACAAGTTTGGATTCGTTACTCTTCTATGCGGCTTCAATAATTGGATTGGGTCAGTTCAACAAATATAGTCAAGCCCTTAGTACCGGTGCAATAACCGTGGATTAATCTAAATTGCAACCTAAGTCTAGGTTTTATTAATCTAAATCAACTCCCAAAAGTTCAAGAACTAATCAACCTAGATAGTAATTCACCCATTTCTAAGTAAATCAATACCTAACTATTATTGCAATCTCCCCTAATGCAAAAACCTATTAAGTTAATTCATAGAGGCATTCTTTCCAACACATGGTGATCAATCATGAAATGAACACAAATTAATCCCACAATAATAATCAAATCCATGAAACGCAAATATATGAATCCAAACAATATCCAAAACAATCTCAATCACATCCTATTCCTCAACAATGAGTTTAGCTACTCATAATTCTAACACAAAACTCAACAATTCCAAAGTAAGACATCAAAGGAGAGGGGAGAAGAGAAAAGCTTAGTGTAGCAATGTTGATTCTCCAACTCTAGCTTTAATCCGTCCTTCCACCTTCAAAGTCTAGCCTTGGGAAGTGATTTTCGCTGCAAAATCGTCCCAATAATCTCCTTAGGGTTTTTCAGAATTCGAACCCTTCTAATGTGGTCTTCGCTCGCCTTTTATAGAGAAATTTCGCGTGGCCCAGTCAGATCCATCCCGAGCGGGACGAGCCAAGACAAAACATTCATCCCGCTCGAGATGAGTCGGGGATCAGATTTCAAGGTTCCAACCCGGTCCCGAGCGGGACCGAATGATCCCGAGCGGGATCTCCTTCGAATTTCCTCCGCATTTCAATTCACGCCAAATCGACGTATCCCGCGCGGCATTAGTTCATTCCGAGCAAGCGTCCCGAGCGGGACCGATCCATCCCGCGCGGGATTGGCTTCGAATTTCCAGCTCTTTCTTTCCTTCGCATCCCGAGCGGGAGGTTCTCGTCCCGCGCGGGATGCACTTCGTCCATTGCCTCAATTTAGCTCCAAAAACTTGCATTTTTTCACCTTTTTCGACATCCTGCACACACGAAATAACTCCAAGACACCAAGTGAAGGAAAATCAAGGAAAGAAGAGATATGTGTGTGATTTGTGCAACAATCTTCTAACTAATTCACTCAATTCTCATCCCAAAAACATGCAAATTACACGCATATCAGCGAGCCATGGGTGGCTCGGGCGATCCGAGGCCCTGGGAGCTCGTCTATAAAAGGGGGATTTTTGCATTTTTAAAGGACTTTTGGTCAGATTTCAAATACCCGTCACGAGAGTTCTCTCTAGATTCATCTCCAAACCATTCCCCATCCATATTCAAGGAGATTCAAGCTAAATTCTCCCAATTTGGTGAAGATCTAGAAGGAAGGAAGGTAGATCAAGTCCAAGGAAGGCAATCAAAGGAGATCATACTTAGACCTTGATATTTTGTAATGGATTCTCTCATTTCTCTTATTGATTTGTACTCAATTCAAGGTATGAAGAACTAAATTCAATTGTGAGTGTTGTAGAATGGATATTGTGATGAGTTGATATCAAATTTGCCTGTTTACTTTCCTATGAGGGATTTAATTGCACTTGAGTCTATTCCTTATCTCTTAGGTGTAGGTAATAGCCAACCTTAGAGGTAGTTGATGTGAACGCTGCAGCCAACACGCGGGCAGAATCGTCATGATAAGTGTATATTCTTACGATTTTAGTTCCAATCCCTGTGGACGGTCGATTGGGAGTGATCTAGGGGTTAATAACGTAGCTGTTTGCAATTCCTAGTGTCATCTACCGCTAATTTTCTGTAGCAAGTGCCTAGCGAATGTAGGGTCAATTGCTCAACCTCCTAGGGATTAAAACTTGGTTTACAATATAGTTTGATTCAACTTGGAACAATAGATATTCAATCAACACTCACTATCTTCTTATTGTTGAACTTGAGATTTTGATCTACCTAAGCAAGTTATTCAATTGTTTTGGTTTGTGAAGTTCAATTACATATTTTGTTAATGTTGTGTTGCTTGTATGTTTGATTACATTCTATTTTGCCTAGTTAAACAAATACCAACGACTATGATTTGCCTAGCTATTGAACCTCCAAACAAGTAAATAGTTTTCACTTGAGCGAATTGAAAAGTACTCGGATTGATAAAATTTAACGTGAAGATAGTGTTGCATTTCACCGTCGTCAGCCACCAATCAAGGGGGTAGCATAAGTGCTGAAGAAGTGTCTGAAATAAGATTGATACAGACTGCTGTGCAAGAAGGAAGCAGTGTTGTTATTGAAATGAGTCAAGAAACAGAACAGCTGGCTGCACAATAAGGAAGCCAGGTTGTCACAATTATGGCAGAAGCCGATCTGGTGCAAGAGTTAACCCAGATTCCGATTGAGGATTCAAGAGATAAGGTAGCAAAGATAGAGAATGCTAGCCTTAGGGAAAGCGAAGAGGACAAGGGTTCACAGCAACCAGAGGTAGCTAAACTAGCAGACGTTCAGCAGATTATCAATGCAACCACTGGAGAAGAGACGCCAGCACAAGAAGTAGTAACTACCTCCATGGATGTTGAAACTCGAGCACGACTACAAGCAGAGCTCACTACAAGTGTGCGAGCAAGGAATGATCAGTATCTACGCAGATTGGGGATGGATCCATCAATAGTTCCAGGATGGAATACTGTTGTCGATACTACAAGTATGCTTGAGAGAACCATTGAATCCATCTAGCAATGACGCATTTCAATTCCCAGCTCTCCAGAAGTTTCTGGTATATCCTTTAGTGATATTCCTAGCTCTAATGATGAGGAAGATGCAGGAACTGTCACAGATGGAGAATCTGTATTTCAAGAAGAAACTCTACGAGTGCCCATGGAAGGACTACCCGACAGGAACTATAAGGAAAAGAGGATTGAAAAGTGGTGTCCTCCTGTCACGGTGAAGGATGAGGAGAACGATGATCTCATATCTTGGGCAAAAGATATTTGTACGTTTATAGAAGCTTAAGCTGCCGCAGAAGTCAAGAATTCATATCCTGCTGAACTACAAGGCGAGTCATCCGATCAAGATTGGTTAAGAACATAGTTCATGAGATGGCGATTCTTTGATTACGCCACTCATGAACTGCATTGTGAGGACCGCTCAACTATGATGTCCACGATAGGTCTCAACTATTGGAGGAGTGAAGAAGAATGGGCAAACGACTGGATGGATCAGACATCGAAGCACCAGTATACGGAGAAGCAAGTTGCTGCAAGGCTCCAGAAGATCCAGGCTCATAGAGCAGCCACCGGAGATCGGTCGCTGCCACCTTCCGAATATGCTGTTGAAGATTCACCATCATTCGTTCAGCAATTTAAATCTCTTGCCACTAGATGACAGATGGATGCGGCTAAGGAATTGAATAAGAAATTAGCCGAAGAACAAGCCGCACGAAAGAGATCAGAGGATAGGAGGAAAATGTTGGAATTTAAGGAGAGAGTCCTTACTCAACTTGCCAACAAATCTTCCAGGATGCAGAGTGTTAGGCCGCCCTCCCCTGTTATTGATGATGAAGAAGAAGAAGTAGAAGAAGAAGAAGAAGAAGAAGAAGAAGAAGAAGAAGAAGAAGAAGAAGAAAGAAGGGAGAATGCACCTACTGAAGCAACTCATGTTGATCAACCATCAACTTCTACTCAAGGATTGGTTATCGCTATCTCTATGCCTTCCACCGAGAATCAAATAGTGCTATCAAAGGAACCCCAAATTATGACAATTGAGCCCTTGAGCTCCAGTACTTATCAAAGGGATCTCCAGCATTTCATCCATGCAATGGTAGGACGGAGTATAGAAGAGCAGGTGGTACTGATCGTGTGCAATGAAATTACCAATCAAATATCTGGAGCAAAAGATGAAATACTTGTTGTTCAACAATACAACTTCGAAACCTTCTCCACCGGGATTTTTGCTGTGATTAAAGAGGGGGAAGAGAAGAGGTTAGCATAAGAAGCAGAAAGATTAAAGGAGCAAGAAGACATATTATGTCGCTTTGAGGCTCGAAGACAATAGAAAGAAGAGTTAAGGAGACAACACGAGGAGGAGGAGAGAGAAGAACAGAGAAGAATTGAAGAGAAGGAGAGAATCAGAAGACAAGAAAGAGAAGTTGTCCTGGACAACTTCATGAAGAGGACAATGGAAGCACTCGAGAATGTGAAGAAACCCACTGTTGGTTCTTCAAGTGCTAGACATGTTGTTGATTCAGACTCTTCAACAACTAAAAAGTAATATCTCTCTTAACTCTATGGGGTCTCCTGGTAGAAAAACTTAAAACTTTTGATTTTTGAATTGGGTATGTGTTCCATGTACTACTAAGCATGATATTTTGAATGGAAACTAACCCAGGTTGAAGACAACATCGCATTGTCCAATGCTGATCCAATTGAATTAGCTGAAGTTACACATTCAGTGTAATCAGCAAACTGCATGGATGTGATGTGTGTGAAATGTTCCTATGATTGCTTGATAAAATTATGTGTGAATGTGCTATGTGCAGATCTGATGAAAGATATTGAAGCCATTTACCAGATGAAAATTATTGAATAATCGAGCAATACCCTTGATATTTTAAGGGGGAATGTTTAGGAACAATACTGAGTCTACGGGAGTTGAGATGCTGAGAATAGACATGATAGGAAAATCCTTTTAATCTCAATAATCAGCTTTCCCATGATCAGTAAAGATTAAAGCTTGGGATAGAGGATTTGATCGCACCAAAAAGGGGGAAATTGTTAGGAATATTGTTAGACATTATAAAAACCCCCTGATTGTAAATGATTCATAGTCTTAGGATGATATGTTTTGGTGCATCAAAGCTCTAGCAACTGAGTATCGAGTCAATTGTAAAAGTCCTGTTTAGGAATTCATGCTCGAGTTGTAAAAGAATTAGAAAGAAGAAAAATCAAGGTTACTGAAAGCGTCAACAGACTTGATGAATTGCTGAAGATTGCGAAAAGAAGAAAAGGCCAGCAATGCGGAGGATCATTACAAGAATGCTGAAAGAATAATTCCAGCAGAATCTGAAGGTCTTAGCTCAAACTACTGAGAAGCCACCCGCATGCTAGAAGCCAGCAAACAACAATAAGCAATCAAGAAAAGATAAAAGTCGAAGTTCATACGGATCACAAATCACAAGAAAACCCGACGAATTAGAAGATAGAACAATCATGATACACAAAGGAGGGTTCAGACCTACGAAGGATCCATTCTTACAAAGACGGCTGCAGATAGACGCTATGCCAATCAGAGACGAGGAGACATGAAGAGTCTCTGTCCACTGCAGAAAAAGAAAGAACGCAGATAGGCTAGTAATGCCTTTGAGTCTAACGGATAGGATTCAAACAACCGTTTGAATTCTCACCTATAAATAGGTGTCATCCATAATTGATTTAAAGGTTCACGAAATTCTATACTCAGAGATAACAAAAGAGACCAAATACATTCTCTATAACACGCGAACACATCCGTGCTAAGTTCTTGACTGAAGCTTTTCATAAGCTTTTATCTCTAAAGCTCAAGACCTGCGAAGTTAAGTTTCCAAGGTTATTTTGGGATTCTTTCTACTCTGGAAAGAATCTAGCAGTCGCGATTGTCGTGCAAACGTGATTCTTACGGGCAACGCCAACACAAGGATAGGTTCCAGGAATAACTATAAAACTCCCAGCAATCGACGTCCAATGAGAAAGGAGGTTTGTCTTCACTCTACGGAGCGACACTGGTTAAAGATTGGAGATCGAGTTGCTTGAAGGTGCGCGCTGACCAGACGGAGGAGCTGCTCAATGTTAGAGATCAGGCATGACCTTGTACTCATTTTTTTAGTGAATTTTCATTCGGATGACTGAAGAGTGGATGTAGAACAATTGTTCGAACCATTATAAAATCCTTGTGTCCTTTACTGTTTTATATTGTTATATTCTGTGCATACATATTTGAAACTCAACACATCAAGTGTTGAAGTATAAACTACTATATTGGATTAACGAATATTCAAGCTAAAACACATTTCATAAACACTTGCAAAGTCGAGACCTTAGCAAGATAAGTGCAAGATTAATTTAATACTTCCGCTGCATACAAAACACTCTGATCGGGGACCAACAACTAGGAATTTTATAGTGGTTCAGAGCCTAATGTCCTACGTCCACTCTTTAACCTCACGGGTTGGAATACACTAGAACTAATTACTAGGTGATGTAGCATGACCTGTCGCATTCGCGGGTAGCTCTTTTGTCCACTGGTTGCATATGGTCTCCCCTAGTCAACCTCGAATTTGCTCTCTTCAGCTTGATATGCGAACATGTCATGCAGCCACCAGCTGGAAAGGTTAGATAGTTGAGTTCTTTCTAAAACATTGTTTGATGGTTGGTTGGAATACCATCCAAGTTTCTCAAGGAGTGAGAAACTCTTCTTGGATTCTTACTTAGACTGTAAGAACTCCGATAATAGCTCTAGCGGGAAGCTAATAGCCTTGTGTATAAGAAACAAGGTGAGCTACGAGGGCTTTGGAAGCTTAAGCAAGCCTTGAGTGTTCGTAGGTCATCGCTTCAATGAATTTGGTTATTTCTCATATGTTTTTCAATAATTCTAGAATTTTCAGTGAAATCGGTAACCTTCTCTCTATGCTCCTTCTTCTCTATATATTTATGCGGGCCTTGAGAGAATCGTGATGTAGTCGATTGAGACAAATTCAAAACCGACCAATGGGATGTCTGACATTTCCTGCTTTACCCACTGCAGTACCGTATGGAGTATTGCGGTAAGTAGATTTTTCTACCTTTGTGTCAGAACGACTCTTTTTCCTAGTCTTAGGAACACAAACAGATAAATTCCTAAGTAACTTGGCCCTTTTGTCTCTGAATGATGCAGACTTGTAGAATCCTCCATCATTAAGTCCGCTCTTTAAAAGCTTACGGTTGTTTTATCTCTTTATCTCTTTGATTATTTGGTCTCGACAGTTTGCTATTATCGGCTTTTAGAAACTGGTTGATGATCTCTGTTGTTGGCATATTCCGAGTTCCAAATGTTTCGTTGAGATCTTCTGCAACTAATAACTTGCTAGTTTCCAGGATCTTTAGCAATGTCATCTTCACTGGCTTTAAGTCCTAAACTTGTGACATAAAAAGCTCATTTTACAACTTGATAAACCTATGTAGGAGTTTTTGAGCTAATCTCACATCTAGAGACCCGTCAATTCTTCTCTAAGGAAGTACCTTCAACTTAGAGGATCGATAGTAAACCTAAACATTTAGGCAATGACATACAATTCAAAAGAAATCATTCTCTCATTTATATTGAGCACATGGCTCCAAAACAAAATAGTTTGCTTTATTCATTTATAGTTTATAAGAAAGCCCACCTAAGAGTTAGGTGTAGTTGACGTCTCTTATGATCCTAAAGTGGTGTTGATTTTCTTTGTGTCCTTCAATAGACAAACAGTTCATATGATCGCGATTGAAGAGATATGAGTTAAATTGAGTGTTTAAAATTAGTTTCTCAATTATCCAATTTAGACTGAAGTTGAGCTTACGGACTTTCGAGCTTTGGGTATAAGGTTTACCCATTAACTTGAGCGCGATTCACGAAAGTGAATTTAAATAATAATATTAGATCATAAAGGAATTGTGTATGACATTCTTGATTTAAGTAAAGTTATGTGAAGTCTCCCATGAATTGATCATAGGTAAATCTAAGTTTGAAATGAAAAGGTTTAAGCCTAAGTAAGGCGGAATATAAATGGTGATACTCAAATTTAAATAATTTGAATTAACTTGGTTTTTTAATGAGTTACCGTAGATGGACATTGATTTAACAAGAAAGTATTAGGCCTCAAAGGAGTGATACAAGTGTTGGTGCAATAAGATCAAAATTATAAGTTTTAGAGCTCTATGTTGAGCAATACAGGAGTTGTGTCGGTTGATGCGAAATAAGATGGCAATGGGCGATATAAAAAAATAGGTTAGTACTCGGGCATCGATCTATACAGAGATTGATGATGAAAACTTCAATCAGTGCCTCACGTCGGTCGACATGATCTTGTGTTGGTTGATACAGAGGTCGAAGATTTAATATTCCAAATTAAGGGCACGTCGGTCGATACGAATTGTGTTTACCAAAATAAAAAGTCGATTATTGGCGAGAAAAAGGAAGTTTTAGCTTGATTCAGTTGTCCAAACTTGTTTTAGTGATTTATGACAATTATTAAATCCTTTCTAAGGTTTATAAACATCTTAGCCGATAAATAACATATTTTCATCTTCCAGCTCAAACAATTACATGCTTTTATTTTAGAAAAAATCTTCAACTCAACTAATGATTCATCATGGATCTTTAATAATGATTACTCCATGGATCACAACTTATAATCGAAGATTTATATCTCTTCCCCATTTATCTTCATGCTCAACATATACATGCTTAAGTTCTAAGTTTTTCTCTCATAAAGGCGTGCTCAAGGTCACCATATTAATCTCATGCATCCATTTATCAACTAAGCATGTTTAAAGAGTCCAAGGCTCATCATTCAACCAACATGCTAGTCATACATTTGTGTATGTGTGGGGTGTGTGTGAGTATCCATCTTAACATGCTTAAAACAACATCTAGGTCAAGGAGGGTTTATACCTTCACCAGTTCTTGATCTACTTAGAACTTCTTCACTCTTCCAAATTGATTTTTGTACCTTAGAATGCTACCGAACTTCTTCTCTTGTTAAGCTAAGATGGAAGAGAAGAGGTGTTAGGCATTATACTTTTAACTTGAAAAGTAGGAAATCTTACCCTTGTCTACCTCTTACGCGTACCCTTGATGAAGGTTATATATTCAAGAATGGTGAAAATGTTCCTGAAGATGAATGAAATGAGAACACCAATCTCTCTCTCTCTCTCTCTCTCTCAACTTAGGAGGAAATGGGGAAACAAAATGAAGACAAAAATGTGTCTTATGTTTACGAATGACTTAAGTTCTTATCCAATGGATTATAGGGTAGTTAGGGTTTATACAATGGATAGAGAGGTGGTTAATGTATAATTAATGATGTAGAGATAGGTTTAGGACTTTCCAAATATGGTTAAAGCTTTAGTATCAATGATGCTTACACCATATCATTTCGGGTGAGCATATTTTGCTTTATCAATTCTTGCATTGTCGGTCAATCGCATGTCACCGACATTAATTACATAAATACTCGTGTCATAATTTGATTTTTATCGTATTAGGTTAATGTCTGGTTTTAATGATTAAATTTTTGGTGCTTAATTCTAGAGATAGTTAATTTAACTCGGTTCAGAAAATGAATTCATTTAGGTCATGATTGTTATGTGTATGATGCGATCTCTAATTAATCTAGACATTTGTCCCCTGACAAAAGTAATAGATATTAATCTTATCATTTATGAACATGTGATAAATGTTGAAAGAAATTTCTCGATCATAGATGATAGTTTAATTAAAACAATACTTTAGGAATTTATTTAATTAAAGATGATGGGTGTTACAACAAATGCATCAATTGATGATCGGGTTAGTGGAGCTTACCCTTGTTCGTCCTTTCTTTTCTCAACTGCTAGTTCTTCCTAAATTGTTGGTTATTGCATTTCTCACAGTTGGTCAGCTTCTTCTCTTCTAAACATCAGCTATAACTCTCTCTTCTTAACTGAGTGACTAGTTATGGATGTAAATAAATCTCTATCCAATTGGTTCTTCGAGTCCAATAATTTTTGAGTCTCGTCAAATCCTAAATAATTAAAACACTTTGAGACCTATAGAATAATTGCATGATATGTTTGATCTCAGTCAGCTCTAAACAAGTGATTAACTAAGTGTAGGTTTTTAACAATCATCAAAACTAAACATAACTTCTAACAAATAGTATCAAGTGAAATTCAGAAGAACTAAAAGAAATTCAATTAATTGTTATTAAGATGCATAAACTAGAGGATTGGCCATCAATGTAGTCTGGATTTCATAAATTACCTCAAAGGAAATATACGTTTTCCTAAATAAGAAACTCATGGATCAATTTCGTGCTAATAACACATTTTAAACAGAGTCTTCTCTACACCACTTATATACAATAGATTGAAAAAATAATAGAGGGATAAAGAAAATAATAGGGAGAATATGATGTATAGAAATAAAGATATAATTATTCATGCTAGGAATTTAAGTTAGAAATTCCTTCGTTACATGATGTTTTGATGAGTCAAACATACCACCAATTACTGTGTCTCTAGCTAGATTAACGTGTACATGTAATGTCCTATATAGGAATTATCGAGTTGTAATCAGAGCTGATTGCAAGCTTTTGGAAGTTTGTTAGCTGAATTTCATTCACTAGCAAAAAAAATATGTTGGAAGCTTGTTGGCTGAAAATGCCTTCACCAGCAAAAGGCCATCATCCCAGAAGTTTGCTGGCGCATATGCTATCAACAACTGGTGATCCACCAGCAAAGTGTCTCCAGCAAAGGCACATACTAGCAAGAAGAGACACAAGCAAGCCAAGATAAGGGAGCACTTTACAAATCCAGACTTTAACAAAGGAGATCTTAACTCAGCAATCCTTACAGCTTGTTCGTGCAAGGAATCCACCAGCAGACATTCCTTGTACTAGCTTGGAAGATTTTCTGACTAAACCTGCAAAGTCTACCTGCTCTAACACAAAGGATGCTGCAAATTAGGAAAAGTGAGACTTCGATTCGATGCGTTTCTTTTGGCTCACAACGGCTCCAATTTCAAACATCTCCAAGAGCGCCTATATATAGAGGCTGCAATCCATCTAGAGAAGGTTACCTTTTGCAAATTCAGATTTTACACATTCATTCACAAAATCTCTCAACACTAAATTATACAAAAACTTTCAGGTTGTTTATCAGTTTTTCGTGTTTTTTTAACACGAGGCTTTGTGCATCTTGCAAGAGCGACTCAGTTTTCTTACTTTCCAAGTAAGAAAATATCTTTGAGTTTCCACTATTCTGATGGTTAACTCTTATTGGTGTACACCACAAGCCGACGTTCCGAGAAGAACTAAAAGTCTCACGACCAGCTGGAGGTTGAGTGGTGCGCCCATATTTTATACCTGAAGAAGCGAAGGAATGCAAAGGACTTGGCGAGTACGCTAATGAACTGGAGGACTCGGACGTTCACCAACTAGCAATAGATTGTACGACATCTTTGTAAATTTAGTGTATTCCAGACAGTGAGTAAAAAAATAGGACATATGAAAGTTTTATTCGAGCCTTTATAAATCCTTAATGTTGTTTACAGCTTTCTTGAGTTTTCAAAACCAAACATCTCAAGTGTTGGAGTATATCTGAATACGGCTGAGTAACCATCTCTTGGTAAGTAACCATTTTTAAGAACCCAAGTTGGTGCCAAAATCACCATCTTGGCAGTGGCATATCCAGGATTTCAAAATCGGGGGTACAATATATAAATAACATTAAAATGGGGATACATTATTTAAAAATATATGTAAAAATATATAAATAATAATAAATATCCATACACATATACATAGTAAAAAAAAAGTTTGGGGGTACAATGGTACCCCCAAAAACATGCCTGCATACGCCACTGCATCTTGGTGAGTGCAAGTTTGTAAGATCTTCCGCTGCATATTATTTCATTCTAATCTGAGACCAACAAGTGGTATCAAAGAGGGTGGTTGTTTGGATTATCTGTTTTGTAACTCAATACTGATACCATAAAGTGGTATTTGTTTTGAGTCACTTAGGACCAGATCCATTTTCCTTGCACTTTTTTCCTTGTCTTAGCGAGCAGATTATAGGATGAACATCTCGAAGCTTCCACCTTACAACGCGGAGAAGTTTAAGGTATAGAAGAAGAGATCTGTAATCCAACTAAAGAATATCCAACCTGAGATGGGAGATGTGCTGGATACTGAACCCATTAAGATAATGAAGGTCAATGTTCATCTTCAGGAAATACTACTGGTCCAGATATGATCGAGGAGTCGTGCGTCGAGTGGACTCTGGAGAACAAGAAATGCATCCAGCTAGACACCATGTCTCACGAGCTAATTCTCTCTGCACTCCCATATTTAATGATTGAGGACTTAATTGGTTTCGATAGAGTAAAAGAGGTATGGGATTACCTCTATAGCCTTTCTATATGAATCGCAACAAACTTCAGGACTGTGTAGAAAATTATGAGTCCTATATGATGCTACCTGGAGAAAGCATCAAGGACATGGAGGCTCGGTTCAACTCAATTTTCAACAATTTGAAAGCCTTGGACAGGGTGCATTCTACAACCGATCTTAACGCAGAGATTCTTTCCAAGATGTCAAAGGATGATTAGTTTGTCAAAACCAGCACCTTGAAGGGGATAGATCTCTCTAAGATGTCCACCAATGAGATGTTCACCCATCTTTAAGCGCAAGAATGGGACATCATAATGGCAAACAAGAATGAAGCCATCAGAGCAACCACCAGTTCGCTAGGTAAGCACATTGAAGATGCTGCCTATTTCGTGAAAAGGGACTTCTAAAATAAAAAAAGACCAATAAGCCCTCTCACTAAAAGACCAACAAAGCCATCGACGAAAGAAGCCTAAACTCTTTGATATAAGACCTTGAGTCGTATTTCTCTGACTCAGAGGACATTTCCCTCGACTCACTTTCAAAAGAATTTTCAAAATTTTTTGAGTTGAAAAACGTCTTAGCTGGTGAAAAACACCTTGAGCCTGAACCAAACAAAAGCTCAATCTAAAAAAGCTCAAGAGTATTAGATAAAGTGCTTTTGACCTAGAGAAATCCTTTGAGTAAATCAGGTCTTGGTGTTGATAAAACCGATTTGAGCAGTCATACATCTTCATTGAGTGCTGACATTGGAAAGAAGAAAATTGTTTATGTGAAAGGTAAGTTCAGTGATCGACAAGTGCTGAAGGGTAAAGCGGCTGCAATAAAAGTACCAACATCTGCCGGTATGCTGAATGTTGGTCCCGTCAACAACCCCAAGCGGGCCAAGCAGCATGTTGCGAGGAAGCCAGCGAAGCCCCGCAAGCTGGTTGATCACATCAAGTTCATGTTGAGAGGAAGTCAGCTCATACAGCCAATTTGGCCAAGCAGCCAGCAAGGGTTGCACTATCTCAGGGTTTAATGAAGCCAAACACACCCCCTGGTTACTGCCATAACGAGAGATCTTCTTCTCATCCTCAAAATGACAAAAAGATCCATCCAACTTGGGGGAACATCTACTTGAGTCTTGAGCCCAATTTATTTTCTATTTCAATGGCTAAGAAGGCTATCCAGAGTGGCAGATGATTTGTTCTAAGGAAGCCACGTAGTTCACACACCATTCCAAAACCAGTGTTCCGAGGTCCAATAAGTATGTCAAATTCTAGGCGAACTACACACACTTGTGCAAAACCCCAATCTTCCCATAAAAAAGTCATGCATTATTACAGGAGGAAGAGTAAGATAGTGAGAAAAGGTTATCGAAAACCTCCTACAACGAAGATACTTTGGGTTTAGATTCCTAAAGGGGTAATTTAATGTGCTAATCCTGCAGGACTCGCTAATGATCAAGGACCTAAAGTATAATTCTTATTTTGCTGGAGCAAGTACATGCATTCCAGCTTCAGAAGAAGAGGAGTTTGTGGATCCTCAATAGCTGATGCTCAGCTCACATGACCGGAGAAAGAGATTTGCTCACAGATCTGATAATGATCTAAGGACCACCGGTCATGTTCAGTGGCAATTCCAAATGACAAATAATTGGAAGGGGATAGAGCATAAATAAATCAAGATCAATAATGTATCCATAGTCACCAACTTGAAACCTAACTAGCTAAGTATCAGCCATCTCAGTAAGAGTGGTTTCAAGGTTTCCTTTGCCAAATCAAAGACATAACTTCCAAGGAGGTGAAGCTCAGATGCATAAGGAAAAGAGGTCTATACGTGGCTGATTAGACAAGGGGACAAGAAAACTCATGCTTCGTGGCAGCCAATGTAGTGGATAACAGTTGGTTGTGGCATAAGAGGCTGAGTCATCTGAATTTCAAGACCATCAACCATCTGGCAAAGCACAAGCTGGTAGAAGGTCTACCTAAGGGCGGATTCAAGAAGAAAGGAATCTATAGAGCATGCCAGCATGGAAAATAGACCAAAACGTCCTTCAAGGGCAAAACAGACGTAGCAACCACCGAGCGTGTGCTCGAGGTTCTTCACATGGACTTGTTTGGTCCTGTGACCCCACCCACTAATGCTGATAAAATATATTCTCTTGTGGTCGTCGATGACTACTCGAGATACACATGGGTGGAGCTACTGAAGACGAAGGACAATGTGAAGTTGACATTACCAGAGCTGGTGATGCAGATTCAGAACTAGAAGGGAGTTACAGTTAGGCAGATCAGATCGGTCAATGAGATTGAGTTCTGAAATGGGCCACTGATGGACTTCTATGCAGAGGTTAGAATTAGCCATGAGAAGTTAGCTCCAAGAACTCCACCAGCATAATGGGCTAGCAGAACGGCAGAACAAAACACTCAACGAAGTAGAGAGGATAATGCTTGCCGAAGCCAGCTTGAATGAGAAATACTGGGCGAAGCAGTCATTACCGCATGCTACACTTAAAATAGAAGTGGTCTCAATGCCCAACTAAACAAGACTTTGGACATGGACTATGATGATCGTAAGCCCACTTTAGCTCATCTTCGTGCTTTTGATTCTCCATGTTACATTCACACAAACGAGAGTAAAATTGAATACCTTTTCGCCTAAAGTTGATGAAGGTGTGTTCCTTGGATAAGGATGCCCTTATCACTAGGCTTATAGGATATTTAACAAGACAACTAGGCATGTGGAAATAACATGTCATATTGTTTTTTATGAAGCCATGCTAGTGCGTAGACCTTGAAAGAGTTGGCGCAAGACATTCTTGAGATCAATGATGTCATTGAGCAGTTGGATAATGAAATTCTTCATCCTAAATCAACTGTTCAGACTAGATCTATGAGTGATCTGTCTTGCCATCCAGTTATCTCGATTGGACCACAAACAACTAAGAGGGCCGGTGATGCAAATGATCTTGTTGAGGCATTGGATTCCATTTCCCTGAATGAGAGCATGAATCAAGGGGGAACCCAACCTGGAATAATAGAGCTTGAAGACAAAGATGCCAAAGAAGTTCTTCCAGAGATAGAGGATCTGGAGGATCTGGTTGTTGATGAAGACCTAGTTCACGAGCTAGGAGCTGGTAATTCAGATGTTGGAGACGATAGTTTTGGAGTTGGTGAGGAACCAACAACTAGTGGATCAGTTGGAGAGATGCCAGCAAGAAAAGAAATACCAGTAGTTGTGGAGTCAGCAAATGCGGAGCCAACAATAATTGTGCCAGCAGAAGAAAAACTGTCAGCATCAACAGCGGAACCAGTTTCTGGGGAAGAAATCATTCCACAAGATTTCTTCCCAAGGATGTGGCCACCGCAGGAGTGGAGAGTACACATTTTTCATCGAACTAGAAGAGGTGGAAGAGTTGCACATACCGAAGTGGTTGAGACATCATCCCGAGTTAAATATCATAGATGATGTTACAAATCCCGTTTGTACTAGAGCTGAGATTGCATTGCTCTCATACTTTATTTCCCAATTAGAGTCGATGGAGATTGGATAAGCTTGCAGTTACCAGATTGGATCAATGCGTTGCAAAAGGAACTTGGAGAATTTGCCCGCAACAATATTTGGTACATGGTGGACAGTCTAGCACACCGGTCGGTGATCGGTACCAAATGGGTCTTCAAGGAAAAACGGGATAAAGAATGCAACATCGTAAGAAACAAAACTTGACTTGTTGCCAAGGGATGCAAGCAATTTGAAGAAATAGATTTTGATGAAACATTTGCACCAATTTCCGGTCTGGAGACAATTAGGCTATTTCTATCTTACACGGCGTAGCAAAACTTCACAGTCTTTTAGATGGACGTGAAAAGTGTCTTCTTGAATAGTGAGCTGAAGGAGGAAGTCTATGTGGAGCAACCTCCAGGCTTTGAGGAAGGCAACTAGGTTTACAAGTTGCGGAAGGCTCTCTATGGCCTTAAACACCGCGAGCTTGGTATGAGACATTGTCTTAGTTTATCAACCAGAAAAAGTATACAAAAGATCATATCAGTAAATTTTGTTTAAAGAAGACAAAATCGTTGAGGATTCCGATGAGTCCCAATGCAGTTGACTCAAGAAGAAGAGGGGAAACCAATTAATCAAACCAGTAACAGAGAAATCATAGGATCTTTCCTATATTTGACAACCACCAGGCGCGACATTTCATATGTCGTTGGAGCCTGCACCAGATTTCAAGCCAATCCAAATAAATCACACATATAGGCTTCCAAAAGGATCGTGAGACACCTTGAATGTACTCAGTCTCTAGAAATATAGTATCCAAGTTTGACGAGTTCAATCTTAATAGATACTCAGATTCAGACTTCAGAGGATGCAGAATTGACCGAAAAAGCATCAGTGGCACCTATTAGTTTTTGGCTCATAAGCTGGTTAGTTGGTTTAGCAAGAAGCAACATTTTGTTGTCACCTCCACTAAAGAGGTTGAATATGTGGTCGTTGTCAGCTGCCATGCTCAGATTTTGTAGATCAAGCAACAACTGATGGATTACAATGTCAGCACCGGATGTATTCCTATCAATTGTAACAATAATAATGCGATGTGCATCACGAAAAATCTCGTTCATCATTCAAGAACAAAGCATATCAACATCTGAGACCACGTAGAGAAGAACAATATCTCGGTTGCGTATATTCGGACAGATGACCAACTTGCATATCTTCACCGAGTTGGTGATACATGATGTAACAAGCTGGAGAATATTCTATCATTTTACGAGGAGGTAAACTGGTAAAATCCTCTACCAGCTAGGTACTCCAGAGCTGGTGATTTACCATGGTGAAAACTAGTAAATTCCTCAATCAAAATCATGTTAATGGTCAACCAGCAAGCGCAAAAGTCAAGGCGGGAGTCCCGAAGTGACGCAAATCCTCTACTATACACCAAATTTGTATAATGCAACCCAAAAGGAGTAATATGAAAGTGTTATGACTTTGCACACTTTATGACGTTCTGAAATGTAACAGACGTCGTATATATCGGATCTTCCATTATAGATCTCCATCTGCCGTTTCAGATCTCCATGAAATCCAGATCATGCATTATCGCACATGAATTTTCTATATAAGTTATCGTTCTTCCTTGAATCTTGATTTATTTTGCACATTGAAAATTCTCTAAGCATTCACTCCTTTGAATGTTTGTGTCAACTCTCATATTCTTCAATCTTTGTCATCTATGGCAAAACCACGCTCTGAGCATGATGAGAAGTGTTCGGAGGAGATCAATGAACCATCCACCGCCTACATGCTGAAGATCACTGAACACTGCATCTGTCATACGGAACCTATCATCTTTGAAGATGGAACGAACAAGAAATTATTCTTTGTTACCCGACTTTAGAGTTAGGGAAGTCCAAAGTCATGACAAGCTTTCCAGCTTGTTGTAGTAGGAGAGGCAAGTCAACTAGACGACTGATTGACTAATCGTTGGAAAAATCACCAGACTATTATAGCACAACGAGCAAATAAATTTATAAAACCACAAGGTTGTCAAACTAACAGGGAAACGTGAAACAAAACTAATTTGTGTACTGGACACAGTTTATCAAATTATTGTTTGAGCAAATAGAGTTGGAAAAGGGTTTTGCATTCTAAATTAAACTTTTGAAGTGAAATCAGATAAATAAAAGCACATACCCTAGGGATTTCAACCAATCATAGACAATAAACATGAAACAAACAATCCAAACCCAACAGGTACACATGGTGAAAAATATGATAATTTGGAATTAATTCCTTCATCGGGCAATTAAAACCTAGATTACTAGTGAGTGAATTTTACTTTTTGGGTCTCAATAACACAAATCTAGTCAATTCCAATAAACATGCAGATTAAACTCCTACAATTGATTTCTTCTTTTTGAGACATAAAACAATCATATTAAATACTCTCTTCTAATTGTTAATTTTCTTCTCTCGGTTTTTCAATTAACAACTATAAACCTAAATCAAAATTTCATCTATCGATCCTCCAACTGATATAGAATTTGTAGATTAAGCCAAAGAATTTAAACTAAACAAAAATTGGTTTGAATTAATGAATCAAAACATGCAATCTTAGATGATGAAAAACCCTAGAATCCGCTAGGGTTTCTAGCCAGACATGCTAAAAACACAAATTGAAATAAAAATAAAATATTGCGTTAAAACTTACATGGAAAATAAAGTACAAGAAAATAACTTAGATCTAATTCTTCCCACTCTAAAAGCTTGAGTTTGAAAATAAAACTGAATGATGAATTTGACTTAATACATGAGCTTATATTGTAGTAGGGATAAATCTTACGGGCTTGAACTATAGGGAAAAGTTGTACTGGGCTTCTGAGTTACAAATCTCGTCCTTGACTTGAAAATTCGTGTTTCAACATTTTCGCGTTAACTGACACAAGACCACATCGGTTGACACGACTTCTTGTCTCGATTCCTTACGTTGCTCGCTGCCACATCACTATTAACCAATTTGCATCGATCGACACGTAGTCACATCGGTCGATGCAAAATCTTCATCCACATCAGTCGACATCCTCATACATCAATCGAAACAACAACAACTTGCAAAATTCCTCATCTTTTGATCAACTCTTCTCCTATTCGACCTATTTTCTTGCAAAACTTAGCACCACAAGCGTAATACCTACTAAAACATACTCATGCTCAACAATTAAGCTTAACAAATGAAAATATAGGAAATAATAAAGAATACAATGTGATAAGTGAGTGCAAATACAAGCTTATCATTGACAAGATCAAAAAATGTGGTTCATCGCCAATTTTCTAGAATTTCAAGGCGATGTACGGATATCTCTATTTGCCTCTTGGGTGACTCTTCAACCCTTAGCTCTTCCACCTCATCTTCTCATCCAGAAGAGGTGAATGAAGTGCTGAAAGAAGATGATAGAGGAATGATGTTGAGAAGAGAAGCGTAGCTGAGAAGAAGGAGCATAGAAAACTAACAAATCTACAGGATTTTAGTTGTTAACTTGCCTTCTTTTCGTTAGTCAATTTAGAATTTCCATTGTAATTGTAATCTAATTCAATATTAATGAAAATCTGGCTTAAAGATTGAAGACAATAACTCTTTTTCTCATTCTCTTCTCATCTCTTCTTTTGCTGAACTTACATACGCTGTGTAGTCAACAAGTTTTTATCGCCCTTATGATTTTAATCGAGAAATATATCTTCCAATAAGGGGGGAGATCATTAGGGTAGGTTGCACAAGATTCTTTTTTTTGAGTGATTAGCTGATAGTCAAATTCTTTGTAAACTCGAAAACTTGTTCTATTTGCTAGCTTAGAGTGGGTTTGATTACATTAAAAAAGGAAAAATTGTTAGGAATTTATGTTAGAAATCCCTTCTTTATATAATATTTTGATGACTCAAACATACCACCAACTAGTGTGTTACTAGCTAGATTAGTTTGTACTTGTAATGGCTTGTATAGGAATTACCCAGTTGTAATCAGTGCTGATCGCAAGCTTTGGAAGTTTGCTGGCTGAATTCCATTCACCAGCAACAGACCTTATTGGAAGTTTGCTGGCTGAAATGCCTTCACTAGCAAAGGGCCATCATCCTAGAAGGTTGGTGGCAGACACGTCATCACCAGCTGGAGATCCACCAACAAGAAACTTACCAACAAAGTATCACCATCAAAGGTCCATACCAGCAACAAGAGACAAAAACAAGCCACGATAAGCGAGCACTTTACAAACCTAGACTTTGAGTAAGAAGATCTTAAAGTCTACTATACATAAAGCTTGTTCGTCCAAAAAATCCACTAGCAGACATTCATCGGGCTGGCTTGGAATCCGTTTTGATTAAAGCTACAAAGTCCACATGCTTTGACAGAAAGGATGCTGCAAATTAGGAAAATTGAGGACGCGTTCCTTTCGTCTCACAACGACTCTAATTTCAAACATCTCCAAGAGCGCCTATATATAGAGGCTACAATCCATCTGGAGAAGGTTACCTTTTGCAAATTCATATTTTACACACTCATTCACGAAAGCGATCAACACTCAAGTATACAAAAGCTTTTAGGTTGTTTATCAGCTTTCCGTGTTCCGTTTTTTAACACGAGGCTCTGTGCATCTTGCAAGAGTTACTTAGTTTTCTTACTTTCTACGTAAGAAAACTTCTTAGAGTTTCCATTACTCCAGTAGTTAACTAATATTGGTGTATACCGCAAGCTGACGTTCCAGGGAAGAACTAAAAGTCCCACCACCAGCTGGAGGTTTGAGTGGGTGCGCCCACACTTCATACCAGAAGAAGCGAAAGAGTGCAAAGGACTTAACGAGTGTGCATTCAGCAGATTGCAAGTCTGGAGAGAGGACGTAGGACAATTTTGTCCAAACCTCTATAATTTAATTGTGTTATTTACTGCTTTCAACATTGGATTTTAAACGCAACACTTTAAGTATTAGAGTATATCTGAATACGTCTAAGTAACCAACTTTTGCTAAGTAAACAATTTTCATAACCCAAGCTGATGTTAGAATCACTAGCTTGGAGAGTGCAAATTTGTAAGAATCTTCTGCTACATATTATTTCACTCTGATCCGGAACCAACAATTCACTAATCATCTGTCCAAAATTACAAAATGTCATTGATATATATAAGGATGATACCCTATCATCTCTCTAGAATATATCTTAAGTAATGTCCATCAAATTAATATATTTATAACAAAAATCTTGCATAATATCCAAATTGAATGTTTAAACTAATCCTTATTCTAAAATCAAATTAAAAAATTACTTTATGGTGTTATGGATTTATGGGCAATTACATTATTTTTAAAAAAAATACTACTACAAACAATTAACCTAATAGTGTATAAATGATAAATATTTAAAAATATTAACATAATAATTTAAGGACAATAAAGGTAAAATTATGAAGTTATCTAATGTATGGATCAAGTTTGAAAATTAAACTTTTTTTTTCATTATGAAACTTTATCTTAATTTTTAATCCATTAGTTAAAAATACTCCATAGACTCATGAGTACACTTTCACAAATTATATTTCCCTAAATTCTTCACTATTTATATTTTTTATATCATTAACGCCACTTGATCACTTATGATTCTCAATTCAAATAAATATATAAGGTGTGGTTAAATGTATTTTTAACCATGTAAGCCATTAAGGATATTCTAAACTAGAATAAATAAAGTAAGTAAAGTTTCTTAATAATAAAAAATATTAGAATAAATTTAAAGTTAATCTAAGGGTTATGACAAAATGTATAAACTTTCCCTAGTAATAAATTACAGCATCAGAAAAAAATTTGTCAAAATTCCGAAAATACGAGACATCATATCAAAATATAGTAATATTAATTTAAAAATTAAAATAGAAATTATACAAACGTGAAAAACGTGAAGTTGTCAGAAAACAAAAACAAGAAAAAAAAAAAAAAAGAATATAAAAGGTGTGGAAGACATCTCTTTGCTCCCTTTCGGTGGAATTTCGTATCAGGCAAGCCCCTTTCTTCTCTTCCTCTCTCATCCCTCATCCATCGTCATCTCTCTCCTAACTCCTCAGAATAATTCACAAATTCAGGAAAAATCTGGGCAAGAACTTCACTGATTAGGAATATTCTTGATTGGTTTTATAAGTATTTTCGAAGAAGAGGGCACAGATTTGCAAAAAGAAATCACATTCAATTTTTGAATAAAGGGGTTGAGAAGAAAGAAGCTATGGATGCTAATTCTTGGGCTGCCCGATTGTCTTCTGCCTCCAAGCGCTATCAATCTGCTCTTCAATCTCGATCTGGTAAAGTTTCTTTGTCTTGTTTGCGTTTTTTCATTTCTATTGTTCATCTGGGCTTTTCGTCAGATGCTGTTCTATGTAGTTCTCGTTTACGGGCTTCACGTTTGTTCGTCGGGGTACTTTTTATTTCAACGATTGGATTTTTAATCTAGGGTCTACGGAATTGACTAATCTTTGTATGATTTTTCCAAAGCGTTTCATTTGAGGCTGGGGTATGGGTTTTGGACTGTATATGCCTTTATTATTTGTGTTTTCCTTTCATGTGCATGGATATGTGGTTGTTTCATTTGTCAAGGAATGTGTTAGTTGGGCTTTGGTGCTTGTTCTACGATAATACATCTGTTCACATTAAGTGCTGCTTGATTTTCATGTTGTGTGACTCGTTAAATTTCGAAGCTGAATCTTTGTCTATGTTCTTTGTCTCTTGCGATTGATGGGTTTCTTGTCTCTATGTATTTTTCTGTAGGAATGAAATGGGATAGCTTTGATGCAGATATGCTCATGGGCTTTGAGGAAATTGACATGGATGATGATGTAAGGGAGGAATATCCATGCCCTTTCTGTTCAGATTATTTTGATATTTTGGGCTTGTGCTGCCATATTGATGATGAACATCCCGTAGAAGCCAAAAATGGGGTTAGTCATAATATTACTATCATTTTGTAATAATGAAAAAGAGCTGATGCTGTACTGGATCTTTTGATTTGTCTATCTGTAACATTATTGCACTTGCTAAGCTGATACTGCTCTAACTAAATGTTCGCTGTTGATTCTCTTATGTGGACTATTAGAGTTTATGAAAAATCAATTGTAACATTGTATATCTAGCGACAATACTTTACATGACTTTTGCAGGATAATTTCTTTTAGCATTTGGTGTGATAAGGATTGGGAAGAGTCAATTGCGAGTTTCAGTTGTTTTGGCATGACTATGTTTGCAGTAGATAGGCTAAGTAAATAGTGTCATACGACGTTACAGCTCATTCCATGCCTGTCTTTGTTGTTATTGATATAGTGATTAGTTTGTTGCCAAATGAATGATCTGTCTCCTCTGGTGGTCAAATGTCAATAAAAAGAATATTTAATTGATTGTTTTTCTCTTCTTTTAGCTGATATTGTATTATTCTCCTGAGAATGCGGTATATTTATCTCTAGCTTTTTGTTTCACTGCATATCTTATGATACTTGTTCAGACATTTTGTGTTAGAAAAGCTATTAATACATGCATTAGTCTTGCAGGTGTGTCCAGTTTGTGCGATGAGGGTGGGTGTCGATATGGTGGCTCATATAACATTGCAACATGGGAATATCTTTAAGATATCCTTTTCTGCATAGTTAGCTTTTTCAATTACTTTATTCTTATCTTGAAGTAATTACACATACTTCTTTGTCTCAACATCTGTTTATCCTCTATGTTTTTTGCTTCTAAATAACCGGCGTAAGGTATTTATTGAAAAATATTTACGCCTGGATAAAGAAATGCTGCCGTGCTTGAAGTTATATTTTTGGTTACTAAAGTTGCATTTAGCAGATTTCTTTATATTTTAGTTATATACCATGGCACTGATACAGTTTCAGAATGTATCTAGCTCAAATGGCTATATCAGTTGTTATTGTAACAGATACAATTGCATGCTCTGTTCACTAGCAACTTGAACACCTACGTTGAATACCTTGACTAGAAATTACATGCAGCGCAAGAGAAAATCACGAAAATCTGGCTCACATTCTACTCTTTCTTTGCTGAGGAAAGAGCTGAGAGAAGGGAACTTTCAGTCCCTTTTTGGAGGGTCTTCCTGTATAGTTTCGTCAAGCAATGCTGCTCCAGACCCACTGTTATCTTCTTTTATTCTGCCAATGGCTGAAGATTATGAAAGTGTTCCATCACACTCTTCAGCTGAGTTGTCAATTGCCAAGAAAAGCACAACTGGAAGCACCTCAGAGCGGTATGTTGTTTTTTATTTGTTGCAGTCTTGCAGTGTTTGCTCTATTTTCACACTTTATCATGACAAATGAGGCAGCACATGATGCGAAAGATCATCTGTCTCCCTTGATACTCATGATGCATTAATGCATCGTTCACAAGTGTATATGTGGATGGTGGACCGATAAAATGCTTAATTCAATACTTGTTCATGCATGCCTATGCATGGCCCTTGTGAATTATATTTGACAGAGAATCCGCAACACCTATAGAAGAATCCTATCTAATTCTTTCAGCTCATCAAAACCTGGGAAGGCTAATTTTCAAATAGGATTCAGATGCTTTATCTTATTTTTTTAAATAATTGTTCATTCCTACTGTAATGGTTTTTCAAACTAAAAGGACTCTGACAGATCTTGGTTTCATTCGTAGCTAACACTTCTCAATTGCTTTAGATTCCTATTCTAGTGACCAGGATGAAGTATCTCAATATCCTTGATAAATATAAAGCACTGTAGGTGCTGCCTGTTTAGCATATAATTTTTTATTAATTTCTAAGTCTGAGTAGGTTATATGGATGTCAGTATTCTTGGAGCCATTGTGATTCCATTAATATGCCTACAGTTCAAATATAACACTTATTGCTTTGAGTTTCAGTTCCAGTATACTTTCATGCCTTCCCAAACCTGTTTCAGTATTTATTACTCCCTCCGTCCCGCTACAATTGACGTGTTTCATTTTGGCACATTAATTTCGGAGCTAATGTTTAGTAGCTAATCGTGGTTAATAATAAAATTGGCAATCATAATTAACTTATTTAAGACTTAAATAAGTTAATTATGATTGCCAATTTTATTATTAACCACGATTAGCTACTAAACATTAGCTCCGAAATTAATGTGCCAAAATGAAACACGTCAATTGTAGCGGGACGGAGGGAGTATTATTTTTAAAAAAAATTGTTGATGTTGACTAAATGTAGATGTTATTTTAGTTACTTATAAAACCTAAAATCACGAATTAATGTTGCAAAATGATAATGTTTCCTGTGGGTGATAGGATGGCCTCTACTTTTTCTTTGTACCCTGTTCTTGTCTTCGTTCCATTTGTAATTGGTAAGGACTAAGGAAAGGAATGGATTGTTTTTCTTATAATTTTCACAATTTCACTTCACCCTAGACTGGTTTACTTCCGATTTTTTTTTTTGAATTGAATCTGCAAGAATACTGATTATTCCTGTGGTTCACCTTCTATAAATTTGATCTCTTACTGAAAATTGAGACATTGCCCTATTCATTTGTTATTTGGTACTTTCTCATTGTCATTTTTCTTGTCACACGTGTGCTTAGATGCATTTAATGATTCTGTTCCTTGTAGCCTAACAGACATAAGAAACTTTGACTTTATTGATAGGCAGTTCGTTGGCTCTTTATGAATCCAACCAAACAAGTTCTCAACTGTGACGAAAGTGAGAGTGAAATTTCTCTTCATCCTTATCCCAATTCCTTTACTTTGAAGAGTAGTATTCTTAGGGAGTCTTGACTTGGGGATAAGCCTATATGGATAAAATTAATTTAGGTTAATATACCACATGCTTTGATGGATTAAAAAGTTTTGGATATCATAAGGCCTTGATAATGTCAAGATTGAGGTTTTCCTGGAATATAAATCCTTTAGAAGGGTGTTCTTGAAATAATCCTTCATCTCTCTTTTAAAAAAAATTCTAATAATTCAGTTCCCTTTGTTTTATCCATCATAGTGCACAACGCTAGACTGATAGATAATCTATGCTGTATCACCTTAGCGATTCCTATCTAGATTAGTAAATGCCCCCTAATTTGTTTACTTGAGCTAGAATTTGCTGTTTAACCAATGAGAGTTGTGCGACAGACATTCCAGTTAGTTTTCTTTATTGATTTTCCCTTGATGGCCATTTTATGGCATGCTCGAGTGTGGTAGGTAAATGTTATGTCAGACTACGATTTTCTGCCATCTGGTGAGAAGGTATGCTGTTGGACAAACTTACACTGCTTGATTTTAGAAGGTTTCGCGGTGAGTGAGAGGGAGGAAGAGAAGGGTCTCAAAGGAAAAACCTGGGTAGTTTCAGGTGACTTGAAATGTGTATTTGTTTGTCATGCTATTAGATTGCTATGAATTACTTAATCTCTACCAAGTACGTAGCAGGGGTCAATGCAGGAACCTAGCAATGTCTGAGCAGTGGCATTAGCATTAGTTTTCCTGGACCAAATAACCAAGGAATGAAAGTGAAGATTGGGCTTGGGTTTCTGTATTGAGGAGAGATTGTTAGGGAGTGAAGGATAGGAGTTCGACATTGCAAGGTGGAATATCACAAAAGATGATACAAAAAATACAAAAGAAAAGAAAGCATTTAAGTGTCATAAAAAAAGATCATAATATAAAAACAAGGACTTCTGATTATTTGTGGCTATCCTCTATATTTCAAAAGAGCACATCTATCAAATAAATAGTGGGGGCATTGTCTACAAAGATTTTGGACCTAATCATGGAAGTTAACAATAATCACTTTTGAGGTCCATCTGGGCATGATATACTTGAATGTGTAGTTATTGGTGAATACATACGATTATTTCTTAGAAACTTTATGCTTATTGTGACACTGTTGCATGTCCTGTCCATGTGTTCTGTATTCTGCAATATTTTAATGTGGAGAACAAATCGTCCAATTATGACTTAGGTTCAAACCTCTGCACTTTTTGTAATTCTCAGTAATCCCCTACATTTTCATCTTGTTGGAAGTTAGTTTTGGTCTTAATCTCGGGTTTCGGACACTATTATGCATGCAGAAAGCTTCTGCAGCAGCCTCCAATGTCTATCAAAGACCAGGAGGAGAGAAGGAGGAGAAGCGACTTCGTTCAAGGACTGTTGTTGTCTGTGATGGTTGATGATAATTTGTAAGTGGGAGTTGGGTGTAATGCTGCCTATTCTTTTCTATTACACCGAAATGGTAAAGTGAAATAAGCTTTGTAGTAAGAAATGTAATCTATGTTATGTAGAGTTAGTTGTAGCTTTTCTATATATTCATGTATTTTTGTTTCATCAAGAGAGGATTGTTTACTTCTTGCATTATTATTTGATGAAGGTAGATTTTGTGGCCATGAAATAATATATTTATTATGGCTAATTTTAGCCTTTCGACTACTTAGATAAAAATATATCGGACCTTTGCGTTGATTTGAAATATTGAAGTATTGATTATAAAAATTTGTATACTTTATTTAAATGGAAAATAATGGTGAAGGGTGTACTTTATATTTTCAAATTTATGATTATATCTAGATTATTTTTCTTTTCTTTGTTGTTATGGTCTTATAGAGTGGACTGAGTTTTGTGCTTATTATTGAATATTTTGAAATTCAAGAGCTTAAGCAGGAATGGACTTTATAAATCTGATCTTTTGATGTATTATACTCAGTAAAATAAGTTTATTTTTTATAACAAATATATCATATTCATTGACTTCATTATATTTTTTCTAATAATAAATGAGTTGGTCTCCTGTGAGTAGGGATGTCAATCGGGCTAACCCGTCGGATTTCGGGCTAACCCTATTGGGTTGCGGGCTATTCGGTCTGGGTTGATCGGGCTGAATTTTTTTCGGGCTAAAAATTCTTGAACCTAACCCTAACCCACCGGTTTTCAGGCTGACCCGTCGAGCTGGCAAGATTTACAAGTTTACTTTTGTAAAGATTTTCTTAAAATATTTTAACAAATCCTAAAACAAAATAAAAATGAAAATGATGAACCAACATAAATAAAAGACATCAGACAACAATATATCCGTAAAAAAAATAAAGATAAGTAGATAAAAAGTTGGTCAATCATAGTTTTAAAAAAATATCAATCCTTATATGCGAACTATTTTAAGTAATAGAAGTACATTATTCAACATATTAAATGATAAAATAGAGATTATAAAATTAAATGTAGCTTTCACTTGGGTGAACATAACAATGAGAGGCTTGTAAAGGTGCTTGAAAGGAAGAAATGAGTAGGCACGCTAATTAGGAGAGTGACGAGTGGAAGACAGTGAAAGAGGAAGAAATGGAGGATTTTTCGATTTGAGGGTAATGGACTACGTCATTGTGAGAGATAGATGAGATTTTGTGTGACGGAAAATTAGGTTTAGAGAATTGGGTTTTTGGGTATAGTAGGATATAAATAATATTAGAAATAATGAAATATATATATATATATATAAATATTGTCGGACCTACGGGCCGACCCGCAACCCACCGGGCTCAACCTGTTCGGGCCGCCAACCCGTTGGATTCAACCCGTTCGGTTAAAAATAATTTCGGGTTGGAAATTTTTTAACCTAACCCGCATTTTAACCCACCGATTTCGGCTGACCCATCGGTTTCGGGCTTTATTGACATCCCTACCTGTGAGATCGTCTCACTATTTTTTTATTGTGAGACGGATCAAAATCTATACCCGTTACAAAACAAATTAATTATGAGTTTACTTTTACAAACCCACCACTCCCAGCCCAACGACCACATCACCTGCAAGCACCTCCTAACTTCCCCTCGCAGTAACGCCTCTCAAGCTCCTTGTCTACAGCACCACCCTCTGCTCCCCCCTGGTTGACAGAGCTCTTCAAATCTCTCAACAAAAGTATCAATATTTGGGTTGGTGTTTGAAATTTCCGAGTATTAATAGAAGTTGGGGACGTGGTCAGAATCGAGGCTTGACATGAGGTCACACGAGTTGATGGCCTCGACAGGATGCTGGCGAACAGTGGTGGTGGAGGAGCTTCTGGGGGCGACGAGGGAAGTGGGTGGTGGTTGAGGGTGGTCAAGAAGCCGTAGGTGGTGGAGGAAAAACTTAATTGCTAAAAAAATAATAATAATTGCTGAATACATCATTTACAGTAAATGAATACATCATTTGAGAACAAAAAAAAACTTAATTGCTAAAAAAAAAAAAAACTTAATTGCTGAATACATCATTTACAGTAAAGGAATACATCATTTACAGTAAAAGAATATAACATCCTGCTCCTGATGCACCCAACGAAGTTTCTTATCATCTGCGCCTTAATGCATCCTCACTACATGAGAACAAGCTTGTGTTTGGCCCTCCTCCTATCCTTGGACTGCTTCGACAGCAAAATTGCCGAGCCCCCACTCTAATAAAAATAGAAAGAAATCACGAGGAAACAGATGGACCGGCGGATCTCAGCAGACCTGAGGAGGATTCCTATTCGGCACACAGATTATCTGTCCTCCTGATAGCGGCTTGAACCAGCACCACCACCGCCGCCATGAGCTCAAGTTTCCGCCGTCGTGTCTGTGAACGTGAGTACGACATTGGGGAGTTTGTGTCGTGTATTTTAAAGAGAGAGGGGTTGTTTTTATTTGGTAAAGATGGGTATTCATTATAAGATCCAATTAAAAAATATGGATAGAATTCAATCCGTTTTACAATAAAAAATGGCGAGACCGTCTCATATGAGACTTTGCCATAATAAATTAATCAAATACTTATCACTAATTAATGTATGAAAATGTGATTTTTTGTGTTTTCACTTTAAGTTCGATCACCCAATTGTTTAATATAATATTAGTTTCTCTTTCATTCATATTACAACTTATAATTTAATATTATTTACTTCTCCTATAGTGATCAAACCAAACTTAACTTCTTAATTAAAATATTAGTTTTTCATATTTCAATATAATACATAAAATTTTAAAAATATTTTAAATTGATAACTATAATAAATAAAATATTACGTACTAAGAATTCATAATTTATTCAAAAAACAAAAAGAACTTTGAATATTTTAAATATATCTAAAATAATAATTATAATACATAAATCATACATACTGTTGGTCCTAAATTAGAGATAGATAAATATGCAGCGGAAGTTTTGCAGGTTTATACTCTTAAAGCTAGTGATTCTGGCACTAGCTTGGTTTCAGAAAATTGGTTACTACTTAGTGAACAATATATTACTTAGTCAAGATTCAGTAATATACTCCAACCCTTGAGGTGTTGGGTTTTAAATCTAATGCACAAATTTGAAGACAACTGTAAATGACACAAATGATTTATAGAGGTTCATAACAAACTGTCATACGTCTTCTCTTCTTCATACACACTCTCGCCAAGTCCTTCGCTTCTTCAGATCTGATGTGTGGGCGCACCACTCAACCTCCAGCTGGTCATAGGAGTTTGTGTTCTTTTCAAGAATGTCAACTTGCAGTATACACCCGTGATAGTTACCACTTGAGTAGAGGATCCTCTAAGATGTCTTCTTACTTTGAAAGTAAGAAAATAGAAGTAAGAGCTCTTGCAAGACACACAGAGCCTCATGCCCAACAATGGAATTCAGGAAGTTGATAGAACAACCCGAAAGCTTTTGAGTGCTCGAGTGCTAATTTCAGTGCTTTCAAGAGAGTGGCAGAAATGATTGGAAGTTGATTGGCCAAAAGTCACCTTCTCTTGATGGATTGCTGCCTCTACTTATCGGCGCTCTTTGGAAGGTTTGAAAATGAAGCCGTTGTGAGATAAAAGGAATCGTCCAATCGTGGTCTCACTTTTTCTGACTTGCAGTGTCATTTTTATCAGAGCAGATGACTTTGCAGCTTTGGTCAGAACGACTCTTTAGCCAGTTTGAGGAATGTTTGCTGTGGATTCCTTGGACAAACAATCTTTTAAGTATCTCAAATTTTAAGATCTATTTTCTTAAAGTCCAGACTTGTAAAGTCTTCATTTGTCTTGGCATTCTTGCGTCTCTTCTTGTTAGTTAGGTATCGCCTTGCTTGTGACATTTGCTGGTAAGCTCCTTGCTGGTGGATCATCAACTGGTGATGACATGTCAGTGAGCTTCCTCCAAAAGCGTTTTCCTGGTAAAGAGGTTTTAGTCAACAAACTCCAAACAAGCTCCTTTGCTGGTGAATGGAATTCCGCCAGAAAATCTCCAAAGCTTGTGATCAGCTCCAATTTACTACTCGATAGTTCCTATACAGGATATTACAAGTTCAGACTAATCTAGCTAGAGACACCCTATCTAGTGGTATGCTAGACTCATCAAAACATAATTTAACGAATGAATTTCTAACATAAATTCCTAACAATTTCCCACTTTTTGATGTAGTCAAACCCACTCTGAATTGGCAAGAAGATAGCAAGTTCTCTACTTTACAGTAAATTTGAACAACCAGTTATACTAAAAACAAGTATCTTGCACAACCTACCCTAATGATCTTCCCCTTGACTAGGAGAGATGTTTCTCGATTATAATCATAAGGACAATAAAACATTGTTGATTACACAGAGTGTGTAAGTTCAACAAGAGGAAACATGAGAAGGAAATGAGACAAAGAGCTATTGTCTTCAATCTTCAAGCCAATTTTCCATTAATATTGATTTGAGATTACAAATACAATGGAAAGTTAAACTGACAAAAAGAAAGAAAAGAAAATAGGGCAGGTCAGCAACTAAAATCCTGTTGGATTGCAGATCTTCTCTTCTCCGTCTTCTCAGCTTCACTTCCCTTCTCTTTGTTCTCTGTCATCTTTTCAGCTCTTCTTCTCTCTTCCTTCACCTCTCTTCCTCTGACCCCAAATGGTAGATCATGAAAAGGAGGTGGAAGAGCTCAGATGGTAGGGCTACCCGAGAGACAAGTAGAGAGGATCTAATAGCACCTCAAATCATGATAGATCTGCCACTGATCCATTCTTTCAATCATGTTGACTGACTGGTCGATGACTTATCTCCCCAGCCCAGACAAATTAGGTGACTTGTCGGGCTGACTTTGGACTTCCCTTCCTCCAAAATCGGGTAACAAAGAATAATTTCTTATTTTCCCCATCTTTGAAGATGAGGATCCACACGACACACATTTTCTTTAATGATCATCAGCGTGTAGGTGGTGGGTAGATCGTTGATCTCCTCCGGACATTTCTCCTGCTCAGAGCATGGGTTTGCCATGGTTGATAAAGGATGAATCATAGTAGAGAGAAGGTAGACATTCAAAGGATGAATGTCTTAGAGAATTTTCAAGGTGTAAAAGTGAGTCTTCTGACGGAAGAAAGACACCTTATATAGAAAATTCATGTGCATCAATGCACGGTTCAAATCTCATAGAGATTTGTAACTGAAGATTAGACTTCTTCGACATCTATTACACTTCAGGTTTCATGAAGTGTGCGATGTCATGGCGCATTCATATTCCTCCTTTGGGCAGTGACACATTTAATGTGGCATGTAAACAAGGATCTTTGTAACTCCCACCCTTAACATCCATGCCTGTTGATTGACCTTCAGTATGCTGCTAGTTGAGGAATTTACCAGTATGACCCCTGGTAAATCATCAGCTGTGCAACGAATCAGACCAGATGAGAATGAAAAAGATGTAAATATGCGTAGATAACTACGAGTCATTCGAAATGATTTCTGGAGAAACCATCAAGTAGATGGAAGCTTGTTCTAAATTAATAGTGAATGAGTTACATCCTCTTGGGAGAACATACACTATTGCTGATTTGAATGCAAAGATTCTTTCAAGAATGTTAAAGGGGGATTGGTTTGTCTAGGTGACAAATCTCAATGAGAAGGTTTTCTCAAAAATCTCAGTAAAGGAAATCTATGTCATGCTTCAAGCCCATGAATGGGATATCACCATGATAAATAGCCATGAGGCAGCCAAATCATCTCAGCCACCAGTCAAGAAACTGGATGACGCCACACTCTTTGTTAAGAAAGTATATCAATAAAGAAGGCTAAAATCAGCCTACACTTAAGAAAAACCAGTTGAGTCGATACCTAGTTGGTCATCTGAGATGCCCACCTTCTTCCATAAATAATGAAGGAAGTGTAGGGTTTTTCCGTGAACCGAATCACCAAAACCAAACTGAACCGGATCGATCTATGGATATTGCTCATAATTAAAATTCTCAAAACCCTAGCATGCTCCTATGAATTTAATACGAAGAATTGTGGATTTAGGGTTTACCGTAACTCCGTCGAGTCTGAACCGATCTTTCGTGTTTGAATTCCAAATCTCAATTCAACCACGCGATCCGATTTAATCTGCGGAAACAGAAATTAGAGATCTAATTTCTAGATTAAAATCAAAACAGAAAGAGAAGAAAGAAAGAAAATATGTTCTCCAGATTAGATCTTCAGGGCTGTGTCCCAATGCTGTTCAGATCTACTACTGGTGAGGACTCCGTAGATATGTATTCTGAGCAGGACCAGAATCGAAATTCTCCTCCTTTGAACTCCCAAAATCGGCGCCTCCCTCTCTCTCTAGGGTTAGTGTGTTTCAACTGTGTTTTGACTTATGAGACAGAGCTGTCCATTTATAGACCTAGGGTTGGAAACCCTAATGGGCCATTTTGGGCTCAATTCAGCATATTTAATTGGGCCAGTCCTGGGACCTAATGCAAATAATAAAGTGGGCCTATAAATTAATTAATTCCCATGTCCACAACCCAAGACACAATTAATTAATTAATATTAATTCTTTTTCACCATAGAATTAATACTGACCTACCCCTTTATTACCACGTTATGAGAACGAGCTGCATTAATTGAGAATCCCCATATTTAAGGTTACCGGACATCCATTAATTAATCGGAGCCTCTAACAAGCTCTAACTACAATTAATTAATATCTTATAATTCCTGAGTAGTACCACTCAAACCTTATCACTCGTGCCTGAACTTAATCAGCCTGTAGGACTTTGGCACGATGAATGTTATTGAGCTCCTCAGGGAATGTCCCCATCCTATTACTCGGATATGGATACCTAAGTCCAATCTCAGGCGGTACTACACGAACTGCTGTTACCCAAGATGCGGATATACGAGCACGTTACTTAGGCTCTCCACCATTGCAAGTCAAAGCAACAGTCAACCCGTGCAAACCCCTGAACCTTCGTTAGGGTTTGGACTCAATCAATATAACGAGATCTTTTATTCGCTGATGTCAGACAGACCAATATATCTCACTGCGGTCCATCAATACGCCACCTCTGCGTACCAGCATGTCAAGTAACCAAGACAGACTACTTATTCCGACAATGCCGCAGCCATCCAGACAGTCGTATCCTCATACACTGTCTCGGCTGTGATCAGGTTTATGTCTCACTAGTTCAAGTGATCATACTGTCTTCTGCGATCTACAACACGCCGTATGATCGTCCCTATCGGTGAGACAAGAGGATACCATTGTTCATACATGTAAGATTGTTAACAGATAGGAGAAATAAACCGTTGTATACTCATTGTAATAAATGCTTTCAGTATACAAAACCCATCAATCTCCCACTTATACTCAAAGCATAACTAAGCTATTACAGAGTATACAGTCCGTCTATCTAGTCTGCTGTCACTTTAACCACTGTCAGTGGTCGGCATCCACCTCAGACCCAGCTCACGAATATGTCTTTCGTAAACTTTCTGCGGCAAGCTCTTTGTAAACGGATCAGCAAGATTGTCAGCAGTGTCAATCTTCTTAATCAGCACATCGCCCCTTGATATGATTTCTCGTATGATATGGTACTTTCTCTCTATGTGTTTGCTTGCCCTGTGAGACCGCGGTTCCTTTGAGTTCGCCACTGCACCAGAGTTGTCACAATAAATTGTGATACTCCTCGGCAAACTCGGGATCACGCCCAACTCTAAAAGGTAGTTCCGGAGCCACACCCCCTCTTTCGAGGCATCGGAGGCGGCGACATATTCCGCCTCCATGGTGGAGTCAACAATGCTTTTCTGCTTTGAGCTCCTCCAAGATACAGCTCCACCTCCCAGGGTAAACACATATCCTGAGGTCGATTTCTTCTCATCGTGGTCCCCTTGGAAATCCGAGTCTGTATAACCCACAGGGCACAAATCATCACTTTGATAAACTAGGCAGAAATTCCTAGTTCTTTTCAAATACTTGAGGATATGCTTTACAGCAGTCCAGTGCGCCTGTCCAGGGTTAGACTGATATCTTGCTACCATGCCAACGGCATAACAGATATCTGGCCTGGTACACAACATCGCATACATGAGACTACCCACAGCCGAAGCGTATGGTACAAGACTCATCTCGTCTTTCTCCCGCTGTGTCTGAGGACACTGCCCACCAGAAAGACGAACGCCATGTCTGAAAGGTAGCAAGCCTTTCTTGGCGAGTTGCATGTTGAACCAGGCTATCATAGTATCGACATAGGATGCCTGGGATAAGCTCAACATTCTTCTCTTACGATCTCGTAAGACCTTAATTCCAAGAATGTAGCCAGCTTCTCCCAGATCCTTCATTTGGAACTGTTCGGACAACCAAACTTTGATTTCGGACATCACTCCCTCGTTGTTTCCAAATAGGAGTATGTCATCAACGTATAGTGCAAGGAAGACCACGCTCCCACTGACACAAAGTCGGTAAACACAACTTTTGTTTTCCAACTGTGCAAATCCATAGGATTTAATCACATCATTGAAACGTAAGTTCCACGACCTTGAAGCTTGCTTAAGTCCATACAAGGACTTCCTAAGCTTCCAAACAAGATGTTCTTCGCCCTTGCTTATGTAACCCTCGGGTTGCTGCATATAGATGTCTCTACCTTCTTCAAGGTAACCGTTCAGAAAAGCGGTTTTGACATCCATCTGCCAGATCTCGAGGTCCATATGCGCAGCTATAGCAAGGAGTATCTGGATGGATTTGAGCATGGCTATGGGTGAAAAGGTTTCGTTATAGTCAATGCCCTCTTTCTGACTATAACCCTTTGCCACCAGCCTGGCTTTAAAAGCCGTGATCTTTCCATCCGCCCCTTTCTTTCTCTTTTATACCCATTTGCACCCTATGGCCCTAAAGCCATCCGGCAAATCAGTTTTCTGGTATACATCCATAGCAGTTATGGATTCAATTTCAGAATCCATGGCGACACGCCATTTGGCAACATCCTTGTCCTGCACTGCCTCTTCGTAAGTCAGTGGGTCAGAGTCCTCATGTCCATCTTCCGGGCTCAAGTCCGAAGACTCACCCACGAACATGTACCTTTTCGGCTGGCAAATAACTCTCCCACTACGACGAGGCATTGGTGCCGTGTCAGTAGTAGGTGCAGTGACTTGCGGTCCTGCACCTTGCACTGAAGAACGTGTCTGTGGTGCTGTACCTCTCACAGGTGCACCCACATCTACACGTTCCCCTTCCCTTGGAATTGCATTCTCGTTCTCAATTTCTTGAAGAACGATATCACTCCTTGACCTGTGATTACTCACATACTTGTCCTCTAAGAATCTAGCGTTGGTGCTAACAACAACTCTTTGACTCTCAGGACAGTAAAAGTAACCACCTTTCGTTTGCCTGGGATACCCTATGAACAACATTACTTTTGACCTGCTTTCTAACTTATCAGGTTCCTTCAACAGTACGTGTGCCGGACAGCCCCATACTCTAAACTTGCACAAACTAGGTTTGCGACCAAGGAAGAGCTCAGAAGGCGTCTTATGAACTGATTTAGAAGGTACCACATTAAGCACGTAAGCTGCTGTCTCCAATGCGTAGCCCCAAAATGAAATTGGTAAGTTTGCATAACTCATCATTGATCTAACCATCTCTAGAAGAGTCCTATTTCTTCTTTCAGCTACACCGTTTTGCTGGGGAGTACCCGGTGCAGTCCACTGGGATGTAATCCCATTTTCTGACAAATACTGCAGGAACTCGTTACCGAGGTATTCGCCACCGCAGTCAGATCGCAGCGACTTGATAGTTTTCCCGACCTTCTTTTCTACCTCAGCCTTGAACTCTTTGAATTTCTCAAAGCATTCAGACTTGTAGCAAAGCAGGTAAACGTATCCGTACCTTGAGTAATCGTCAATGAAAGTGATGAAGTACTCGTACCCTCCACGAGTCTGCATGGACATCGGTCCACATAAGTCAGAATGGATCAATTCCAACACTTCCTCTGCTCGAGACTGACTAGCCTTGAAAGGCCTAGTTGACATCTTGCCCTCGATGCAGGATTCGCAGACTTGATAAGGTACAACCCGAACTAGGTCCAATGTACCGTCATCTGCAAGTCTCTGAATCCGCTTCAAGCTGATGTGACCCAGTCTCAAGTGCCAGAGATATGTAAGATCCTCATCAGAAGAAGTAAGTTTTCTCTTCCTAGGATTATCAATTACGGATGAATTACATGTAATACTTGCGGAAGACTTATGATTACAGTTAACAACATAGAGAGAATTATTCAGCATTCCACGACAGATAACACCGTTATTACCAATGATAGAAACACCACTATAAAAAATAACTGAATATCCATCAACATAAAGTTTGGAAACTGAAATAAGGTTTCGCCGAAAATCCGGCACGTACAAAACATCTCTCAATGTTAAAATAGAATCATCAAAGTACAAGGTGAAATCTCCAATGGCAGCTGCACTCACTTGTGCTGCGTTCCCCATCGAGATGGTAACCTCGTCATTCTTCAGCACCCTCCTCGGTGTGAACCCCTGCAAAATGTAACAAACATGATCAGTAGCTCCAGTATCCACTACCCACGAATGAGTAGAAACCGATGCTAAACATGTTTCCGTTACAAATGAAAATGACGTACCTTGTCCCTTGCTTCCGCATGCATTCTCACTTGAAGTGACACCAACCCTCTTCATTTCATTTGACCTCCTCTCACGTGATCTGCGATCAATCATGTTCTTGCACACAGTATGAACCACATCTTTCAATGTGCCCAAGCTGTGCTCAAGATCTGATAACTCAGACTCCCATGAAGGTACGAAGGACTGTCCTGCTATGAGATCAGTAAGCAACTCCTTGAAAGAGTACTCACTTCTCTTAGCTACATCTCTCTTAAAGTCATAGAATGAAATCGGTAAGGAGTTCAGGATTATATCGATCTTAGCCCGATCACTGATACATCCACCTCCACGTGTGAATCGTTTCATGGTGTTATCCATGATCATCACATGCAGTGTCACCGAACTGCCATCAACTATTCTCTTACAGACAAGGTCTCTAACGAGATCACAGTTGATAGTTCGTTCCACTTCACCATACGTAGCCACTAAGTCCATCCAGATAGTAACAGAGCTACAATAGCCCATGTACTTGAGCTTAAGTTCTCTAGACAGGTTATCTGAGATTAACTTGTAAGTAAAATCCTCAGATGCCACCCAGCTGTCATAGAACTCCTTCTCACGTCTAGACACTTTATGGTAACGTGGGGCAAGTGGCATCATAGTAAGAACAAACATGTGTTGCTTAGTCAGGAGAATATACTGAATGCAATATCTCCACTCATGGAAGTTCGGACCAGTTAGAGGATTAAGAGCAAGTACGTGATCGACAGTAGACATAGACATATCTGAAACAATAAAGAATCTTA